>JARFXV010001039.1:0-357887 GCA_031761425.1 Cosmopolites sordidus | reverse complement strand
AAGAATGCTATTTGAACATTGCGCAACAATTGTTTCAGTGTATGTCAGTACGTGTATTAAACTTTCATTTAAAATGGAGACTTATTTACGGAGAGTTGCCTTTCGCGTTGGCTGCGACTGTAAAACGGTGGCTTATCGCCGCTGTGTCGAAACCGCAGTTGGCGCGGTAGTTGGTTCCAGCACTCGGATGGTTTGTATGGTGTCGGATGGTGTTCCAGCACACACATATATACACTTACACATACACAACACACACACATGCACACACATATCCACATTTAAATGTGTGTGATTGTTTCCAGGCAAAAGAGTGAAATCCGACGAATTAGCTCTCAATCACGCCAGTTAAGCGCTAGGTATGGCCAGATGCCTTTTGAGAGATGTTCTACGTTAGTCACTTGCCAGTCGATAAGCTTCCTGATATACTTATAGATAAACACATAACTGAGGATTGATAGCCTGAGGGGGTGCTGGCCTGGGTTGTCGGTAGCTGATGACCGTGGTTTGGAACCCACGTTAAGCTGTATGTCCAGTCGCTAAATAGCCTGTTAGTTGCCTGATGCGTCTCTAACTAACTGCTAACTGCTAATTTGTCCATTTTATGAAGAAAGTAAATTTTTACTAAAATGTGTGAACATTACCACTAAAAACATTATTTATTATTTTATTTTCTAATAATACCTTGGCCTGTTTTCTGAGTAAATTTTGCCTACATGTTTTAATGATTTTTGTTCTTCTAAATGATATAATAAATTATTGGGTAAATTTACGAAAGTACTTTCCCTTATACCCTGTATATATATATATATATAATATATATATATATATATATATATATATATATATATATATATATATATATATATATATATATATATATATATGGTCGCTATTATGAATTGAAACGGTCGAATATCTCGAGAACGCTTTAAAATTTCGTAATGAAATTTTGCACACTAACATAAAGAAATGTTTGCCACTTTTTGGACATATTTTAATTTTTTTTCTTGTCGTATAATTGAAATTCAAGACTAACGTGATTTTTTTTATGACAACAGTGCTTGAATTTAACATCGTTGGAAAAACCACTTTTTTCTGAATTTAACGGTGGTGTAAATATGTTATGGCTTTATTTTTCAAAATAGATTTAAAAAAATGGCTAAAAGATGCTTTAGTAAGTTTTAGGGTAAACATTTTTTTCTTTCATTTAGTGGGCTATGAAACTATGGATACCAGATCAAGTATTCAGTTGCGGCTCGTGGGTTTTTAAAGTGGAAGCGCGTAGAAGAAAATAGTGCTCTTGAAGATATTTTTTGCTTTCCTCTTTCTCCTTTTTAGTTTTCGCGTTATTGAAACTCTATAGAGGAGGTAAACCAGGAAAATGAGTTAAAGGCAAGAAACTGATCGGAAATAAAATATAGTGTTTTGCTCTGAAAAATTGTTTACTGCGGTAAATCATCCCGCCACTGGGACAATTTGATTACACTTGGCAACTCTTAACATCAATTTGTAAATTTATAATTTCTTTCACTTTTTATATAGAATTAACATTTATTTTACTGAAAGAGAAATAATTGAAATACTAACAATTGTTGGATACGGTGACAGAAAACGCACACATGCTGGAGTGTGTTAAGTATTTTAATGAAGTACATCAGAATAAAAACATGAAGTTCCAAAAACGGTGAAAAGATTAGCAGCATTAAACGTCGTCCAAAATTATGAAGACAAAACACAAAAACTAGCGCCGAAAATTCGTTGAATGTTTTAATTGATGTTGTAGACAATGGTTAGCTTTCCGTGCAACAATTAGCTTTAAAACATAACATGTAGATGCTCAGTCAAAAAAATTATAAAAGAAAATTTTTAATCTTACAAATTGCATTTATTACTACAATTAAGTGAAGATGAATTTGATCGAAGAGTTAAGTTTTGTGAAGTTATGATGGAAAAAATAAATACCAATTAAAATTTTCTTTCAAATATTATTTTCAGGGAAGCAGCACTCTGTTTAAATTATCATGTTAATACATACAACTGTAGATACTGGGCTGATACTATTCCGCACTGGATAAAGCAGGTTCATACACAGTATCATCAGAAGTTTAATGTTTGGATGAGATTTAATGTCAAGAATACTACACGACCATTTTTCATTGATGGCAACTTGACAGCAGATAAGTATTTCGATCTACGGGAAGAAAATTTCATCCCTCAACTTTTGCGTCTGTTTCCAAATTTAATTAACCAAAACCAAGAAATATGGTTACAGCGACATGGTGCACCATCACACTATGGCATTAACATTAGAAATTTTCTTAACGCTACTTTCCCAAACCGATGGATCGGTCCACGAGGAGCTATCGAATGACCGACAAGGTCACAAGATTTGGCACCACCCGATTATTACGCAGTCCAAGGCTTCGTCCGACGTATCCATTACTGCCAGGAAGTTAATGGTAGACACTTTGAACATCTTTTGTTAATCGTTCTTTAATAAAAAAAAATATAATTTTGATATTGTTTTTTTTATCTGATATTGACAAAAGAGATCGATAAAAGAAGAAGAAGAAGAAGATTGTTTTCCCAGTTTATAAAAATATAGAGTGCTAATCTTTTAGCTATAAGTAAACCATAACAAGAAGAAGAATGCTCTGAATTAAATTAAGTTTGAATGCCGTAGAAATTCCATGCAAAACAGCACATAAATGTATATATCGTCTTAATAGTTTTCCCGTGTATCAAAGTTTAAGAATAATCATCCTACATACTTGTGGATTATTAAATTTTTGTTGTATTTTATCCATAAAGGATTCTAACTTTATACGATCTAATAAGGAAGTTCTATAGTGAATTTTTCATGATACCATAAAAAAGAAACTTTTACGTTCATATATTCGTCCAAATAACTTTTCTAACACAATTTCGGCCCTATAACTGTTTCCTTTCACCTACCGCCATTCGACCTTTAACTTTTTTAAAAGAGGGCGGCTTTAAAGGGCTTCTTTTTTGTCGGTGAAGTTTTCAAGACTGGCCGATATCAGAAATGGTCATAAAAAGTAGATCAAAGCGGAATTTTATCGGTACAAAGCTAAAATGGCTTCCGTATAAAACTTTCTAATATCGGATTTCCATTTGTTCGTATTATTTGCTCGTTTGAGGTGGTGCGGTAGAAATAATATTTAGATTTATTTTGTTCTGGATGGTGCGTCAACAAGAACTGAAGGTTTATGTTGCGCCTTATTTGTGTAAACAAACTTTAAGTGCGAATTTTAACTTTTACGAAATAAATAAACAATCAGTTGTAAAATGTGTTATGTTTTTAATAAGACTCGCAGAGTTTTTTGTATTAAATATAAATATAGAGATATAAGAGTTATATATGGAATCGCACATGGTCACCACGGCTCTCTTAGACGTCAGAACTTTTTTCTCAAAATTTTCAACCAGTTTTCAACAATTTTCCGACTCTATTTGAACTTCTGTGGCTTGGATGTGCAACAGTCAAAGCCTAAAGGATTATCTCCAATTTCCAAGAAAGGAAAGAGGCATAAGACAAATAATTGTTCTCACCATTCTACTTGATAGAACTATCATAGGATCAATTAAAATATATGATTTTCAAACCTGATCGTCAAAAAGAGTCAGTAGCTATGAATGAGGATTCAGTGTGATCATGAACTGTACCATGAGTTTGTAGATCTGCTTATTGAGATTATTTTTTGTTTTGAAGGGCTACAGTGGTTGTGAATCGTGTATAGGAAGGAGGACTGAAGAATATCTAGGAAGATCCTTAACGGTAAATTATTTAAAACAATATCAAAAGGTAGACCCTCAAAAGGTGGAAAGATAAAGTAACATAATGTTCAAGGCTGTCGCACCATAAAACAGGGTAAAACAGACAGGGGTTTGAATGTTAGCTTTGAGTTAATAGATCGTCATTGGATCATTGGCATAACCTTTTCCATTAGCGTGGCTCAATATGAGTCTAAAGGTGTTGAAGTGCACGATCTTATTGAAAACAAAGGTAGTTAGTATCCATAAATTCCATCCCACCCCACAAGCAGTGTGTTCAGTTCTTTATAGCCCATCCCGTTGTCTTAAAGTGACTTTCCTTTTTCAGTTTTACAAAAATTACGGACGGATGATATATTCTGCACCTAATTCTAACTCGTGTCGGGGGCATTGACTTCTCATGGATCAGTCACTAAAACACTAAACATGTTTTTTTCAATAAAAATTGAAAAAATGAAATTGATCAGTCGAAAAAATAGCCGGAATTCCTGAATTCTGAATCATGGCCTGCCGTATTACTCATATTTCTGCCGAATCTAATCTGCAGAAATGTGTCAGCGATTCGAAAGGCAAATATTTCTACCACTACTCCCACTCCACACTTCTTCCCTCACTTTTATTCTTAATTCCTCCCCCAACTTTTCCTTGATCTTCCCTTCGGTTTTGATCATGCATTGCATTTCAATACATTTAAACCAATAACATTCCAACTTTTTGATTCTCTCAATGCAATTAATAATAATTGATAAAACTCTGCAAAATATGCGGTTGTCTTCATCATATGAAATAATTCTTCATAAAGCGAGTTATTCCTTTCAGGTGGTTGAAAAGAAGATATAATCGCTGTAAGCAAATACATAAGCATTTTGAAGGACAGGGCAAAGAATTTTGTTGCAACTTTTCACAATCACTTTTTTCGGCTCGCGGTAACAATCCTGTTTTCTTTCAGGTATCCTACTCACTGTTCGGACTGCTGCTTCATCTCGAACATGTAATGGTGAATCCATGTTTTACCTACTGTTTTAAAACGTGAAAAAAGCTCAATAGAATATAATTTAAACAAATGCAGAAACAATTGCGAACAATTTATTTAAAAACATATTTATTCTACAGTTAACAAACGCGGCACTCATCGAGCGGAAAACGTTTTTATACTCAAAACATCATGAAAAAATTAGTGGATGCGGTCAGTCGAAATGTTTTAATTTGAGATTTTTGCGATGATGTCGACCGAAGAGACTTTGGGTGTACCGAGCGTTAATCATTTTCAGAGTATGACGATCATTCAGATGTATGACCAAGTTTATATTCAATAGCCCACTTTTTTACCATTGAGTACAAATTTGAAGAATCGTTTTATTATGTGCGTCAGAGTTAAACGCCTTAAAACAAAGTTTTATCCATTTTGTTTGCTTTACTCGATCACCACCAACAAATAACTAAATGCACTCATTTGAAACTTCGCAGCACGTCATCTAACGAACCATTTGGCACTTGATAAATATCGTAGTCATTTGGTCATACTTGTGCCATCTCTGTGACAGGTCGACAACTTTTCGTACGACTCTCGTACCTATAAACGCAACAATTGACAAAAGAAAGCCATATCGATACGTGTACAAACGATGAAGCAAAGTTGTAGAAAATAATGGAGAATATTTTCGATAAAAACATGGTCGACAAGTAATGCGCGTCTAAAACATTTTCTCCACATAACAATAATACAATTAATATTAATTGATAATAATTAACCATTTTACATTACAGCGCCTAAAATTAAAACACCCAAAAGAGATAATTAATATATAAAGAAGGAATAAAACAATTTTTTACATTGTAATCTATCACTTTTATTTTTAAACAAAATTTGTGTGTGTAGTTTCGTAAAACGACTTTACATTCTCTCGGGAGAATGCAAAGGAGAATGAGAAGTCGTTTTACGAAACTATAGTCACACAAATTTTGTTTAAAAATAAAAGTGATAGATAACAAAGTAAAAAATTGTTTATTCCTTTTTAAAAAAATAAACTATCACAAAGTAACGGACAAATCAATTAATAATTTAATATATAAAGATTTCCAATAATAATGTCAGAACTTTGAAACGTAAAAGCGGCAACACTATCTGAAATGTAAATGTTACCCATGGATTGTTATGTTCAGTACATTGTGTCGATTTACTATTGATATGATTCAAGAGCACGTAGAAATTGAATGTTGAAAGGCAACCCCCGCTTTGGGGAAAAATAATCCATCGAAGCGCATTTCTGGCTTAATAGGTTTGTAAATAAACATAACAGCAGGATTTAGGCCGATAAAATCCCTCAACTGATTCACGACTTTCGTCTTCATCTTCAGAAAGTAATTGTTTTGTGAGGGTTTTGGGCTGAAGAATGATAGGACCTAATTTTTGAAGACGATGATGGAAATTGTGTTACTGATAATGGTGTTAACTAATAAGTGTGTATATAAACAATGTTTCTTTTAACAAAACTTGTCACATACCTCGCCATACAATCAATGTATTGTAAAAAAAACCCTTAGAGCGTTATTTGCGATCTGCGATCTTTTGCCATTGGATTATTTTTGTGAGATTATGTTTCAGATTATGACTCAGAAATAAATCCTGAATAATTATTGATCTTAAACGAAACATTCGGGCCACCATTAAAAATATATCATGCGAAAAATCATGTGTGAAAGAGTAATCGAAAATTGGGACTACAGTCGAATGTATTACACCTGTGGAAGACGATAAAATAAAAATTACCGCGTAATCGTTTGCGATTGTCATTGAACATCATTTTATAGTTCTGACACTTTTTTGGATAATTCTTTACAAATACTTAAATAATTCCAATGTTCAATGAGCATACAAGAAGCTTATAATTTTATTTAGACAATTAACCAAACCAACCCATATTTATTAGATAATTACAAGTTTCTTTAAATAGTAAGAATCAGGAAAAGCAAAAATAAATTATGCAATTTGTCCAAACGGCTGCCTAGAGCGGATTATACATCATTAAGCGAGCCGAAAAGTACAAAAGCCGAATGCCACATGCAGTGAAACTTTGTACAACTTCCTTCCGGTGGAGTATTTCCGCTTTGCCCCTGGGCTTCAATTCATACCGACCGCACAAACAGCGCTCGCATAAATTTAAATGAGAGTTTTTAGGTGTTTTTACCCACCTAAGACAAATTTAGTTTCTTCATTAAAAAACTACACCGTCAGAGAAATACTTTGTAGTTTGTATTGAACAGCTTGTATAATTATATATTTACCATTTTGATGTTTTAACAGGATGTTTAACATGAACTGCTGAATTTAAACGTGATCGTACATCCAACGCATATGATGAACGCCCAGGACACGTATAAACCGCTAGAGTAAAAAAATCACAAAAATCCACAATATCGTACTAAATAAATGTCGTTGGAAAATGCTGATGACATTTTTTGTCAACCTTCCATTCGAGCAAAAAATTTTCACCCACACTCCACATCAAAGAATTGATCAGTTCCTTCTGCTACCGAGCATGCTACCTATAACATGAGCAAGTACTTCCCAAAACCGTCTATTGACTTTATAGTTTCATCAGTCGGACTCGAGCAGTACGGGTTTTGTCGAAGGAACCGGCAAAACACCCACATGGATGGGTAAAAATCCTTTTCTTATCGGTTATGTAATGGTGAATTTAAAAAAACTTAGCAGAAGCAGAATCGCGTTTAAATAAGTCGAATGACTCGTGAGAAGTATTTACTCAAAACGTGGTAACCATCGAGCGGAAAGGTTTTTTATGCATAAGATGTAGTGTAAAATGTAATCGATACGGCCAAGATGTTTCAATATGATATTGTAACAACATTTTTCTCCACGCTTCCACCATGTAAGTGTTTGTGTGTAACTGGTGCTCCACTGATAAAGGTTATAAGGTCAGAAACCAACCAGTTTTTGGAGACGCTTGCTGGCGGCTAAACGAACCTGGTAAGACACCCATCATACAATTATATATATATATATATATATATATATATATATATATATATATATATATATATATATATATATATATATATATATATATATATATATATATATGTATGTATGTATAAAAGATTATTTTTTAGTGTGTACGAAATTTCGATAGGGGTCGCTGTCAAACGAACTGTAAGTTTGCATGCAAGTATGTAAATCTGTTTCGCAATAGTATGGAAAATCATCATGGAACGTTTAACATTAGAGCAAGGCACACAAATTATCGAAATTTATTATTAAATTCAATGTTCAGTGCGCCAAACTTATAGAGCACATCATGCGTGCCCAACCAAGGAATGTATTAGCCGAATTATTAACAAATTCCGAACGCATTTGATGCTGCTCAATATTAAAAATAAAACAAAAAAATTAAATTGTGCGTTCCGAAGAAAATATCGCCGCTGCTACTGGCAGTGTTGATGAAAATATAAATTGAAAATGTGAATTTAAATGAATTTATCAATTAATTTCCGTTTGCAGGAAGTTGGGTTTTGTTATTCGACTACGTGGATGATTTAATTCCGAATTTGAATGTCATAGCCAATAGCTAATGCAACAATTGATTTATCACTTTAACAACAATTCAATGAGAATATTATTTCAAGGAACGGGGACCTCTTAATTAGCCACATGTAATTTAATGCTTTTAGATTATTTTCTTTGCGGTTATGTTAAATCTTTGATTTATACTGATAAACCAGCAACTATTGACGCCTTGGAAGCTAACACAACTCAGACAATTGGGTATATGAGACCCTAATCGCTTGAAAAAGTGGTCGAAAATTGGATTGACAGAATGCGCTTTAATTGTTTTCAAATATTAATGCCATTGAATGTTATTTCACATAAAAGTAATGGTTTCAACCCATCTAATTTGTTTGTAGTTTTATTTGAAATTAAAATACGGACTATATAAAAGGTGCGGCAACTTTTAGTTCGTTTTAAAAATGCATATTAAATAAAAATTCCACAAATATTTTCAAATGATTTATTTTCGAAAGTACACTTACCGATTAAGTATGGAATACATTTTTGCAGAATACATGGATTTGCAGTAGCCCATTCTGTCGACCCAATTTTTCAGTACAGTTTCAATCGTTTGCGCCTCTATTTTACCAAGAACCACTTTAATTGCATCTTTTAAAGGCTTAATCGCCTCTGGATAATTGACATAACGTCTGTCCTTAACAGATCGCTACAAATAATAGTCCAACGAAGTCAAGTCGCAGCTTCTAGACTGTCAGTTGACATCGCCATTTCGGCTGGTAATACGTTTGTTGAAGATAGGGTGGAAAACGTGGATTGTAGCGTTAGCTGTGTGCGCAGTGGCATGTTGAAACCAAATATCGGCCAAGTCTTCCTCTTCAATCATAGGGAATAAAAATGCAGTTAGCATGATACGATAACGGTTGCCAATCAATATTTTCCAATGTTGACCAAGCATATATCGACCCATTTTGTATACCAGGAATATAATAGTAAATTTCTGTCACTAGACAGATGACGAACCACAATTCAAAAATGAACGACAAGATGCCGCACCCTTTATGTATACAAAAGTTGCTTTCCATGTATTTTTTTGAGAAAAACTAAGAGGAAATTTTATTTACTAAATATTACATTTCATTAATACAGTATGTATCGTTTGTTCGATGATAGTTCTCCATCTCTCCAGTAGCTGCATAGTCTTGGAAAACAGCCAAGTAATTTTTGCAAAGAAGTAAGGTTTTTACCATCTAAGCTGTTTTGGGGCAGTCTAAATTAATGGTAGTCGGGAAGTACAAGGTTGGGAGAGTACCGTGGATGGACCAAAGCATCCCAGTCGAATTTTAACAGTTTACGTTAGGAGACCAAAAGTATGTGTAAAATGGCTTTTACGTTGTTTGAAGGGGCATCTCCACGCTTACGCCGTGTTCTCTTACGCCTAATATTATATAAAATCCATATTTCATCTGCTTTAAAAACGGATCGATTTCGTTGCGCATATATTCTTTTGCACCTGAGAAGCATACTTGTTTTTTCGGATAAAAGAAGCATAATATGAATTTTTTTTGCTGTTAAGGATGCTGACAGTCTAAAAGAGACAAACTACTGAAAACTACAGAGAGTGAAATAATATGTTTGAGCAGTGAAGATTCTGATATAGAAATAGTTGATATTAATGTAATTTCAAAAATCACTGAGAAAACCATAGTTGATACAGATAATACATCAATTAATAAAATGGATGGAAAAGACGTAAATGGAAGTGACGAGGAAATTATTTATATAACACTACCACCAGTTCCAGTAATAAATCTGGATGAAAATGATTCAGAAACTGTAAATTCTGGTAATGACAATCAGGTTTCAATTAAAAATGCACAGAAGCTATCTCAAGATATTGATGATGCCACAAATAATTTTCTAGAAAATGAAGATAACTGTTCGACAGAAAATTTCAATTTTAGTTTACATGGTTCTGAATTTCAAAATTCAGATTTCGTCCAGCATATCCAACTGATGTGAACGAGACAGAGAATAGTACAAGTACTTCTGAGTTTAACAAAGATTCAAGTAGAAACTTTAGTAATTCTGTTTAAACCATTGTATTTAATGAAGTAGAGTTTCCAAAAGAAGCTGTGTTTACAGAAAATAGTCTAGAAAGTTTTGAAGAAATGATTACTCCTAAAAGACTTGGTTCAAATAGTCTGCTAGAGGAAGTTGCTACGTGTAGTGATAAAACAAACAAAGCCAATTCAAGAGTTGTGCCAGAAAGTAGCTCTAAAAGTGATTATGATACATCAAATGTTCATTTAAATTTGCCTACCTTAACTGCCAAGAAATAAAAATTCTAAACAATTATCTAGTACTGAAACATTAATATCATCAACCTTGAGCAATAGCAATATTTGAATAAGCTTAGCTATGTTTTAAATTCTAAATTGTCATTGAATGAATACAAAATAATCACATGATGTTTTGCTCACTTTTCAAATAAAATGGCTTTAAAGTCATGTTCATTGAAAGCTATTCTTTTTTTTCTTCATTAAAGACCCGACGGTGGCATCTCCTATATTGCGGTTAGTAGATGTGTAGCCTTCTAAGAAAATACGAAGTTTGTGCATACTGCATTTCAAAAGCAGGAGTGAAAATTCCAACAAGCAATCGCTCCTTAGTCGCACCTATTTGATGTTGGGTAAGGCCAGATACTTTCTGTATGGTATTCTACGTTGGTTACTTGTCAGCCAGTAAGCTTTTTGAGAGGCTGAAATATTACGCGCAAGTCAAGTGTTGATAGTCCCGGAGGAGTGTTGACGGGAGTTAGTTGGCAATTAATGACAGTGGTTCGGAATCAACTTTAAACGGTGGATCCAGTTACTAAATAGTCTCAATTACAGATGCAGCTCTATCCTTAAAACTAAATTTTACTATTATTTTTATTATATTCTTCCAAAAATTGAAACATAAGCATTTTTATAAACCATAGTATTAACATATCTATCGCTTTGAAAATATGTTTGTTAGATTGGAGAACATATATTTCCTGAGTCGTCTTACATCGGTATTTTGCACGAATAACTCACTGGCTAATCTAAAGACTGCATCGAGATCCCATACTGAAATTTTTCACTGAATTCGGGGATGACCTCTTTGGGTAAAACTATTGGAATGTCTTGTTGTCACGCAGGACATTATTTAAGTCACTTTGGATAATGTCTATTTTCGTGTTACTTGCAGTTCCTCATAGTTGTATTTATATATCCAAACTGACATTAGGACCGAGCAATAAAAAAAAAATTTTTCTCCAAAAGAAGTTGCGACTTTTGACGACGTATTCTACGTTGGTTACTTGCCAGCCAGTAAACTTTTTGAGAGGCTGAAATATTACACACAAGTCAAGTACTGATCGTCCCGGAGAAGTGTTGAGGGGAGTTAGTTGGCAATTAATGATAGTGGTTCGGAATCTACTTTAAACGGAGGCTCCAGTCACTAAATAGTCTCAATTACAGATGCAGCTTTATCCTTAAAACTAAATTTATACTATTATTTTTTTTATATTCTTCCAAAAATTAAAACATAAGCACTTTTATAAACCATAGTAAGAGAAAAAAAGCAGAAAATAAATCAATTTCTTAATTCAAAAGCAAAGGCATTTTTTTCCGTGCTCCACGTAAATATTTGCCCATTCTTTCAGTTGTTATCAAACGTCAACAAGCTTATGCTGGCAACTGCAGCTTATGCCATCCTGTAGTTTGCAACAGTACTACTGTGCGCATTACCGTTCGTGATCCGCCCAGGTCCATTCTAGGTACCACGTATGCATAAAAGTTACACAGTGGGCTCCTAAAGAATATTCAAAATTACTAAAAAAAAAACGGAAAGGAAATTTCCCTCCTGGGCGGGTCACGAACGCTTTCGCTCACAATAGTACTGTTGCAGTCCAAAGGATGGTGTTAAATGCATTTAATTGCATCCGACATGGTCATTCGTACCCAAAGTCATTCCTTTAGTTGCTTTCATACAGTCAACTTGAGCCCGACTGATGACGGCTTAAGTCCAGAAGCCGGTCTTAGGAAACGCTTGGTGACAAATGATGGCAACTGAAGAAATGGGCGCATTTTTGCGTGGAGCACGAAATATATTTCCTTAGTTTTGAATATTTTTAATGTTCTCCACGAGGCCACTATGTAACTTTTCAATTTGTTAGTAACAACAAAGAAAGAGAACAAGAAATTAAAAATCAAATTAACCTCATCATGAGTGAATATACCTGAATGTAAGAATCTTTGACAGAAAACCAAAAAACAAACTTAATAGAAAGAAGCATATTATATAATAAATTATAGCAATTACTAAAATTAATAAATAATATACAAATTACAATATATTCTGTTAGAAAAATTCCCTGAATTAAAGCCTCAATTTAAATGATCCGCAACGAAGACATCGAAAAATATACATGTAGGTTGGCAGAACTGTATCTAATTACCATGCAGACTTTAGGCTAAATCTATCAATTGGTTTGTTTACAGCAGATGTTTACGTTAGTCGAGATGAAGTGTTTTATTAGAATTTTCCAAATGGATCAATTTATCGAACAAAGAATTTGTCTTAAATTTTATTTGGACAAAGAAAATTTTCTTTACCGAATTATTAAAAATGTCACCAGGGCTATAATGAATAGTGCATATTGAATATGTGCTTAGATGCACATGTCTCATACAACGTTAACCAAGCGTATATCGATTCATTTTCTAACCGGGAATATATAGTCGAGATGAAGTGTTTTATAATTTTCCAAATGAATCAATTTATCAAAGCAATCGCTCCTTAGTCGCACCTATTTGATGTTGGGTAAGGCCAGATACTTTCTGTATGGTATTCTACGTTGCTTACTTGCCAACCAGTAAGCTTTTGGAGAGGCTGAAATATTACGTGCAAGTCAAGTGTTGATCGTCCCGAAGGAGTATTGACGGGAGTTATTTGGCAATTAATGACAGTGGTTCGGAATCAACTTTAAACGGTGGATCCAGTTACTAAATAGTCTCAATTACAGATGCAGCTATATCCTTAAAACTAATTTTTTTACAGCAGATGTTTACGTTAGTCGAGATGAAGTATTTTATTAGAATTTTCCAAATGAATCAATTTATCGAACAAAGAATTTGTCTGAAATTTTGTTCTGAAATTTTGTTTGGCCAAAGAAAATTTTCTTTACTGGATCATTAAAAATATCACAAGGACTATAATGAATAGTACATATTGAAAATAGAAGAATATGAGTGATAAAAAACCATCTTTGAATAAACCGATAAATGATTAATAATAACCGTTTCAGTATAAAAGAGATAACTCTTAAGCTGCACATGTCTCATACAAGGTGGTCCAAAAAGTTGTTAATGTTTGGTTGTGCTATAGAAAATTTGGTAGGATGGGTAGAACGGTGGCGTCGGTCTTAAACGTTAGTTCGGCTAAGGGAAATTTAGTCACCATGCAGCGCTACACTGGAGAAGAGCGCTCATTTTGTGTGCGCGAGTATTACCGCAATAACAATTCCTCCACTATTGCTCGACGCAGATTTCGACAACATTTCAATTTGCACCGTGTTCAGGAATGTCCAAACCTTCCGTTGATTAAGCAATGTGTTCGTAAGCTTGAGAAAAGTGATTCAACGTTAAATAAACGCATCCCCGGCTATCGAATGTCACCGAAAATCGATGGAAACATTAGGAAAATAAGGGCGTCTGTGCGCCAACAACCAAACTTATCGGCTCGGAAGCGCGTAGCTGCTTTAAATGTAACGAGATCGTTAGTGCTTTGCATTCTTCACCAATATTTACACATGCACCAGTACGAGCTTCAGTTAGTGCAAGAATTGAAGCTGACGGAACCCGCTGATAAAATTTTATTCGCTAACGAAATGATGAACTGGTTTCCAGCAATCGACAATTGAAGCTCATTTCCACCTTAATGGCGATGTAAATAAATGATCAAAATCGTCGCTACTGGTGTGGAGAAAATCCCTACCCGAAGTCCAGATCTGACTCCCTGTACACTCTAGAAGATTTAAAGAAAAATATTTGACAAGAAATCGAAGCTATAACTACAGACACTCGCCGCCGCGTTATTACAAATTTTATAGGTCGGCTTCAGGGGTGCCAGGACAGAAATGGAGCACATTTAGACTATGTAGTCTTCAGAACATGAATTTCCAAGAATTTTTGTAAATTTTAAAAATACATTTGTTAAAATTGATTAACTTTTTGTTTATTTTATTTTAAAACCTAACAACTCTTTGGACAACTCTGTACATTTACGAAATTTTTAATGACGTATTGTGCAACTTTGGGGTTTCAAAAACTTTTGGAGGAAGTGAGCATTCGAAAAGCAAGCCAGATTATATAAAATGCTGAAAAATGAATGTATGAATGTCTCAGCAACTCAGTATGAAATGGAATTTTCAGGATTTTCTTCGATTATCATGATAATTTTCAGACAAAATTCTTTCGATATAAACAAATAATACTATTCGGATGTTCTGAGGAGTTTGTAAGAAAGTTGTAAGAATATTCGCTCGAATGGATTGGATATATATATTTATATATATATATATATATATATATATATATATATATATATATATATATATATATATATATATATATATATGCAAAAATCCTATATTTCAGTGCGCGATAATGCCCTGTCAGCCAAATCAACTCTTCTACTAGTTTTTACTAGTTTTTGGCTAAAATCTCAAACTATCATCGATCAAGAACGGCATTCTCTAAATAGGACCTAGAGCGACATTTTCCTCTTTCCCAAATTAAGTTTCAAATTTCGAGAAAATTGATTTTTTTTACTCCTTTATTACACCAATCTGCACATAAGGCCAATATACTTTTAGTTCACCGTGTAAAATGATATGAGTACTTGATTCCAATGAACCACCAAAAATAATTCTAAATCTAAAGTTTGTTATGCTATCTTATAAGACCAAAACTCAACTGTTAAAAACGTGTTTTTAACGTTTAATATTTATACACGTATCTATCGCTTTGAAAAAATGTTTATTAGATTGGAGAACATATACTTCCTGAGTCGTTTTACATTCATATTTTGTACCAATGACACTGACTAATCTAAAGACTACATCGAGAGCTCATACTGAAATTTTTCACTGAATTCGGCGATGACCTCTTTGAGTAAAAACATAGCACGCAGGACATTGTTCACGATACTTGTCTATTTGTTTTGGATAATGTCTATTTTCGTGTTACTTGCAGTTCCCCATAGTTGTATTCATACATCCAAACTGGCTTTAGGATCGAGCAATAAAAAACATTTTTTTTCTACTAGTCAACTTTCACTAGTCTACTTTCACTTTCTACTAGTCAACAAGGGTTTTGCCCAACTATAATGAGTTGTATTATCAAGAATTTCGTGGTAACTACTCATTAATAACATAATTATTACAGCTGGCTTAACTCGACGTTATCGAATCATATCGTTATCGCTATCTCTGGCCAGTGTGACATAAGGACAAATTAACAGTGCCCTTTTGAACCCGTAGATTGTTATATCTTTTGCCAACAAATAGTTTATGTATATTTTTAACCCATTTATGGTTTTACATTTTTGTCTTTATTTTATTGGTTTATTTCTAAGTGTAATCTGTATTTAAGTCATAATATTGTCATCATAATAATGCCTAGCATTTGCAAAAATAATCCAAACCATTTTTGTTATATATGTGGTAATTTTACTACTAAAGAAAAGAGTGAAAAATTAACTCCACAAATTTGTCGGGCATATGAACTTTACTTTGGCGCCGCAGTTAAATATCAAGTTAAACAGTAGGTTCCTCACGTGATCTGCTCGAGTTGTGGTAAGAATTTGCGGAATCGGTTGTCTGGTCATCGAACAAGTTTACCTCTCGAAACACTAATATTATAGAAAGAACTGAAAGACGATTTTTAAGATTGTTATTTTTGCATGAATACAAGTGCAGGTTTCAATACCCGTAAAAAGCAAGAAAAGAAAATCTCGATATTAGTACAATATCAGCTCAAAAACCTCAACCACACGATGAACATTATCTTGAAAATAACTGAAAACAATATTGCGAACGATGACTCCACAGACCAGGACCTCATTATTCCCCACTCATTTGAACCTCATTTAGTCACTGAACCTGAATTAAATGATTTGGTTAGAGACCTAGATATATCAAAATGACAAGCAGAACTTTTGGCTGGCATCTAAAGCAATGGAATTTTTTAGCAAAGGCACAAACGTTACCATTTTTCGAAACCGTCACATTGATATTGTACAGTTTTGTAACAACATCGATGCACTATTTGAAGTTTTCGGTATAAATCACAACCCACACGCTTGGAGATTCATAGATTTGTCTAAAATTTGTCTATAAGCACTATTGTTACACGGTTATAAATATTCTTCTATTCCCGTGAGTCATGACGCTTCTATGAAAGAAACCTATAACAATTTGAAGCTTTTGCTAAAGAAGATAAAATACTAGAAATATTATTGAAAGATCTGCGCAGATTTTTAAGTTGTTGCTATAATTTGGGTATACAATAACAGGATTATACTAAATACTGTTGTTTTTTGTGCTTTTAGAATAGTCGCAAAAGAGAAAATCATTACGTCAGAAATGTCTGGCCACCTAGGAAAAGTTTCACTCCAGGATCAGAAAACATACTTCATTCACTTTAGTGCAACAACAAAACATTATTGTATCGCCTTTGCAGTTAAAATTAGAAATAATGAAAAACTTTGCGAAACCTTTCAATCGCGAGGGTGCAGCTTTTCAATATAGTAAAGAAAATTTCCCAAAAATTACTGATGCAAAATTAAAAGAAGGAATTTTTATAGGGCCTCAAATAGAAGAATAAAGACAATAAAAGAATAGTTGAATAAGGACGATAAGAAGCCTTGGAAATCCATTGTGCTAGTTTTTACCAATTTTCTAGGAAATGTGAAAGCTGAAAACTATAAAACACTAGTAAATATATGATTCAACCCTTGCAAGCTATTGGCTGTAAAATGTCCCTAAAAAAACACATTTAGATTTTTTACATCATAATAAGGGAGACGTTAGCGATGCGCACGGTGCGCTCTATATCATACTAGCAGATTGTTGTTGGACATTAAGAAGAGTAACTGTAGATATTAATTATAAAAGAAGAAGCACTTCAAATGAACATTTTTAAAATTATTAAAATTTATTAATCTAAATTAATCCTAAACTGGCTTATAAATCTTGTTAACTTGGCTTATAAATCCACAAACAAACTGAGCTAACCAGGGGATGAAGTTAGTACCACTGTGAATGTTTTTAATGCTTCCTTAAAATTAGTTTAAGTTGTTTCATGGACTTTCAAAAGTGCATAATTTTTTGATCAATGTGATCTATTACAATTAATTCAATTTGAACCCAACTTGTTTATACTATATGAAAATATGATTTTGCTACGTAGCCATCTGTTTAAATGCATGCTTAAGAATTTACCTAACCGGTTTATTTACAGCTTGTAAAAATCGTCGATTAATGATTATCAGTGCTGGAAAAGTTCGCATATTAAATGTGGCATGAGTAGATTTTGATACATTCGCTGTAAATCGCTATTTTTTGAGCCGGTCTAGGATCATATTTAACTTGATGGTACATATTGGATTGATATGGCATGTTGCTAATGCAACATGCACATACCATGGTAAATCACTACAACACATATAACAGAGATACAGGGCATACAATGCCCCAGACCACTACCCTGAGTAAGACCGGACTGGAGAATATAGAAATCTAAAAATGCATTGTTTGGTATACGAAAAAATGTCCATTTGCCAGGCAAGACTTGCCTTGATAATGAAGAGTGAGATAAGATTTTTTAAAACTTTTGATTTTGATAATCCTTTGAGTCAGAATTTATCGAACACTTAAGCGATTTCCAGGAATATCGCCGAGTAACACTTTTTTTTCTTTCTTCAGTCTTCGTTAATCTTTCTAATTAATTGATGAACCTATTCTATAGTTCTGTGTTTATTGCGGAAATCAAATTAATATATTGAAAAAGGCGTTTTAAATCGATTAAAGTCGTAAGGAATTTTTTTTGAAGACTTGAACTTTAAACTTTGACACATGAGTACTATATCCAATCAAGTCAATTTTAAGGCTACCAAATTTTAGTGTTTTAATTTCGAGTATTTTTTCTTTTCTACAGCATATACGAAGGTACAGTAAAAAGTCAAATACTCTTAAATAATAAACAATATAAAATATTGTTTTTCTGACCGAAAATGTGAATTTCTTTTCACCGAACCATTTCTTCATGTTTGAAAAGAGGATGAAGTCGGAAGGGACCAAGCCTGAAGAATAATGTGGATACGGCATCAATTTGGTTGCATAAAATGAGCGATTGCATTGTCGTTGTAAAACAAAACTTTTTCTTTGGTAAATGAGGACTTTTTTTTGACAAATTGCAAAACGCAGCACCCATCGCGTTTATTGCTTCCTCATGTACGAATGTTCATATCGGATGTTCCTTACGCATACGTCCGAGATCTCAACAATATCGGTAACCTTTATTCTGCAATCCGCCAACCGATCCGCAATCCGATATCAAGGATTTTATTGACCATTTCCTCGGTATTGACCTCAACGGGGCGTCCCGAGTAAAAGAAGCCGTGATGGTTCAACGACATCGTACTCAGTAAACTTACGCATGAATTATGAAATGTGAAGAAGCAGACTCTCCATAGTACCTTTTCAACTTTTCTTTGATTTCCCTGATGGTTTTTCCACCCAAAGGTGTGCTTATTCAGCACACGTTTTGTCAATTTGTGTTTTTTCCACAATAACAAAAATATGGAATTTGTCTGCTTTAGTAAACTTTTAAAACAGATCTAAATGTTATATCGACTTAAAATTCATGGAATATTGCTAGAACTTTTCGGAAACTTAATTATATTTGAGATGACATCGCCATCTATTGAAGTACTAACTTTTCTCTCTATCCTTGTAGAGCCATTTTTAATGCGAAAATAATATAAATTTTAATTTAATTGATTTTAATTTCGTAACAAAATTTATTATTTTAGCCGTTCCCACTTAAAGTATTAAGGACCTTTTTGCACATAAGCCTATGACAAAAAAATTAAATCTTTTTACTTTTTAGGCAAATACATTATAAAACGAGGACAAAACCTTTTTTTTCAGGTTTGGTAATTTTGGCTAATACATTTCGTGGGTCCCATTGTTTCGATCTTTTTATACTCAAGTGACAAAACCAATTAAAATTAAATTTTGCATGCAGTTGTAACATTTGATCGAAATCAAATCAGTTCCCTTGTCTTTAGTGAATATCGCCGTTATAGAGTTTTCTTGGCAGTATTCCATTAATTCACTTTCAATGAAAGAGAAAGGAACTAAATGAAACAATCTTTTTTTTTTGAAAAATTAGATGGCATTAATATTTTCTTTAATCAAAAATCGATTAATTTTTCAACATAGTCTCCTTTTAACTCGATATAATTCGCCCAATGATTTTCCAACACTTTTATTCCTTCAAAAAGTACGACTTGTTGAACAATAGTTCTCTGTTTCGAAGATTGTTTTATCATTTAATGTAAACTTTCTTCCAGACAGCCATTTCTTCACGTTTGGAAAGGAAATTAGCGGGAAGGTATCAAATCCGAGGAATACGATGAATAAGGCATCAAATAATAGCACAAACTGACCGATTTTGCTATTGAAATGATGGACAAATTAGCGAGAAATTCAAGTTTCATTAATGGCCACGAATGTCTTTCAAATTGAGCAGTTTTTTTGATTCTTGAAAAATACAGAATTTGCGTTGATTTTAAAAAAAACCTTTTATTGATAATTGGAGCATAGTATATGACATTTGTACACGAAAGACAATATCTGCCAAATAATCCCCTCTTGTAATACCACAGACGTCCCCTCACCAATGACTCGAATAATTTCATCCTTTATTTCAGGAATCAATTTGAATTGTTCTTATAGACTTGGCTTCTTACGTGACCTCAAAGAAAATACTGCAACGGTGTCAAATCACATGATCTTGGTGGCCAATTAACATCATCCTTTTTTTACAATAACTTCTCCAGGAATTTTTTCTCTTAATAAATCAATATTTTCATTAGCAGAGTGAGGTGTAGCGCCATCCTGTTGAAACCCCATATCCTCCAGATCAATATTATTCAATTCAGCCCACAAAAAACCAGTTATCATCTCACGATGTCAAACACCAGTTACAGTCTCAACTTCATCAGCAGAATTCTGAAAGATAAGCGGCCCATATATACCTCCTGACCCTAATGTTCATCAAATAGTATCTCGCCTAGAATGTAAAGTTTTCTCATGGATCAATCGTGGATTTTCCTATTCCCAAATGGGGCAGTTTTATTTATTAACACAGTCACCAATTTCAAAATGTGCTTCATCTGAAATGAATGAATCTGAAAATGAATCTGAAAATGAATAAAAATGAAAATCAAATCAAAATTTGATTTCTGATGATTTTTTGAGAAAAGTCTGTTCTGTTTGTTGTTTGATCTAATTGACAAATGCACGACGTTTTGAATGATCCTGTGGTTTTAGTTTGTGTGTTATTTCAACCTTACATGCCTTCAGAGCGAAATCCTTTCGTAAAATACACCATGTTGTGGAGTCCAAATTGTTTTGAATATTGGGTAATGGAAATTTCTAGGTCTTCAGGCCACTATGGTTCTAGGTCAGATTTTTAGGTAACTACGAATATATTTTGCTCTTCTTTTATCTTCCACCGAACCAGTTTCTTGAACTAGGCAAATTCACAACACCATCTGTGTTTTATTCAAGAATAAAAAAACAGCAGAAATACCCACTACCTGTCTACATGCCTCTATGAACTGGTTACTCGACTTCACTTTTGATTCGCAGAAAACATACGCCGTACAGTCACGCTGCTACTTATCATGCAGTGAGGCTAGCCATGGATGAGAGAAACTGAAAGAAGAGAAAATATCACACCGAAAAGGTATTTCTGGACCTTACCCACGCTTTTGACAAAAGTCCCGCTCGTGACAACCGTTTTCTATGTCGACGACATAGAACACCAAAGATAGTCATATTCAAGCTTTAATAGCAAATACTTAATGCTTCGAGATTGTTAATGTTCTGGAAACCGAAGGCTAACCACACAAAATACTATGCAATATTCTTCACAACGAAAAGACCTATCCTAGACTAAAAGATCCGTATCTCCCGAATACCCGCCAAGTAGGCTAGCGAATACGGCACACTATCTGGGCCTCTTCTACGACAAATCGCTAGTATAGAAGCCTCAAATATATACGGTTATCGGAAAAACGTACGATACAGAAGAAGGAAATTTTAACGTTACCTTATTGACTAAGAATTAACAGTTTATTAAATATGACTGTAATATCAAGATTATATATAAAGGTAAATATGACTTAAGTTTCGAGATTGTGCCATATTTTATGAAAAGCCTGAGATGCATGTAAAAAAGCGATTGCGCAATAATTTATCTCGAGTACAACTCTAGCACAATTAACCCCATAGTATTTTTGCTCAGTAGTGCCATGTTGATACCTATAGCCAAATTGATAGTAGTACTATTATTAAAAATTATCCTCAAGCGTTAATGCAATCCTACTGGGACGATCCTGTGAAACCTAGCAAACTAAGAGTCAATAAACCTTTATTTTTCCAACACCCCTCAGAATGTCTAATCGGCAATGAACTATTTATCTGCTAAAAATATCCTTACCGATTACGCCGCTTTATCCTCCATTATATCATTATCTTACCCTTAGTCAGGACCTTTCTTATAATAATTGCTCAACATGCAAGATTTATTCAATGCAAGATTTATTTGTATAAGATTTCCCATTTAAACAATTTTAGAGGTAGCAGAATAGATGGTAGTTCGAAGGTGCGATGTCCAGGTGTGATCCCAAATGAAGCTCAACAATTTTTCCCGGGTTCTGATTGAAACATATGTTCGTGCATTGTTTATTTTGATTTCCTGATTGATAATTCATCAGCTTCTTCGTGTTGATGATTTGGTTGCATTGGAGAGTCTCAAAATATATGGGTTCCTCCCGATCCCACTAAATGCATAATATTTTCGCATAATGGACGTCTTCCGCCGTACTTAAAACCGTTGACCCTGCCAACTCCCATTATTTTTTCATTGTACGTTGTTGTACATAATTCACTTTTTATCACTAGTTACCACACGGCTTCAGAAATGGAGCCTAAGATTTTTTTTCCCCAGCAAAAGATTGTCCGAAGAGATCTAGTCCATCAGATTTCACTCACTTAGTCCTTGAGGGACCCATACGTCATATTGGCAAATGTACCTAGTTTTTATAGATAATCAAAAACGGTATATTTGTCAATATTTAACTTATCTGCTATCTCACGGACCGTGGTGCCTGGATCTTCGGCCGCCTTTATTTCCTCGACATCAGAGCTTGAAGACGACCAGAGCGATGCCGTTCTTCCAGGTCAAAATCCTCTCCTTTGAACCGATCAAACAACTTTTGTACCATGGTTTCTCTGATAGAATCCTCTTCAAAAACGGTACAGATGTTGTTTTATATTTGGAGAACGTTTTGCTCTTTTTGAAATAAAAAAGCAAAATGTGGCATAAAAAAATAGCGACGGATATTTTCAATTAAAACCAACTTGACTAAGTAAACTGTCAATTAAAGCGAATCTGAAAGTAAACATTATAAATACCATTGGAATTAATAATACGTACATAAACATTGTTAATCCAACAAAGATTTTTATTAACCTTAAAAGAAGCAATTATCAGAAAATCCCACTCCTAACTTTCCGGACAATGTCATAAATAACTATTTCCGTCATATTTTGATTTTTGAAAACCCAAACAATCCTAATTTATTTATAATAACTATGTTCAAGATTGTTATTCAAATATACTCCCTTATTGGGGAATCTACTAAACGTAGAAATAATAACAAACACTCAAAAAACAAATGCGATATGCAGAAATGTTCGAAATTATGCTTTATTTATGTATTTGAAATAAAATGTATATCAAGCTATTCATTTTAATTAAGTTACAATATATGTTGTCAAATTAATAAAATATTTCGATTAGCATTAAGCATAAAGTATTTATATAATTTTAATCATAAATTATTGCTAGTACTAAAGAATAATTAAATAACCTTCCAATTATTATAGATTAATATCAGATCTGCACACATCATCATTTATATTGTAAAGACAATTGATTTATAACAACATTTATTATATTAACTCTTATAATTAGAACTCCAAAGAGCTTTTTCTTAAACCGACTAGAAAAAAAAAGAGTCTAAATCCTTTCAGTGGTAATTAAAGATTTAAACACATCTAAAAATTTTTAATTAAATAATTTCAATAAAATCAAATCTGAGTTTATCAGCCAAATTTATCCTCGTATTTTAATAGAATTATGTCAACGTATTTTTAAATATTCGATGCTGCATCAGGCGAATATAGAATTCAGAGGAATTTCGGTAAAATTTTCATAAAAAAAAACACTAACAAAGAAACGATATAACATTATCGAAGTGTAAGAATATAGATTAACGAAGTGATCTTTATATTACCTCCATAGTTAGGAATTTAATGATATTACAATATGTTTGATTGCATCTCAAATGATTATTATTATCAATAGCATATTTTATCTTTGAACATTTAGCATTTTTCGAAAATTCAAGTTTTAAAAAGATAGCACTGACAGTACTCCATATGTTAATTTCTAAAAGACACCAGGAAATATATAAAGCAGATAATTTACATCATTCTTTTCTTTCACAGTCTGATTTGATTTATTTAAAATATCCTAATTTATTGACAACAAAAGAATTCAAGAAAAAAAAACACTTTTATTATATAACAAATTCTAAATAGCCTAACAAAAAACTAAAATAGAAATATTCGAAAATATTTTAGGTCACTGCTTCTATAAGTTCAAATTTGTATTTCAATTAAAATTAATATCATTGTTAACTATCCTTCAACCCTAAGTACTATACGATTACACAATCTCAGCATTTATACCTCTACGCAAGAAAAGGTCTAGGGAGAAATGCGAAAATTACCTTATTGCTCTCATTCCATAAACCAGTAAAATCCTTCTTCACATTATCAATGAACGTTAAAAATCCTACTTATCATGGCAGATTCCAGCAGAACAAGCTAAATGCGTTCCAGGGTGAGGTATATGGCAACACATATTCAACATTCGATAAATACTCGAAAAAAGTAAAGAAGTTAACCGTTCTGTATACCTCTGTTTCATTGATTTCCGGAAGGCGTTTGACAGCTTAAAATGGGAGAAATTATGGTAAATTCTGCAGGAAATGGAAGTATCAGATCACCTGATTGCCTTAATTTGTCATCTATACGAAAAAAAAAACAGAGCAGTAGTGAAAATTGGAGACTGAACATCCTGTCGCCACTTTTGAGCTTCGGTGCTGGAGACGGGTCCATCGCATTCCGTGCACTGCCAGACGAACAAACGCATCCGTTATTCAAGAAACTGATGAACCCATAAGACTATCTCAAATTATTCATATACGAATCTTAAGATTATTTGGCCACCTTGCACGCAGAGACGGCAATAACCTGAAAAAACTGGTAGCACAGGGAAGGATAGAGCATTCTAGATCACGCGGCAGATCCCCAAAAAGATGGACAAACGAAATTAAAGACCTAAGTGGTACATCTTTCCCATATGCAATTAAGGAGGCCTGAAAAAGAGAAAGCTGGTGAGAAGCAGTCCTGAAAGTACGTCAATGGGATGAGTTTCCTTAGGTCACGACTCTTCCGTAAATATGAATACGAAGAAAAAGAGAAGAAAATTAACCCAGATATGCCTGAAAACACTTTTTTTTTAAAACAAGGAATTTTTTCAATGTACCATGCCCCATAGGACCTAGAATGGCCAGGCCTACATATAGGACGTTAGGACAAACTGTACTTATATAATTAATAATAATTCTACATCAAATAATTATGTGTGGTATGCAACAAAGCATTTGACATGAACGCCAACATCACATTTACGATACCTGGTAGTAGTCTTTGAGCGACAGTAGCGACACTTTGTTTATTTGTCCTGTGGAATAACAAAATGGTCAATTCTATTAAACGAATATCCATATTTCCATTTTGAGTGGATCTCCGCTTAAAACTGCTACATGGTTTTTTATTCTGCTGAACAAGTGCTATAGCTACACTCCTAAAATATAAATGGTCCATGGCACCTTTATTGTTTTTGTGTATTTGCTAAGCATTTTATACGGCCATATCAGTACGGCTGAACAATTCAGGAAAAATACCATTTTTCCCTCTAATGGAAAAAGGCTTATATGAGAACATAAAGCTGCATTTACTATCGACGTGCCGGCTCCCTCACAGCTGATTTTTATGTTGTGGCGCCACCTATGCATAGTAGGAAATGCACAGATAGCGAAAAGTTGGCATCTCCTATGATCCACCGACTCGGAGAAATAAATCCAGAGTCGCTTATTTAGCTGGTACTTGGGGGATGACGCTCCGAGGAGAAGCCAGGCTTGCAAATTGTATTTCAACAAGCAACAGTATAAACTGCTGATCGAACTGGCATTTATTCTTCACCCGAATGTTTTCTGAGAGGTATTCTATGTTGGTCACTATTTAATCGGTAGGCTTGTCGAGAGTTTTAAGGTTAATCAAAAAACCATAGGTTAGAAGACCGAAGTTGATAAGTAATCTCATGATTCGGAGATGATGATGTTGATGATGATGATCATTTAAATAAACTCCTTAATTGAAATCGCTGAGTGGCAAGGTCCAGTGTCGCGATATAGCACTGATTTTCTTGATGTGCGGTCTCACACGAATTACCCCTTTTCAAAGTATTTTAAGAACTATTCCGTAAAAATGCTGATTCACCGTTAGACACTGAGGTACAAATTCGTTATGACTGAACCCCTAATAATCGTAAAAGTAAATCTGATTTTATTTGGCCCTTTTGAATCCTTGTACCTTGGCCGTAAACATACAAAACTCATCACCAGTAAAGATGTTCTAAAAAATGAGGGTAATTACCAATTCGCACCAAAAATTCAACACATTTTCCCCCCTATAATCCTTTTGATCCTGCGAAAAGTTTTTCGGAATCATTGTCGGGCAGATTTTTTTCATACACAATATATTGATCAACATCAGATATACGGTTATGTAAGTTAAATGCAACTCTTTCCGGATCATTCTAACCGTCTGAATCAAACCGACGATCAGAATGCACAGGATCTCGATTTCTGAGGACATTTTGATCATTTCTTACAGTGGAAGACAGTCTAGTGCGAGATTTGTCCTCAATCGGGTTCGGACTTCTGAAAATGCCTTAAACCACCTGAATACCTGAGCCCTTGAAAAATACTATGTTCATTGGCCTGTTGAAGTTTTGCAATACTAGTTCTAACTAGTATAGAAGATTCATCAGATGTTGACATACTTTATTTTTTAGCGCCCATTATTTATTACCCCATTTTTTGCGGAAATTGTTTAACAGTAATGTTATTTTCATAACATACATATATATATATATATATATATATATATATATATATATATATATATAAATATATATATATATATATATATATATATATATATATATATATATATATATATATAACATATACATTCTGGCAAAAAAAAACAACCCAGGTTGCGTTTGCAGTGGCAACCACCGGTAACCTGACCGGCGACTGTTCTGACCCCAGAGGGTGCGGCTGTACACCACGCATTAGCAACTAACAATTCCTGGTTCTAAACTCCCAGTGGAAATACTGGACCTATAAGCTACGTATATTGGCACCTTCAATATCAACATGCTGATTCAACCAGGAAAACTTCACAATCTAACTTCAGAACTTGACAGGCAAAATATACTTGTGCTTGCCCTACAAGAAACATGCATCACGGATGAGGACACGGTGGACTACGGGAACTATCGCATATTCAAAAGCAGGACAGACAAACGAGTCGCCAGGGGCGCTCCGCGTCTGGACATGGCTTTTGTAGAACACAAAGTTAACTAACTCTATTAAGAAAATCACTCCCATAAACAATAGACTAATATACAGTGATACAGTGATACAGTGAGCCAATAAAAACACCATGATCAACGTACATGCCCCCACAAATGAGGACAATAAGAAAAACCCCAAGTCTACAGAAAAATTCTAGGTAACACTTGAGAAGGTAATGGCAAAAGTCCCAAAGGATGACGTCAAAATTTTACTGGGCGACTTTAACGCCCAAATCGGTAGAGAAAAAATCAATCAGAAAACCGTAGGCAAATTCCCCGGTCACAAATTTACCAACAAGAACGGAACAGAACGGAAGGGGAATTCATCACAAGAAGGCATATCTACAGAAATTTGACACGAAAAAGATCAAGGTATCTAACATAACAGAGGAATGGGAAAAGGAACAGGCAGACACATGGGAAAAATTCCACAAAAAATTATACAAAGAGTACAGGAACCAACTCCATTGAAAAAGAACACAAAATACCCTTGATGGGACTCGGAATGCGAAAGTGCATTGCAGCGACGCAAACAAGCATTTCCGGAATACAGCATTAAAAAATCCCCACATAGTCAACAGCTTTTTGACATGACTAGAAAACAGACCGCAAAGGTTCTCAGGCAAACTAAGAGGAATTACATGAAGGAATAACTAGACTCTATTGAGGACAATTTCCGCAATTACAACACGGCAGACTTTTATAGGACTTTCGCGAGAGAAATTCGTGCATACACACCACAAAATATTTGCTTCAAAAAGTGGAATAGGAGATTAGCGCTAACCAATCAGGAGAATTGTCAGGAGCTGGCACATTATTTTTCTGCTTTCCTCAATTGCCCCGAACGCGACACAAGATTCCCCAAGGAAAATTGTATCTATACCCACTCAGAATCACCACCACCAAAATAGGAATAAATCCACAGACACATACGCAAACTAAATAATAACAGGACATCCGCTGAAGATGGTATCACTGCGGAACTACTGAAAAACTTTGGACCAAATTCACTGCAGGAACTTACGCAAATTATCATGAACATCTGGCAAACAGAAAACTTACCGGATGAATGGAAATATACTCTTATCCATCTGCTGCACAAGGAGGGAGATAGAAGAGATGTGAACAACTACATACGAATCTCCTTACTAGAATACACACATATATATATATATATATATATATATATATATATATATATATATATATATATATATATATATATATATATATATATATATATATATATATATAAATATTTAATTCCATACAATTAAATTATTGATTGATTTGTCCTTTACTTTGTGATAGTTCATTTTTGAACCAAATAACACAATTTTTTTCCTTTGTTATCAATCACTTTTATTTTTTAACTTTGGGTGACTATAGTTTCGTAAAACAATGTTACATTATCAAATTAAAGTTTCAAAGTAGTGTTTGATATTGTATCATCGTTTTACGAAACTATAGTCACATAATGTTAAAAAATTAAAGCGATAGATAAAAGAATTTAAAATTACCTATTTTTTAAAACATTTACCGTCACCTAAGTCACTCCAACTGCGATGTAAATATGAGATAAATATTTTTTTTGAAAAAAAAAGATATTTTACTGAAATAGATTGATAGCCTTCAAGCATTAGTTAAAAAGAAAGCACCCTAAATTATCTGGACGCACTGTGTGCTTTAAAGAGCAGGTCTTGAGTCGGAAAATATAAACAATTTTAAAGCCAACTATACCTCACTTTTATACTACTGTGTACTTTTGTGAAGTGCATTGGCTATCTCGTGCAAAACTGATTTAAAGGGTGTTTGATCTCAGAGAAAAGATTACAATTTTTCCTGATGAAAATCATAATAAATAAGCAAATTTCTTTAGAAATGATAACTTTATTACTAAACTTGCTTGTTTGGTTGAAATTTTTGGGAAATTGAAGGTTTTGAATAAATCAATACAAGGACCACAAATTCATTAATAAAAACATTTGAACTATGAAAATTAGATTCATAATAAAATAAGTTCGACACTTTTCTAGTTTTAAATGACTTCTTGGCCAGAATAAAGATTGAATGGATAGTTTGCTATTGCACTTTTCACATTATTTGGAAGATCCTGATTTTACAAATTTCATATGAATTCAAAATCAATTCGTCAATGAACAAGATGATAAATTTGGATTGAAAACTATTGAAAAGAAAAGACTAATAGAATTATCATATTGATAGCCTTCAAGCATCAAAAATATCAGCGATATTTTATTAAAATCTTCATTGTAATGCACTACACTCGAAGAGATTTACCACTAAACACCAAATCACTTTTTTACAATTTTCAAGGCGCGTTTGAAATCTAAAATTGAATCATCCCATCAAGATGAATCATCAGTTAGGAGATTCTGTCTTAGATTCAATCATATCCTGATAATATTAACATAGTTGGCAAAACATGCGTTGAGAAGTTTTAAAAAGTGATTTGGTGTTTAGTGGAAATTAAAAATGTATTCAGGGGAGAAGGCGCCAAGATTCGATTTTTTAAAGGGGGTTATAGTAACAGAAAGTTTAGAAATCACTATTTTATAACATATTTTGGCCAATAATTATTGAAGTCTCCTTTATTACCGTTTTAGATTTTAGTTTTTATGTGAATATGTTTGTTTCGATAATTGGTTTTTACAATTTATCATTTTTTTATATAAATAAATAATAGATAAATAAATAAAATAACAATTATACAAGGTAGTGTGCGGAAAATTGAATTTTTAACGAAATATGACTCCATTAACTTTTGTAAAAAAAATATTTATTAACATACAAGTAATGAGTGTAACATATAATTTTCAATGCTCAAGTGTAGAAAATAATGTCATTCAAATAATGACCATATTCATGAACAAAAGTTTGGAGCCACTCTCGCAAATTTGAATTCACTCTTCCCAGCATTTCTTAATCGATTTCTTAAATTCCATTACCCATAGCCGATTGTTCCCGTGAGCGACGTTTAACTTCATACACTCGTGATTTTAAGTACTCCTAAAGATAAAAATCAAACATAAAAAGGCCCTGTGACCGAGGAGTTCACGAGATATTGTTAAAATCAAAATGAATCAACTTGATCAAATAAACAACATTCATGGAAGTTCTGGCCGTATGAGTAATAATCTCATTTTGTTGAAACCATAAATCCTTCGGGTTGAGTATTTATTTCCAGAGTTCTGCTTTGACAAAATTTTTAAACATAGCTCAACACTTACAAATACCACACCATACTGTTGTTTTGGACTGGTCTCTGGTACAATTAACAGTGAATATCTGAAGCCTAAAATGCACATACGCATACACGCATATACGCATACACGCATATACGCATATACGCATACACGCATATACGCATACACGCATATACGCATACACGCATATACGCATACACGCATATACGCATACTCGCGGAACATAATAAATCAACATTAGCCCATGTCCATCCACTGCAGGATGAAGACCTCTTTAGAAAGCTTCCATGAGCTGAGCTTCATTTGCCATTCGGGTCCAATATATTTAACGATTGCATCAGTCCATCATGCTTTCGGTCTTCTTCGTAGACATTTGCGATCAAGCTGTATCCACTCTATTTCACTTAATTCACTCATCCAATGATATCACACACTTTCTTTTACTTCCATCCATGTGCAGAGTTTTATACCCATTCTTTTAATGCCAAGCATATATCTTTTCATTCTCCTATATGTTACCCAAAGTTTTTTAATTGATTGCGATGTGAGTATCCATGTTTCACTTCCGTAAGTCATAACTGTCACGAAGCACTGTTCAAAGACTTTTCTTTTTATGCAAAGTGGGAGTTTGCTCTTAAACACCATGTTGAGCCTGCCAAATGCCTGCCGGCCACATTAACACACCGTTCCACTGCCTGGGCGGATTCCCTGCCATTGATATCCTCTGCCCAAGATGTACAAAGTGGTCCACAACCTCCAATTCTTTTCCTAAAACTAAAATTCTTCTGTCAACAGCAAATTTATTGAACATAACCTGACTCTTTTTCAAGTTTACTTTCAAGCCAAATGGTTCTCCAGCCCCTTGCAGCTCCCATATATGTCTTTGTAGCTCCTCTGGGTCTTGTGAAAGAAGAACCATATAATCTGTAAATCTGACATTTTTGGTTAAGCCTATACCTTGGTGACGCAATGCATCCATTATGGCCTGCTTTCAGATTCAATCAAATGTTTTTTCATAATCGATAAAAGTCCAACCCAGTGACATAGTGTATTCGTTGTGTCTTTCTATGGCCTGCAGTAGAACCTGGATGTAATCCACCTACTTGTACTGAATCCACTTCTGAATCATATTTGCTCTCTTGTTTGTGCGTCATTCAGTTTCCTTAATATTCTTTTAGATATTATCTTGGTGAAAACTGTGAATATTAGTGATAGGAGGCTTGTTGGACGATGGTTCTTTAAATCTTTCCGTGCTTCTTTATGATGTAAAAGAGCCGCCGTTTGCTTTTAGCATTTTAACAGATACACTATCATTTCCTAGATCCTATCCATTTTTCATCGATTCTATAACCTTTGTCGCTTCTTCCACTAGGATATCTGACCTTTGTTCTTCCGTGAATATTAAAGTATTTGATTCGTTCTAATCTTTATATAACTGTGAGTAAAATTTTCTTACAATCTATAACACTTCCGTACGCGCCTTGCACACTGTGCCATCCGCACGGATTATAGCATATATTTACATCCTTTTCTTTCTCAGCCTCTGTTTAACCTTGTAATTCCCCTGGTTTCTTCCAGAGTATTTTACACTAGCTGCAGGTAGTTGTATCTTTGGCCTCCGGGGAGTGAGGGCCGTATTTGAGGTTGTACTGTCATATTGAGATACCATGTTGAAGATATAGACCATAATCTGCCCCGAGGGTCCAGACAGCTGAGAAAAAGTGAAAGAGAAAGAGATAGAGAGAGAGTGGCAGTCAGAAATATTTGAGATATTTCTGATTTCTTTTTTATAAAATGGTTTATACTTTCATAATAGAACACATCAATAGAGTATACATTATAGTGCTTAAAATAACCAACATTTCATATTGTTCAGCTTTGTTACGAATAGCATCAGCTGTCGACGGTAGGTACATGAATTGTTTAAAGTTTGTTTTGAAAACTATGACGAGTTCGGATGCCGAGAGGTTTATTAAAATGTATTAAAATAACTTTCGGGATGTCGACATTGTTAGTTTATCTCCGAAGTTTGTTTTTATGGAGGTGTGCATAAAGTTTTGGTCCGTGTGACAGTAAGTAGATTAAATTATTCATGTGTTGTGCCAGATTACATCCCGGTCAGAGAGGATTAGTTGTGCAATCTTTTCGTTCTGGCTTTCCGCTAATTTCATTTTGTTTTATGCACATAAATGTAAAAAGTATATTATTAGCTTAAAAGTTACTGAAATAAAATTATTTGAAAATGATTAAATTTTAAAACCAAAATCATATTCGATGTCATTTAGTATTAAGTTTAGATACAGCCTAAGTACATACATAAAAATATGCCAATGAGATCTAAGTATAATATTAAGGAAATAGGATAAATATAAGAAATTTATCGAATAACCGTGCTTTAAAATTAAGACTAATAAAACTAGAGTTACGGCTGTTCGTGGTTGATCGTCCCCTTCCAACAGTAACATTTATCCGTCTTACTATTATCTTTACTAGCAGTAGTTCTTTCAGCAAGCACAATCTGCTGTTTTAATAGATGATCTCCTTAAAATGACTGCTGACGTTGTTGTCTACAAGACTTTTTCAATTGAGTATGCTATCCACATAAAAGACTAGTTGTTATCAAGCTATTATCAATTCCATCAGATCTTCCATATGTTCCTGCATATAGCGAGAAGTTAATTTTGGCTTGCCTTCGGCCATGATAGCGATATTACCCTCATAGATAACTATTTTAGCTGAAAGAATTAATCATATTTGATTTTTGCAGAGAGATGAGGTAAATCACATCGCCTAACTAACCTCCATTCACCAACCAAAGTTTCTAGTAGACCAGCGAGTCGTGCTTTCGCTCCGGGTGAGGAATAAGTTAGCATTGTCATATATTTCCTTCTCATGGTTTGATATTTTTATATGTATCTATGCTTCCAACTTTCACGGTCCTGGGCTCTCCTCTGCCACTCAGGTCCAATATACTTAACGATGTCATCAGTCCATCGTGCTTTCGGTCTTCTTCGCGGACGTTTGCGATCAAGCGATATCCACCAGGATTGCCTTGATCCATCTGTCGTCCCATCGCCTTGCTATATGGCCTGGCCATATCCATTTCAATTGCTTTACTCTCTGATGATCTTCTGATGAATGATGTCACAGACTTTCGTTTGTTCCCTGATCCATGTGCAGGGCTTTTTGTCTCGTCTTGTATTATCAAGCATACATCTTGCCATTCCACTCTGTGCTACCCGAAATTTTTGAATTGATTGCGATGTGAGTCTCCAGGATTCATTTCCATAAGTCATAACGGGTGGGACGCCTTGATCGAAAATTTTTCTTTTTAGGTAAAGTCGGAGTCTGCTCTTAAACACTATGTTGAGCCCGCCAAATGCCTGCCAGCCACATTTTACCGGTCGTTCTACCTCCCGGGCGGTATCCCCCCCCCCATTAAACTCCTCTGCCCAAGATAAATCAAGTGGCCCACGATCTCCAAATCCCTTCCTAAAATTGAAATTCTTCTGTCTTGAGCAAGTTTATTAAACATAACCTGACTCTTTTTCAGGTTTATTTTTAAGCCAAATCATTCGCCAGCCATTTGCAGCTCTTGTATGCTTCTTTGCAGCTCCTTTAGGTTTTGTGAAAGGAGAATGATATCATCTGCAAATCTGAGATGGTTTATGTTTGCACCATTGATCTTTACACCATCGTGCTCCCAATCTAGTTTACGAAATACTTTTTCAAGTCCAGCCGAGAAAAGACTATTCTTTTCTACCTATGTGATATTGCGTCGCCCTGCCGTACACCTCGTTCTACATTAATTCCCACTTCAAGATCATCAAGGTGAATTGTCGCTCTAGCTCCATCATACATCGATCCAAATAGATTTACATCTGCTTTATCTATCCCCTGGCTAAGCAGTGCATCTATTATGGCATGGTTTGAGATGAGGTCAAATGGTTTTTCGTAGTCGATAAAAGCCAAGCACAGTGACATGATGTTTTCGTTGTGCTTTTGTATAGCCTGCTGTACAACCTTAATGTGATCCATTGTACTTAATCCACTTCTGAATCCTGCTTGTTCTCTTGGTTGTGCGTCATTCATTTTTTTTTAATATTATTTTAGATGTTATCTTAGTGAAAACTTTGTACATTACTGATAGGAGGCTTGTTGGTCAGTAGTTATTTAAATCTTCCTGTGCTCCTTTTTGGTGTAAAAGGATTAGTTCTGTATTTTTCCATAAATCAGGTACTTCCTGTCCCTTGAGGCATTTTGAATATAATCTTGCCAGTGTTTTATGTAACGTCCGACCACTAGCTTTTAACATTTCGACAGTTACACTGTCCTTTTCTGGAGCCTTGCCGTCTTTCATCGATATCTGGAATTTATTCTTCCGTGGGTATTGTTGTCTTTGATTGGTTCTGATCTTCATATAACTGGGAATAAAATTTTAAAACAGCCTCTAACATTTTCATACGCGCCCTGCACACAATGCCATTCTCACGCATTAAGGCATACATTTGCGTTATTTTCTTTCTCAGCTTGTGCTTGGCTTTATTAATTTCTTCGTTTCCTTCTAGTGTTTTTTGCACAAAAGCACCCTGCCAAAACGACTCCCAGCATATTGCATTGTCCGTCGTTTCTTCATTAAATCGATGGTCTCACTGAAGATTTTTGTCTGTTTGAGACCTTTTTCTTCTGGTGCTATTGAAGCAGCCATTTGAAGCACATTAAAGGTGATTTCTTCATATTGAACTAATATTTCCATCTCCTCCGAATCTTGTAACACAGCAAAGCAGTTCGACAAAGCAATATCAAAATCGTTAGCCCTCTCCAGCAATCTACCAGAATCCACTTTGGCTTTCTTTAACCTTATCATTCTTTCCTTATATATATATATATATATATATATATATATATATATATATATATATATATATATATATATATATATATATATATATATTATAGAAATCTTTCACCCTTTCTCCACGTGGTGCCACCGATTGCCTTCGCCCAACTGTCTACCATACGACGTCACGTGTCTCTCGGGGCCGGTTTCTGGCCTTTCAGCCGTCATCAGCCGAGCTCCAGTCGAACACAAGGAAATCAGTTGGGAGGGACGATCGGGGCCAGGCCAGGTCAACTGGCCATTTTAATGACGGGTCGTGATGATGCTCGTACGAATGATGCTCTAGCAGTCAAGAGCAGTCAAGAGATGCTCTAGCAGTCTGACTACGAATGATGCTCGTAGCAGTCAAGACCGCTCGTAACATTCTGCCTGGAACCTCGGGTATAGTACCGGATATGCCGTCTCTCCCAACTACTTTCCTTGCGTTCGTCTGGAGTTCGGCTGATGACGGCTGAAAGGCTAGAAACCGGTCCCGAGAGACACGTGATGTCGCATGGTGGACAGTTGGGCGAAGGTGACCGGTGGCACCACGTGGAGTAGGGTGAAAGATTTCTGTAATATTTCCCTCCACGGTTCCGTTACGCTACCTTGTGGGCATATATATATATATATATATATATATATATATATATATATATATATATATATATATATATATATATATATATATATATATATATATATATATATTTTTTTTTTTTTTTTTTGAACATGATTTCATTTAGTCAGGGTATTTAATCTGGGAATATAGATGTATTTCATTGAAATCTATTTTTGGCATAAGTAGAAGTAATATTAAATGCTGAAACAAGAACCCCAGATAATTACATTTTAAACTATTTCCCATTTTGAAATATTTTCTATGAAAACGATGAAAATTCTTTTCATCATTCTAACAAAAGGTTTCTTCAACTCGAACCTACCTTTGAAATTCGTCATTAAAACATATGTGTTAATCAAAGCCTATTGCATCGATTTGAAAAAGCGGTAAAAAGAAATCAAAAGAAAATGGGAGTAGAAAGTCGATAGGAAAAGATTATCTTAAAACACATATATTTCAAATATTTATCAAAATTCTGCAATATAGATCCTGTAGTAGTAGGTCTCTAAATACGATCGTATAGGCACACTATAATTTACATTATTATAAGATAAATACGCTATGTAGTATGTAACATAATATTAAATAGGTATTTTAGGGAATTAAAAATTTTATAACGAATTTTGCACCCACACCAAATCGTATATAGACCTTTAGATTCGCACTAGATTCGCACTAGATTTAGGTTCGCACTAGACGCTTTTATTTCAATAATCTGATAATAATCTGATAATAACCGAGCTAGCGAAGAGTGAAAAATTAAATTTTTCAACTCCAAAAAGACAAAAAAAATAAAAAATTGAAGAAAAAAGCAATATTGAAAAAAGAATTTCTCTATAGGTTCTGCAATTAAAATAATTATTTTACTTTTATGCCATTGATTTAGTTGTTGTTTGACTGTTCTAAAAATTTTCCATTAACTTTTACTTGACTAGTTTTTTTGTAACTTAATACAACAAAAAAAGTTTTAAATTTGTTTAAACGTCTATTGTTACAATAACTAAACCGATTAGGATGAAAAACAAGTTTTATATTAAATTCAATAATTTAATCACAATTAAAATTTAAATATTTTAATAGAAAAGTTTCCCAGTCGGAATGTACTTTCCAAAGTTCAAATAAATAAAGGAAGCAGAAGTTAAGTCAAAATGGGGTTAATCCCCGTGGAATAAATGGCAAGTATTTTAAATAGGATCCTTTAAAATTTAAATTTAATACATGAATGTTCAAAGTGAAAAAGATTTCTAATGAAATTCTATAAATAATTTTGGTATTGCAATATTGCTTTTTAAGAAAAATAATAAAATCAATTGTTTATTTCAAAGAAAACATTAATATATGTATTCGATAATTATTGAAAAAAAAATGTTTTTTTTTTTATTTATTTTTATACAGGGTGGCGAAAAATTAGGAATCCCTTCTAGAAACTAAAGTTAAGGAAACTAAAATAAGGTTTAATATCAAACTTCTAAATTAAAGTACATTTTCTGCAGCTTTTATAAATTATTTTTGGAGAGTAATGTTTGTTACATGGCTTTCACGAATTGATATTCTTTTTACTTTTTCTCGCACTAGTGCTTCTTGGCATATTTGCTCAATCTTTATCTTTCTCTTTTGCTGATCTAATATTTGAGGCTTATTTAAGGCACATTTTTAAACAACCCTAAAAAAAGAAGTCCGGGGCTTTTAGAAACCTCGTTCGCACTTATTTAATTCCAGTTTAACAGGGAATTGACTCTAGTGTACGACTTTCTCATTTCTTCGTCTAAAACGTCTACGTGCTGTCTTACCTCGAATTGTCAACGTGAAACTCCCAATTCCGACTCTTTACGTGCAATTCGCACTCTTTCCTCGTACTATCAACGTGAAACTATTAACGTGTAACTCTCAACTCGCACTCTCTTCTCGTGGCCTATCTCGAACTCTAAACGTCAATTTTTTAACTCAAACTTTTCATTCGTAATGTACTGATCGAATTTCTACCTCGAATTTCTACCTACTCCTATCCAAGTGAAAAACTATAATAAACCGTCTGTTCATGTTATTTTCCTTTATTTTAGATTTTCCACAAATGCCTCATTTTGCCCCTTAGCCACTCCAAATGGTCAATTACCATTACTTTTCTCTGAAATGCTGTTCTTTTTCTAGTGCCAAACATCATTACTACCAATATTCGCTTTACGGTATTCATATATTTTATTGCTAGAATAAACCCTGGTGCCGTTTTAAAATTTACAGTATGAATCTGGATTATCAATGATTGTATATACATCTACAGATCTCAGATCCCTATCTCAGATATCCATTTCTGGAAATTAATCGATTATGGAGCTGTTCCTTTAAAAGGGCTATTATAGTTTTTACTATATGGAATAGATCCGTATGTCTTCTATTTGTAGCAAATAAAATTTTTCAAGTATATACATATATGCCTGACTATAGTTCTCGTTATTTCTGATTATTGTTTAATACTTTATTTTCCAATCTAATAAATGAGAAAGCAGAACGTAAAATAAATATGTTCAAGAAACATTTATTGCTTATTTTTCTCTATCAGGGGTAACAAAGATAACTTACACAATTAACTAATAAATTCATATTTCAAAACTGATTCTGTTCTGTTCTGTTTTGACTTTTCGAAAAACAGAACAAAACACCAGAAGATCAGAAAGCAAAAATTATAAACCTAAACTCCGGAAAAATGTCAGAGATAACTGTAGAATTCTAATTAAATAAAAAATCACAGGGCATCAGGCCAAGATCAGATATTACCAGAGATACTAAAAGAATGTGGAAAAACTTTGATAGGAAAAATTTAAAAACTTTTTAACAAGGAATATATTTGAATAAAATAATAAAATGGTTGACATAGGGTGACATTCCGCAGGTATAGAAAAAAAATCGATACCAGCATTAATTTATAAAAAGGAAGACTTTAGAGATTTGGAAAATTGTCGACAGGTCAGCTTGCTTTCACTAATTTATAAACTATGCATGAAAATTTTCACGAATCGGCTAGAAAAAAAATATAAATTGTATCAATCTAAGGAACAAGCTGGGTTTTGGGAAAACATCAGTACTGTAGCAAACCTACATGTAGTAAAAGTAGCTGTAAAAAAGACCAGCGAGTACAACATTTCAGTATGAGTAGAATTTATCGATTTCTGAAAAGCATTTGGCGCAATAGAGTTATGGGCATTCAAAGATGCAATGGAAAATGCAAAATTAAATCACCAATATTTCAACCTCATTCAAGAGATTTATGAGAAGGCCACTTTAACAAAATCAATAATAATAATATGTCTATTATATGTGCTCTATTCATCGCCTTCGTCTAGTTTGTGCAATAAAAAAAATTTAGGCCACCTTACAGTGATTTGGGGAAATAATATTTCCTGAAATAAACTCTAGACCGGGAGAATTTTTGGTTCAATATCAGTGTATAATTAAAATCAACATCACATTCAGTAAACAACATTTAGATTTTTTTATCGACAAATCAATAAAAGACCAACAAAATCTTAATGCAATTGATCGAGCAAATAAGTAGGAAAACTGCATTATTAATCTCAACTCAAATAAAGTTGCCAACTTGGCATTTCTATGGGAACGTAAAACATTCCTCAAGTCTTTTAGAGGAAACAATTTAAAACTAAAGTTCGCTGGCTTGTGGAAAGGCAACATCTGTCTAAATCTTTTATCTTATGGCGTCGAGGCCTTCATTATAAAATTTCGTTAATAATTCAAACAAAATGTTACAGTCGGCGGCCGAAGATGTTGCTACGAACAATTTGGAACTTTTAAAGAGGCAGTTTAGATGAATACCAGTAGTTTATTGTAAGAGGATCGCGGAGAAAATTTGTTCTTTGTTATTATATCTGCGGATTATAAGCCAGAGGGATTCAAATTAAAATACCAGGGGGGTTTATGAATTATTATCTCTGACAATGAATGAAAAAATACATTTATTTAACAAAAGTAGCCGATACTTGATGGGAACTTATTTTAAATAAAATAATTTAGATTAATATCAAATTTCCACAATATCTAAACATTTTGTGCGACTATAGTTTCGACACACAGTGCCTGTTCAATTACGTTTTAGTTATTTTATTTAAAAAATGTAAAGTTGACATTTATTTACAAAATTCCATACAAAGTTAAAATGAGAGCTATGTAAAAGCTCAACTATAAATTAGCCAAACAAAATTTATATTGATTTATATTAATATATTAAATAAAACTGCTTTTTTGCAAAAGTAATGTATTTCGATATTTTCATTTTGAATAATAGTCTTGTGAACATTCATTAAGATCATATTTGTATCCTCGTAGTCTCCAGATCTGATCCCAGCGATTATATTTTATTCTTTAAGCTGAAGGGAGATTAACGGAATTTGATTTTTCTGACATCGAAGATATAATATATAGGGATTTTTTTTAATGCATCCGAATTTTAAATTCAAATAGAACAACAACCAAATTAGATGCCTTGAAACTGTTTATTTTATGTGTTTTATGTTTTGAAACCAATTTCGTACTAATATCCGCCGCGGCTACATGTGACAAGTTAGTCCAATTTCATCACTTTTTCAAGTAATAGAAGTTTTATGTCCACAATTGTCCAAGTTATTTTGGCTTTCAAGACGTTATTAGTTGCTGGTTTATCGGTGTAGACCAAAAATTTAATATAACCCTAAAGAATATAATCCAAGGACGTTAAATCACATGACCTTGGTGGGCAATTAACAGGTCCGTTCCTCAAAATCATTTTTTCACCAAATTGTTCCCTGAATAAATCGATTGTTGTATTGATATCATGTGGAGCCATCCTGTTAGAACCACATCTCCTCCAGATCAGTACCATTCAAATTCGAAATTCAATAATCCACGTAGTGAACGGCGAACGGCGATGAATTGATAAATTTGGATCTTTTTCAACACTGCTAGCAACAGCGGCGATATTTTTTTGTGGAACGCACTGTTTTTGTCTTGATTTTGTTTAAATATCGAGCAACGTTCAGAATTTATCGATAATTCGGCGAATACATTACGAATTTCAAATTTACAAAGTGCTCTATAGGTTTAGCGCCCAGAACACTGGTTTTGATAATAAATTTCGATAATTTGCAAGCGTTGCTCTGATGTTAAATCTCTCGTGATGATTTGTCAGTCAATTGAGGCACAGATTTACAGACTTGTGAGCAAACTCACAGTTCGTTTGACAGTGGCCACTATTGGAAATTTGGACACACTAAAAAACTCACCCTTTATATAGTGAATGTAGTGGTCAGTTCAGTGGTATATATACATATATATATATATATATATATATATATATATATATATATATATATATATATCGGTCTTGTCGGATGTAGGCTATAATCAAATGCAGCTCAGGCCATCCTGAAGTAAACGTCCACAACAATCAGACTTCGCGAAACCAGTCTACATACCAGGTAGGCGTGAAAGTTTAATAGTGGGCTCGCGGAGAATATGAAAATTATTCAAAAATATTCATCAGTGCTTAACATAAATATTGCCCATTCCTTCAGCATTGATAAGACGATCGCTGATCCTAAGACAATAATCCAATGAGTTGAATCATTTGGTTCGGTTTGAATATGGATCTATTTTGAAGAAGATGTCAACTGGCTGTCTTCGTACGGCTCGGATAACCAAATAATGTTGAGATAGTCTATTCTTCAGAGTCCTCGGCGTTTCACTGGGCTACAAGATTCTTGGATCTCTCTTACTGCTCGCTACACTTCGTCCTATATGGTGAGTGGAACTTCTATTCATCCATAATTTTATCCATACAAAAATTAAACTGCTGGTTCAAAAACTGTTTCAAAGTGATTTTCTTCAACTTAGACTGTTTTGCCAAAAAAGGTTTGAAATTATTGCTTATAATGATGACTGATGAAGCACTTCTCAATTTAGGTGGCTACATTAAGAGGTAAAACTTGAGATTTTGAGCAGTTGAGAATCCATCAGAATTATAACAGAGTCATCTTTTTGGTATTACAGTTTAATGTGGCATTTAGAAAGTAGGGATCGTTGGATTTAGTGTAATGATTACTTCAGAAAAAGGGGTTACTTTAATGATCACTTCAAAGCACTATGCCGACATGCTATACAATTCTTTGAGTCCAGAACTTCGACGTTTATGGGTCAATATGGAAAGAATATAGTTCCTATAAAATTTTTCGATTTCACTTATTCGACAAATATTTCCCAGCATGTAATTTCACATTATGATAATGTTCCCCACGTTCACCAGACTTGTGTTTGTTACTTCTTTCTTTGGTATTATCATATCTCCATATCATTTACTTAAAAATTGCACCTGTCCTAAATGTTGGTAAGTGTAACATGGAATATAGACCCCGATTATGTGTATAGCAAGAAGAAAATAATCTTTTGAATATAACGGGAGTCTCATAATATTTTTCGTTTTTATTTTGACTGTTAGACACCAAATACAGATAGCGGGAGCCTCAAAAGGACACAAAGAACAAGTATGAATGTTGACCGCGGTCGCCAGCCTGTTAGAGACGATTCACTACAGTCTCTACGACTCCGCGTAGCTTCTCTACATTTCTACAGACCTACGTTTCATCGCATTATTCGCAAAGATTTACATTTCCACCCCTACAAAATGAAGCCCGATGGTCCATTTTTTGGCTCCAGAAATGCAAAACTTAATTGACTACAACCGCAACACATGTTTCCAGCAAGTTGGAGCAACTTCCCACGTCATGAATGATTATTTAGCAGCTCTTCACGATTCACGATTTGTTCCCTGAAAGAGCGATTTGTCGCCTAGGGGGCATCAACTGACCACCGATGAGTCCAGATTTAACACCTGCTGATTTTTTCCTATGACATTACTTCTTCTAGTATAGTTTCAAACCCATTACCACCCTACTTACAGCGTTTTAAAGCAAAGAATAACAGAAGAAATCCACGCGATTCCAAGAGCGACGCTCCAGCGAGTGATTGAAAATCTCAGTTCCAGGCGCAGTTGCGGATGGTTGTTTTTCACAAAAACTGCTCTTAATTTAACAGCAATTAAACATGTTTGAAATAATTCTGATATTTTACTTTTTAAATATCAAAAGCAGATTTCGGGCAGAATCTTTCTGACCATTAACCGACGATAAGAATGCAATCCGAATTCCCGGATTGTATAGACATTTTTATTACTCGAAGGCTTTGCGATGCGAGGTTCATCTTCAATCGGGTGTGGTCCTTCTGAGAATGCCTTAAACCATCTGAAAACCCGAGCCATTGATAAAAAAAACTGTTTCTAAAGACCTATTGAAGTTTTGAAAAGCTGTGAATAACTTAACAATATTATCACTGATGTATTGTCACTGATTTTCAGAAAATAAACTAAAAAAAACCGTTTACAAAAAGAATTGGTACGGCCCACTAGAGAGTTTAAATGTGTAGTGAAGATGCATCAAATCTTGGAATGTTCCCCTTCCAAGGTAAAGCTAACAGTGTTGCCAGACCAAACGCTACGTCATCAGCATCATTACTTTATTTACACACCTCGTACATCATACATGTTTCAATCTTCACAAATATAATTACTCTGTTCGGTTATGGATTAGTTTTCTTCATACTTTTTCCGTTAATGTAAGGTTTTTAAACCACCTAAGACCTTTTTCTTGGCATCTGACGAAAGTCAATGCTAAAAAATATTGAGGATTCTAACAAAATTGATTGATACAAGTTTTTTGTACCTTGTCCTATAATGTTGCATAATATAACCCAGGTTAGTAGTTGGTAATGGAACGGTCAGAATTGTGTTAAATTAACCGTTAAGGGAAACATGATTTGCCTGATCTAGAGAATATATCGTTAGTATTGTTTTTGCACATGATCGAGTGCGGATAATGTCATCCTAATAATAAACTAACTAAAAACAATTGAGGTTACATTAAATATTAAATAATAATTTGTTTTTTATTTATAAAATATTCCGAATTTTATAAAATAGGCATCCAATTTATTTGTAATCCTATTATTTAAAAGATAAATCAACAAAATATACGCAATTTTAAACATACTTGAATTATACGGTATTTGCTACTGGCGAATTAAATTTTATAAAATTGAATTCTGTGTTCTAATTATTTTATTTTAATTTTCAAAAAAAAACATCAATATTTACAATATAAATGAAATAAAATATAACTACTTCTTTATTCATTCAATCGACTAGGTTATTCAAAATAAATTTTAATTCCATGTCGTTTTAGATGAAACTCAATAAAATTATGCAACGGTGTAATAAATTCGGATTTAATTCGTTTATAACTAAAAGTTACATTTTTTCAATTAAATCATATCTGAAAAAGTATTCTAGGGATAACAGTTTGGAGATAAAACTCATTGTAAACTGTAGTTAGCGTAAGTCCTTAATAGTTCAAAGTTCTAAATATCTTCCTACTTCCGCCTATCCAAAGATAGAGGTTAATTTGTTGTTATCATTTCCAAACAAACAGCTTATGTTTCCTAGTCTAAGACCAAATTCGTCTCTGTATTACTAGAGCTAGAGAAATTCATGATAACAAATAAAATTACTGGAAAAATATTGCATTATTATAATTATTTTCGCTAAAGCAAATTGTTAGAATGAACAATTCCTCAAACAAATTAGCAAAAATAGAAGAAACTTGAATAAGTTGTTATCCCAACAATCAGTTTGGCTTTAGATGTCAACATTCGACAACATTTAAGGTGTTTGCAACTACCAGGTGTCCAGAAATATCGTTTATATTTAATAACTTTTTTGCTCATAGGTGACGCAGAACGCGCTGCTTGTATTAACTTTACATTGAAGCTTGGTTCAGGCAAAATTACTTGCCATGGAGTGTTTCTAAAATTTACGCGACCGAAACGAGGCACCAAGTGTTAATTTAATAAAGAAATGGATAAAAAAATTTGCAACTGCAGGATTAACTCTAAATTTACTGTCGTCTAAAGTCAAGCAGAGGTACAAACAACATTGAACGTGTGCGTGAGTCGGTTAGAGAAAATCGAGCCCAATTCGTACGGAACAAGTAGCAAGATACACATTAAGAAATCTTCACTGCATGTCATTAAAAAAAAGATCTTCATCTTTATCCCTATAAAATTCAAATTGGACACGAAATAAAAGAAACTGGTTTTATTATGCACTTGACATTTCTCAATGAAATGTTGGAAATATTTAACAACAGTGACAATGTTTTCTTTAGTGACGAGGCCAACTTTTATTTAAACGGCCATGTAAACAAGGAAATTGCAGGTACTGGGCGAAGGAAAATCCCACGGAAAAACACGAAAAACCATTACATTGCTCAAAAGTTATTGTATGGGCTACAATGTCAGCTAGTTGCATAATTGGCCCATACTTCTTTGAATATGCCAGAAGTAAAACGGTCAATGTTAATTCAGCTAGGTATTGTGAGATGATACGAGGTTTTTTCTATCAATGACTGCAAGAATTTGAAGAATATAATGAGGAGTGTTGGTTTCAGCAAGACGCTACGTGTCATACCTCACCTGATTCTTTGGAGGCTGTAGAGAAATTATTAGGCGAAACAGTGATATCCTGTAGAGGTGGCATAAATTAGCCCCCAAGAAGTCTAGATAGATTTAACTCTACTTGGGATTTTTTCTTGTGGGGTTATATCAAGTGCAAAATTTATGGAAACAAATCACGTACCATTCTGCAACTAAAAAACAATATTGTTTATGGGATCCACTTGATATCCAGACATATGCACGGCATGGTAATTACACATTTTCGATCATGCCTTCAAGAATGCCAGCATCGCGAAGGCCACCATCGCGACAGTATTATTTTTGCTAAATAAATTTCCAAACACTGTACAATAGTGTAATAATAATAGAATTATTATACCTTAAATCGACTTATATTAATTATACCTATAAAAAAGAACAGCAATATTGGACACCTTATATATCCATTAATCCCTGGAAGCTAAGCAATACTGCGTTGGTGCCTTCCTAAACATTACACAAACCTTCGATAAGGTCTGACGCAAGGATCTTGTTTACAAAATCAAAAGAAAATGGTTACAATTCCGACATTATCTTTTCCAGTATCAAGATTAAACAGCCTCTATTAGTCTTGCAATGCAGATAATCTGCAGAAAAGATCTTCAAATTGAAACCATCAAGAATAAAACAACAAAATCCGCGCAAAAGTACATATCCCATTCTACCTGAAGATTTTAAACTTGTTTCCCTAGATAAATCCAATCTTCTCTGGATTATGAACCACGATATGGATAACCCTATATACTTTATATATATATATATATATATATATATATATATATATATATATATATATATATATATATATATATATATATATATATATATATATATATATATATCATATATAATTCTAACTGTTGTAGTGAATTACGCCATGTACTCGTAATTTAATTTACAGATTGTATATAAATTTGTATTTGCGGCTAGAGATTAGTGCTAGAAAAACTTAAAGAATAGTGATCAATAAACTAATTTATGTCTTACACACTAAAACAACATCAATGAACATCACACCATCAGTAGTACACCAAACCAATATCTCAGCCAAACGGAACTAAATTAGATAGAAAAAAAATATATACAACTAAATAGTGAACAAACAACTTCTCAAGAAAAATCAATGACATATATAGTTACTTTATTCGTCACATTTAATACCACGACGGGATGGTAAAGAAAAATTTTACCTTCAAGGAAAAGTTAACAGTAGACGAAAGAGAAGATAATAACCAAATAGGTACATCGATCAACTTACCCTCACCAACTTATTACTTGCAGAAATTATGAGAACGGTAGAAAACCAATGACCCAATGGCAAATCATGGCTTTCTATTGAGTGCCACAAAGCCTAAAACCGGGTTACAAGAAAAGTGAATGTATATTTAAATTAGGATAAAAGTTCGTTGAATTCGTTTTTGGATGCAATGCCCCCTTTTCAGATTATGGACCCATCGACTACTTTTGCCATTTAGCGTCCATTTTTCCAGTATACCCCATTAAAGTCAAGTAGACTATATAAAAATTGATAATCGACTCAGGACCATTGCGCCTCACCGAACCAGTATATATATAGATATATATATATATATATATATATATATATATATATATATATATATATATATATATATATATATATATATATATATATATATGTTACATCTAATATTTTCACGGATTCCGGGTGTCGATCCATTGATTCTGATGAAGAGTCACGACGTTTCGACAAAATCGCATTTGGCATTTCCAAGTGTTATCCGCTTCGACTGAAGAGTTTAACTTACTTAACTTACGTGAACGGGTCGTTGTGCTAGCTTTTATAGCCGGCCGGCGACTGCGCAAATTATATCGGGGTAGTTCGGGACTATTTACGGCGCTCGGCAACGCTGTCGGGCGTCCGTTTATTGATTTTTCTACTTTGCCGCCACGTTGCCGCGTTTCTTCTTTTTTCAGAAGGGATTTCCATACTTTTGGAATGTTGCGAACGTCGTTTCGCGTATTTAGCTCATCTCTTTCTTCTAGGGCTTCTCTTTCAAAGGCTTCTCTGATTGTTCGGACCTTGTAGTTTTCAATATTCGCTATTTCTTTGGCTCCTTCAAAATTGATTTTATGTCCTGTTTGTAGATGGTGCTGGAACAGAGCGGAAGGGGTTTGTTTGTATTTTAAGTGGTTTTTATGTTTTTGTATTCTGGCCGATATTCGTCTGTTTGCTTGTTCTATGTATGCTCTGTTGCAGTCGGAACAAGATATACTATATACCCCATGATTTTCAAGTCTAACTTTGCCCTTGGGGTTTTTTAGGATGTTTGCAACAGTTTTGTGCGGCTTGTAGGCTGTTCTGATCTTATGTTTCCTTAGTAGTCTGCCTATCCTATCTGTGATTTCTTTTACGTATAGTAGCAGGACCCTTGGTATTTGGTTCATGATCCTCTATTGTTCTTCGTGTTTGTATTTCCTGACGGCGAATGGCCTTCCTGATATAATTTTCTGAATATCCATTTTGTCTAAGGGCTGTGGACATTTTTGATAGTTCCTCGCTTCGCGTATCTGGTAGAGTCAGTCGGAAGGATCTGGAAATCAAGGTGTTCGCTACTCCTTGGATTTGAGAAGGATGATGATGGGATTTAGCATTGAGGTATCGATCGGTGTGAGTTGGTTTATATTGGTATACACTGTGCATTCGAGTTTTCCAGAAAGTTTCCTTGTGATAAGGAGAGTGAACTGTAGTCTGGGGTGGATATATATATATATATATATATATATATATATATATATATATATATATATATATATATATATATATATATATATATATATGTATATATATATATATATATATATATATATATATATATATATATATATATATATATATATATATATATATATATAGCAGGATCTCTGTTATGCATGAAAATGGTCAAATATCTCGGGAACCTGAGATTTCATAATGAAATTTTGTAAACAAATATCAGGAAATGTTTGCAACTTTTTTTATTTATTAACATAGTCTTGTAAAAAACATAAGTATCAAACCACCAATGATTATTGAGTGAAAGGTTATGTTATGTTAGGTTAGGTTAGGTTAGGTTAGGTTAGGTTAGGTTAGGTTAGGTTAGGTTAGGTTAGGTTAGGTTAGGTTAGGTTAGGTTAGGTTAGGTTAGGTTAGGTTAGGTTAGGTTAGGTTAGGTTAGGTTAGGTTAGGTTAGGTTAGGTTAGGTTAGGTTAGGTTAGGTTAGGTTAGGTTAGGTTAGGTTAGGTTAGGTTAGGTTAGGTTAGGTTAGGTTAGGTTAGGTTAGGTTAGGTTAGGTTAGGTTAGGTTAGGTTAGGTTAGGTTAGGTTAGGTTAGGTTAGGTTAGGTTAGGTTAGGTTAGGTTAGGTTAGGTTAGGTTAGGTTAGGTTAGGTTAGGTTAGGTTAGGATAGGATAGGATAGGATACACCCGTAGTAGTCATAAAATAGTAAAACTGAGAGGCGTAGATTCCAAAGCCGAGATGTGGAAAAAATTGGAACTACTAAGAGAAGAGATAGTAGGAGACAAACTGGTAGCGATACATGAATTATGGGGTATTTCCCTAAATATATTAACGAAGATGGCCGAATGTATAATCGAAGAAAGCGAGACCATAATTCATATTCACACACTCCCCGGAAGGACAAATAGCTCGAATAATCTGAACGCGCGCAAACAAGAGAGGAATACGTTTGCTCTAATCGTCGAATCTAAAGGAGACGCATATAAAGACACACTTAACAGAGCTAAATCGGTGATCGAACAATCTGGTCAGAGGGAGATTGTTCGAAGCCTACGTAATATACGGGACTGTAGATTGCTAATTGCAACTGATAAAGATAAATATGCAGTATTAAAACTTAAAGAAGCCATCGTCGCAAATAAAAACAAAACTGGCGTTCGCATTAAGGGCGAACAAAAAAAAAACTAAAGCGATCCACATAAGGGGCATGGATGCCACTACGTCCAAGGAAGAAGTATGAGAGGCACTAAAAAAACGCCTAAATACAGAAAACAATATCAAAATCAGCGAACTAAGATCAAATGCGGGCAACACAGAAGTCGTCACGATCACTCTGGAAGAGTCGGATGCTCAAGTATTGGTCTCCGAGAAGAGCATAGCGATCAGATTGTTGAAATGTGACGTGGATATGAGGGTCACTCTTAGAAGATGCAGGAAATGCAGGGCATTAGATCACCAGGCGTTGAATTGTCAAGGCCCTGATAGATCGGGAGTTTGTTATAAATGCGGTAAAGATGGCCACAACATTAAGGAGTGTAAAAGAGAGGCCTACTGCCTGCTTTATGACCGCCATGGACACGGTGCAACCAGCGAAAGCTGTCCAGTATTTAAAAGGGCCCTGAAGGAAGCGAGAAGAGATAGGAAGAAGAAATCGGAGCTAGACCTGGGAGTTAGGCTGGATCTGAGGGAGTGCTCCTTTGGAGCAACAAGACCTACACTACCAATAAAAGACAATGGGTAGTACAACTGATCAGGTCAGAGATAGGTTGCCACTAAGGGTGGCACAACTCAATCTCGACAGGAGGCCGGCAGCTTACGACCTGTTACTAAAAGTGATGGCGGACCAGAGGATCGAACTGGTCCTGAGCCAGGAGCTCAGTAGATCGGCCGAAAGCGAAAATATCTGTGATAGCAACTGTGACAGCTTTATACGAGCAAATCGTGGATGTGATACTAGGATAGATAAAGTTTTAAAGGGTGAAGGTTACGTGTGTGTCGTATTGTCAAGAGTCCTGTTATTTTCATGTTACGTGTCCCCCCCGCACGCCCATAGCTGTTCTGAGCAACCTGTTGCAAGAGATTGATACATGTATTACCAAAGAAAAAGTAGAGGCAGTAATAGCCGGAGATTTTAACGCCAAGGCCAGCATTTTCGGTTCCCCGGTTACCAACGAGAGGGGTAGGGTAATAGAAGAATGAATAGACTGCCACGACCTGGTGAAGCTGAACGTGGGCTCAACCCCAACGTTTGCGAATCAAAATGGAAGTTCAATCATCGACGTAACGATCGCCACATCTGGGATTAGCCGGCACATAATTAAATGGCGGGTTATTCCAGAAGAAGAGAATTTAAGTCTTATTAGTTCGAAGTACTATTTAGTTCGAAATCAACCCGGAACGAACTAAAACCCAACAACCGACACAGAGAAGATGGAAACTAATACATGGCGGCCTAGCAAAAATGAAAAAATTTTGTTTCGAGTACGTCTTGCACATGAAGACGATATCCCCGGAGGGACTGAATAAGTCTCTTAAAAAGATATGTAGTAGATTTCTTACCGCCAGGGGCTATAACGGACCCGGGAGATAGGCGTAATGGTGGACGCAGGGGATAACGGAGTTAAGAACGGCGTGTACGAGTTCTAGAAGGAAAGTCATCAGATTGAACAAAAGAAAAGACGACGAAAACGGACAGAACACAGCATGGATCGAATATAGGAACAAGAGGAAAGAATTGAGAAATACGATTAAAAAAGAAAAAAGAAGATCCTGGATTAGGCTGTGCTGCAAACTGCACAACGACATGTGGGGCAAGGCCTATCAGACTGCTATCAGGAAAATGTCGAATCAGAGCAAGATCAAGATGAGCGAGAGGGTTATCGAGAGCGAGATACGGAAACTTTTCTTACGGCTAGGGAAGACTGTATGGTCAGGTGTGGGGGTGAGAGACATAGAACAGGTGCCGTTCAAGGAGGGGGAAGTCAACAGGGCCATAGACGCGCTAAAGACAGACAGATCGCCGAGTCCGGACGGGGTCCTAGGCGAAGTTCTGAAGATAGTAGCCAAATACAATATGGGAACGGTAACGGAAATTATGAATTTCTGTTTGAAGCACGGACAATTCCCAAGTTCATGGAAGGTGGCCAGACTTATACTGATCGAGAAACCGAACAAAGAAATAGATCCCCCACTCATACCGTCCAATATGTGTCCTGGATGCTACCGCAAAGTTGTTAGAGGCAAGGGAAGATTGGAAGAGGAACTGGAAGAAGGAGGATTAATGCACGCACACCAGTTTGGATTTCGTCGAGGTAAATCCACGGTGGATGCCATAAATGTTATAGTCGAAGCGGTGGAAAGAACCAATTCTAAGTCTTACAAAAACAGGGACTACACTGTTCTCTTGACCCTAGACATCAAGAATGCATTCAATTCGGCTCCTTGGAAGGGGGTGGTGGATCAGCTGCGAAAAATGAAAATCAGCGAGTACATCGTCGGTATGGTTCAAGCATACTTCACCAACAGGAAAATTATCGCGGAGAACGGCAAGTCGTATAGAGTGACATGTGGAGTCCCGTACGATGTATTTGGAACTTACCTGCACATAATGGGTAAACGAGGCTACCCGGATTGTGGGTATTGCGAAGAAGAACAAGACACCCTGGACATATTTTGTTCGTATTGCCAAGGTTCGGACACCTGAGAAGAATTGCGCAGACGACGTGCTATACAGAAATAAATGCGATTAATATGGCAGATCTATTGATGAGTGGAAGACAGGAAGGAATAGATATAATGTGTATGCTACATAACATAATGAGATTGAAGTTTAGGGAGGAGCTCGGTGTCAGAGATGAAAGTACACGGTAGCAGAAGAGTGGTAAAAATAATCGAACTGTCCAGATTCATCTTGACGTAATGCTTGCGCAGTTCTGAGATGTCTCTGAAGTAACAACGGGGTGGTTTTTTAGTGGGTAGGCCCGTCTAGGGAGAGTCCCACACCTCGACTATAAAAGCTTTTTCCATCCCAAAAAAAAAAAAAAAGGTTAGGTTATATTAAGTTAGGTTAGGTTAGGTTAGGTTAGGTTAGGTTAGGTTAGGTTAGGTTAGGTTAGGTTAGGTTAGGTTAGGTTAGGTTAGGTTAGGTTAGGTTAGGTTATGTTAGGTTAGGTTAGGTTAGGTTAATTTTAACCAAATAGTACGTAAATTTAACTAAAGATTCTTCACATAATTTAAAAAAATAAATTTCTTTACAAGAGCCACAAAACTAAGGGTTTCTGAGAAAAATATTGTAAAGTTATTACATCAGCAATCAAAAAACTAACAAAAATTATCATTTTAAAAAATACGTGTAAATAATAAAAAGTAAAGAAATAAAATTCCGAATGGACTAGGCATATTTATTGGTAATGATACCCAGAAAGACTGCTTCCAGCTCGACAAACACTTGTCCGAGTTTCTCAAAGGCTTTTGAATACGGGTAGAGTGCTTTCGGTATTTTAAGAATATGGGCGCCAGTAGGAAATCGGTCCTGAAGTCGAAGAAGTAATTTTACATCTTGTAGATGATTCTACCGGAGTTGTTAAAGTTGTTGCTGAAATGTTGTTGAAGTGTTGCGCGACAAGTTGAGCTCAGTGGATCGTACCTAGAGTAGTAAAACAGCAATTATTCTACCCTTATGATATATCAAGGGTGCAAGCACTCTTAGCTACTGATTTTTCACACTAGCAAAAATATTGTGTATGGGTTAATGTATTTTTTTCTTTATTTGGGTTTTTCGCCGCTATCTAAAACTCAAAAAATATAAAAAAAATAACACTTTTGGAGATTGAGCAGTTATAGCAGTTAATTATGTGTTTCTTAATGTGACCTGAATCGTTTAAAACGTGTTATGATGGGAAAAATTAGTGCTAATAATTTCAAGTTTCACATCAAACTACAATAACATGTAAATTTTCTTATTTTTGTAACAAAACAAACCGAATTTATGCTGAAACTTATGGAATTACTATAAAAATATTAAATTTTATTTTCAAATAATGTGATTAGAGCCCATTCCAACAAATTCCGATGAATCGAAATAAACAAGACAATGAGATGTTCTCCATGTTAAGAGAATTACATTAGTTTTGTTGTTCGCTAAAAGTATTGCACTTTGGATACATGTTTTAAGGAAACTTGCAAAGAATCGTTGGTTACATTTACAAAACATTTTTTTTTACTTTCTTTTATACCCTGTATAATTCCCAACATGAAAAAATAATTGAAGAGATATAATATTGTATATTTTGCGCGATTGTGGGAAGCAACAGATTCTGCTAAAAAATCTGTGAATTGGAAATAAAAGCGACAGTCTCAATTTGAGCAGTGAGAAAAAAGTCACTGATGGATAAATTAACGAAAATCTATTATTTTTTTCACAATTCGTCAACCACAGCCAAAAGATATGAAGTTTTACATTGTTGGTATGATTTTTTACCAAAAATATTTTATCTACCCATCCGGCAAAAAAAATAATTAAGTTGTGATTGAAAAAGATTGTACCTCAATATTCCCGATAAGGAAAATCAATAATTAAACTCCACACAAGTACCAAATCGGTGAGTAAAATAGGCACCTTCCTAGGTTGTTGTCACTTTACCTAGTTCATCGTTTCTCAATCTGGTGTCGCGACCCACTAAATAGTTAAAAAGTTAAGTAAAAAACGTTAACGTTAACGTTAACCTCCTCATTACAATATGTCAAAGTTATACATGGGCCGGTTAAAACGGCGACGATTCGTCTTTTTTTTATTATCGTGATTTATAAAAAAGCGTTTTCATTTTTAAATGGTTTATAAACTCTTACGAGCGTGTTCACATGCTAACAAATTGTAAAAAAAACGAATCATCTATCAGCAATGATCTATCTAAGCGCTGTTATACTTATACCGAAATAATGTCTGAATGATTGTGGCGTGTTCATATATTTTTTCTTTATTGGATTTTTTTTATTTACATAAGAACAGATATTTTTATTTTTTTTAGTTTTAGATCGTGGCGAAAAACCTAAATAAAGAAAAAAATATATACTGAAATACCGCACACATCCACAAATACTGAACTACAAGACTTGTGTAAGACTTATATTACTTTTACCAGTTCGAACCTGTGCCTTGCACTTGCACTCAAAATAACCCGCCCGGGCTTTTTCCCGCCATCCGTCTGCGCATGCGAGACGAATTGTTCGTCCCAACCGCGCTTAGGCAGGTTCGCGCTTAGGCAGTTTATGCGTTAGGCAAGCTATGCGCTTTGGTAACAAAAACAAAGGAACTAGAAGAAGAGTTTTATTGTTAATTACGTTTTTACGAAAACAAGTACTACGATTTCTTTTCTCGCCCAGTGTTAAATACAACGATTTTATTTCTCACCCAGTGTTAAATACTACAATTTCTTCTCTCGCTCAGTGTTTAATAATTAAATATCAGGGTGGTAACAAAATAAATTGTTGATGTTAAATAAAATAAACAAATTTGTGACAAAACGAAATGCATTGTCTACATCTGGTGAAACAGTAATGAAAAAGACCAGATTGTTCAACGAAACATATTTAAAATATGGATTCACTGCCTTGTATGACAAGCCGCAATGTGTCGTTTGTTATTAAGTTCCGTCCGCGGAAAGTATGAAGCCTTCAAAATGAGCCCGGCATTTGGAAACAAAACACCTGTCTTTACAAAACAAACCATTTGAATTTTTCGAGCATAAATCACTCGTCTTGAAAAATCAACAAATTGTTATTAACAAATAAAGCCGTAATGGGACCGCAATACATCAAGCATCTTATTTAGTAGCATTAAGAGTGGCCAGGGAGTCCAAGCCCCACACTATTGTGAAAAAGCTCATGTGATGATATGCCCGAAAGGAGCAAAAAAGGTGAAAACTATATCACTTTCAAATGACACAGAATCAAGACCTATTAATGAAATGGCCAATGATTTTCACGATCAAATAATTAAAAATGTTAAATCAAGTGAATTGTTTGCTATTCAGTTCGACGATTAAAAAAACATGTCGAACTTGGCGTAATTTTTGTGTGTTGTCTGATACTTATGCTAGGAGTGAATTAAAGAAAATAAGCTATTTTGCAAATCAACCTCTGATCGTGTAACTGGCGATGAACTCTTTAAAGTTTTTACTGATGCAACACAAAATGAACTTCGACTTTAATAAATGCATTGCTGTATGTACTGATGGTTCGAAAAAGTTGATGGGGAAGAACAGTGGTGTATAGTAAAATTAAAAGACATTATGCCACATATGGAATGGTCACACTGCTTCTTTCATAGAATGCGTTTGTTACAAGAAAGATGCCAGATAATGTACAAAATGTTTTATTATAAGCCCTAAAAATCGTTAATTTTATTAAAAACCAACCATTGCAGACTAGATTGCTTTATGTATTGTGCGAAGAAATGGGTGCTAAGGACGACTCACTGCTTTACCATACTGAAGTCAAGTGGTTGTCGCGAGAAAAAGTTCTAACGAGGCTTTTTGAATTGCCAGATAAATTGAAATATCTTTTACTGATAAAAATAGCTCATTTTCAGTGTGTTTACAAGATGGAGAAACTGTATTACTGTTGGTTTACTTGAGTGATATATTTTCCCATTTGAGTAGCTTGAATACAAGGTGGTAAGAAAAACATTTTACTGATGACAAAGTCAACGCCTTCCTCAAAAAGCGTGGTATTTGAACTATATGTCTTAAAAAACGCAATTTTGAAGGATTCACTTTAACTTTGGATTATATTATTAAAAATACGGATTTAGAAAATTCTGTTACTGATCGCATGTTGGAGACCATGAAAAAGCATTTACGAAAATTGAAAATTTTTTCCAGGTAGCAACAATGATTTGTCATAAGAAAGACTGAATTGCCGATTGAGATTCACAACCAACTTAACGAAATATCGGCCGACAAAACTCTACAACTAAAATGTTTAACTCAATATTTACATAAGTTTTGGCTTGCACGACGATGTGAATACGGAAGCCTAGTAACGGAAGCTTTGATAACATCGACCCTCTTCGCTTCTTCTTGCTTATGCAAAAAAAGCTGCTCGTCTATGGTGTCTTTAAAAACTAAATATAGAAATTAATTATTAACACTGGAAAATAATTTGCTTATGAGTGTTTGCAATAATGATCAGCATACAGGAAAATTTTTCAGTGAAAATCAAAATCAACCGTCGCATTAAATTATTATTTCAAGCAACTTTGGCGATTACTTTATTTAAGTTTCTTTTATTATATTGTTATTACCTGGTAATATTTAAATTTCTAAACACTGGTTCTTAAACTGAAAATACTTTAATAAAAGGATGTTTCGTACACGGGTCTTATTTTTTGAACACATTGTGACTCCTTATATTCCTGAACGCGTTCCCCCTAGAGATTGTGACCCGCAGGTTGAGAAATGATGACCTAAATTGTCAATAGGTTGATCGGTGTCGAAATGGGTTGAAGTGAGTCTTTTCCGAACGACAGGCGAATAAACAAGTAGAAATTATTTTAAAAACAGTATTTATTTGAACAAAAAATTGATTTAAGTTCCTTCATGTAAAATGCATATTTAAAATATCAACAGTTCTAGTTTCAGTTGCTCAGTCATATCCCCTTCCATATTACCAAGTTAATAAAACCTTCGCTATGATATTTTCGTAGTGTGCGAAAATATTCGCGGCTTAATTTATTTTTATAACGACTCCGCATTTATCCTCGAATTTGCTCTTTGACATGATGAATATTTGATGAATAAAACCGCGCTACATCCCATGAGATCCGCTTTAATTACTGTGCTCGCACGGCGAATAAATTTTTAATTTTGACTTCACGATTTTTTTTCTTCATATTTACATCATACAAGTAAACAAACTTTGTGGGCATTGTACGGTTTTTATTTTCGGATATTTTTTTTTAACCGGCGTTTGTTAGCTTCATATTATATCTACTTCAAAAAATGTTTAATTAGGATGCATTCATTTTAAGCATACAAAGGGGGAACTCCATATATTATGGTAAAGTGAAAAGTCAAATAGATTTTAAATGAAATAATATTTAAAACTAGAAACGGCCAGAAGATTTAAGAAATAATACCGATACGAACCATAAAGCCTATAAAGAACAGCGCACAAAGGTAAAAAATTTAGTGTTTCAATCGATGAAAAAAACATGGGAAGAGTTTCGAGACAAGGTGAAAAGAGAGAGTCGTGGTAACCGAAATTATTCTTTAATGTGCTCACGGAAATGAGAAAGAATAAAAATAAGGACACTTTAATAAATAAAAGTAAGGAGGGAGATATTGCAAGAAACGTAACAAAGATTATGAAGCTATGGAAAGAATGGACACAGACACACAAGGCTCGATAGACGAAACAAGAGTGAATCAGGAAAGCAGAAGAGCATAGCAGCATAGAAGAAAAGCAGATAAAAGGGAAGAGCTAACGGAAGCGATAAAACAATTAAAGAACTGAAAAGCACCTGGGGCGAACAAAATTACAGCAGAAATGGTAAATATCATCACAAAAAGTGTATTGCAGATCTCAATATATTGCAGAGCTCTATCTCAATGTCTACTAGACAGAGCAGAGGGACAGTTAGAATCTAAAATTGGTGAATATAAAGCAGGTTTTCGACCGGGCAGATCCTGCCCTGAACAGATCTTGAATTTAAAGTTGATCCTAAGACATCAAATACATGAGTGACATATCAGACATGGGTGACATATCAGAGCCATTCGACATTAAAACTGGAGTGAGAAAAGGGGATGGACTCTCGTCACTCTTATTTAACTGTGCTCTAGAAAAAGTAATACAGGAATGGCGTGAAAAAAAGTCGCCCCTGAATATCGACCAGCCCATTAAACTGGGGAGAACCAACATCAAAATTGATTATCTGGCGTTTGCTGATAATCTAGCACTTTTGGCTTAAGATATATTAACGGCACAAAAACAGATTGAAATCCTAAAAGAAACAGCAGAAAAAGTAGGACTCCAAATTTCCTTTGAAAAGACAAAATATGGTAACATCAGACGAGTCTCTTAATTCAAATATTTGGGTGAAATAATCATGGAAAATGGGTTAGAAAAAACGGCCAATAAGGGTAGATGTTAAAAAATGGAAACTGCATTGAGACTTTCACAAAATATTTACAACAAAAATGCATATCTAAAAACACAAAACTGAGACATTACAACACAGTTATTAAGTCTGAATGTCTATATGGGGAAGAAAGGCTCATTTTGAATAGAAAGAGAGACATCGAGGAGATTGAAGAGAAGGAAAGAAAAATCATAAGAAAAATCTTAGCACAACATACCGACTTCGAGAAAACAAAGAGATCAAACAATACACAGATATAGATAGCGATAAGAGAAAAAGAAGGTTTAAGTTTGACAGACACATAAAACGGTTGAATCCGAGTAGGCTAAGTAGACAAATAGTCGAATTTTATGAAAATAGGAGTAGAGCAAAAGTAGAAATAATTAAATAGATTTCTACAATTAAAGAGGACCTAAGATCAGCAAATATTACACAAAGTGAAATTCAGGATAGAGGCTGTTTCAGACACAATGTTAACGTTTGGGAGGTTGGCCAAAGAGAAAAATATAGGAAGACTGGAACAACTTGGTCTGACGAAAGGAAAAAAGCTCATAGCGAAAGAATGAAATCAGTAGCAAGGAAGGCTAACAACAACAAACGCCTCTAACTGTACTTCGCGTGGTCCACCAGGGCCCATACGTGAATAATAATAATAATATATTACATATATATATATATATATATATATATATATATATATATATATATATATATATATATATATATATATACATATATATATATATATATATATATATATATATATATATATATATATATATATATATATATATATATATATATATATATATATATATATATATATATATACCAGGTGTCCCATTAAAGATGGATCGCGGCCCTATCTTGAAAACTATTTATCCCACAGCTTTGGGAAGAAAAAAATTGTACTAAAAATGATCATGAGAAATTCACCAAAAATATTTTTAAGCTTCTAAAATGACCGCAAGAGGGCGTGACGAGCTAAATATTTTTAAAAAACATTTTTGTTGTGTATTTTCAAGTGTTAACCAAGTTAGCAAACTGTCTCCTACAACTTTGTTTTACGACATTTTGTCGTAATTTCGCGAATAAAGAAGTGGGGGGAGTTTTACCTATTTAGATAAAAAGTCGTCTAATGTCCGTTTGCCTAAACCAATTTTCCTCAATTTGGATTCATTTAAAAGGCAATTGCTGGGACAATCAGATCATCTGGGAGATAAATTATTTAGTTTATAAATGAAACCGCGAGGTGGCGTTACATTCAACAATAGTTTTTTTGAAGTTTTGTTCAGTTTTTTCAAATGGAATGGTACAGCTTTTATTACATGACTAGAAAGGTAATTTAAAGAGGAATCATCCAGTAAAAACCCGAAATCGATATCTCTGACATGTCAAGAGATATTTCGATTTTTCGGAAAAAATCAGTTATTTTTCATATATGCTCTTTTGGTTAGCTCTTTTTTATTCATTCTGTGCATGTGTTTTAACCATTCCAATTGCTTATTCTGAATTAACGCCGATATCGGTTTTATATTTTTATCAATTTTAATGAATATTGATAGATACTTTCATGATTACATTTACATAAGATTTACAAATGAATATTAATTGATTGAGCCCTGTAGATCTTACCAAGTTTTCTTATTTTGTCATTATTTTCTTCCTTGCCTTTTTTCTGTTATGACCCATATAATTGTTGCCTTATAATCATCGTCAAGGTTAGAATGAGAATGCTATGGTTACTGCGGACCAAAAAGGAAATTGAGTGAGTAATTCCCAGCGGTGTTTAGGCATGGTTAAGCCCAATTCAAAGGAGCTTCTGTATCGCTTGGTGACTGTTGATAAAACTTCGATTCACTACTACATATCAAAACACTGGCTTTTATCTAGTGAACGTGTCCCCAATGGGCTTTTGTACGCCGAAAACGTCAAGGGACTGATTTCTAAAATTTGCAAGGCATTATCTTCTTCGACTGTTCGAAAAAAGGACAAGACAATCGCAATAGAATATTATGCTGCATTATTGATAAAATTTCATGAAGGGTTGACAAATGTTCTTTTGACAGTTTTACCATGGCAATGACTTGCCCATTTGTCCATCATTGTAATAGTTAAATTGATCAATTTACACTATGAATTGATGCCATTTCCACCCTGTGTTTTAGACTGTGGTCCCCTCTTCAAACATGAAGAAATGGTTTGCTGGAAAGCAATTTATATTATATAAAGACATCATCACCGAAAAAACCATTTGGATGAGTTTGACAAGTTATACTTTTTGAAAAACTTAACAAAATTGGAAGATAGTTTAGCAAATTATTTCGAGCTAAAAGGGGACTAAAAGTTAATAGATCGCCGTTTCAAACATATATCAAATGGCTCACAAACATTTCTTCATATAGTTCACAATTAGAAAAAACGTGGTTGGCGCGACCTCTTCGTTAATAGGTAAGATTGTGGGTGGGGTGCTCGGTTGAGAGATGGGGGTAAGAGAAGACCTTTGATTGTTAGGGTTTCGAATGAACAATTTCGAAATAAGGGGTTTCCAAGTGTTTGAAACTCTAAGACCGTCGTCCTTCTTGTTTAGGCAGTCGGGGGGTTTTTCGATCTACAGATGCTTTATTCTATATATGCTTCTGTGGATTCTATTTAAAAAACTATTTATCCCACAGCTTCGGGGAAAAAAAATTATACTAAAAATGGTTGTTCATTTTTAGTATAATTTTTTTTCAAAACGCATAATTTCATTCATCCATTCATTTAGTTTAAAAGAAAGAGTAGGTATTTTTATTAATGACTGATTTCAATATTCTGTCAAGTAGTATTTAAGCATCACAAAAGAGAAAATGCGACAATTGGGGAAAGGCATTTTTTCCGCTTATGTAATTAAATTAGAAAATATTATCAAGGTCAGGATTAGAACATTTATGATGATTGATACTGAATAGATAATTTTATTTTTTAAATAAAATTGTTGCGGTTGCGATTGCGACCTAAATATTAAGACCAATTTTTAACTTAATATTACGGTAAAAATTAAAACTAACTGATTTTTTTTCAGAAAAATCGAAATATCTCTTGACATGTCAGAGATATCGATTTCGGGTTTTCACTGGACGATTCCTCTTTGAATTAGCTTTCTTGACATGTAGTAGAAGCTGTACCATTCCATTTGAAAAAACTGAACAAAACTTCAAAAAAACTATTGTTGAATGTAACGCCACCTCGCAGTTTCATTTATAAACTAAATAATGTATCTCCCAGATTATCTGATTGTCAAGAAAGAAAATAATGACAAAATAAGAAAACTTGGTAAGATCTACAGGGCTCCATCAATTAATATTCATTTGTAAATCTTATGTAAATGTAATCATGAAAGTATCTATCAATATTCATTAAAATTGATAAAAACATAAAGCCGATATCGGCGTTAATTCAGAATAAGCAATTGGAATGGTTAAAACACACCAACCAAAAGAGCATATGAAACAAGGGTACAAAAAAAGAGTAGAACTGAAAGGCCAAGAAAAATATGACAAAAAAAAATACGAACTGACTCATGCTAAAATTGATTCGAAGAAGAAAATTGCGCAGCTCACTAACAATCTGACCTATCGGCACACAGACGAGAATTATAACATAATTATTAAACTAAACCTAATTTATGGCATAAGATCACAAAAATTTGGGTTTATCAAATTAGCTTCAGCATATAAAGTCGAAGTGGTCATTTAAATTATGATTCAGAACATAATATTTTGTTTTATATAATTTTAACTCTAACTATTAACTTTTTGACCATACCGAAGAAATTAGCTTTTTATTTGTATATTATTTATTTTTTTTATATATTTTTTATATTATATTTAATTTCTTTCTGTACTTTTCCATTTTGCCTGGTAAGTTATTATCTAATAATACTTAAAGATACTTTCATTTCATTAAAATTAGTACGCAAAGAAAACGACTTTTAGCTGATTTAGCTGCAAGATTTCATGTTGAGATAAACAAGTTAAAACTTAAGAAAAACATAGACGGGAAGTTTAACTGTTATATTCTGCCGCATTGATTAATTACTTTTGAAATTTATAACGGTTATAATTTATTTCAACTTGAATGTTATCTATTTAATCTTTAGTTTTCTGGGTAGTTTTGCTAAAAAATATATCCTACATTAATAATAATCTGAAATAAGGAGTTGTCCAATAAAAGTGTCAGAACTGTAAAATAAGACACTATAATACCTACAAGTGATAATTTCATAATATTTATTTTACTTTGAAGGATAAATAATGACAAATAGTGCCCTTAGCTTCGTTAGTCAATTTTCGATTACTCTTTCACACATATCGCGTGGTATATTTTCAATAGTGGCCTGAATATTTTATTTAAAATTTTTTCTGTAAACCAGATATTTAACACAACCCCACAAAAAATAATCCAAAGGCGTGAGATCGCATGATGATGATGACCAGTTATATACATCGTGAAATAACGCGTCCAGGAAACATTTCTTGCAATAAATCGATTGCCTAGTGAGATATATAACCAGTTGCTCTATCTTGTTGAAGAAAATATTGTTTATATCCACATTTATCAGTTTTGGCCAAATATATTCAATGGGCATATAGTGTTCACCATTAACAGTAACGTGATTTGCATTTTGGCTTTCAAAAAATAAGGCCCTATTACTTCTTCACCCCAAAAACTGCATCACACAGTGACTTTCTGATGATGAACAGGTAACGCTTGAATCACTTCAGAATTTTTGTCGACCCAAATCCTGTAGTTATGTTTGCTCAAAAACCCAATAAGCCAGAAGTGCGCTTCGTCGGTAACGATTTTTTTCCCAAAGTTGGGTTATTGTGTATCTTGTGTGTCTTAAATTGTGTATATTTCCATGATAAATTCACAAAATATACTAAAAAGAGAAGTCTATGAGTGAAGTGTACATTTCAAACAGTGTTGCCGCTAATACGTTTCAAAGTCACTCTTAGAAAACTCTTTATAAGATACTTGAATTAAATATATGAACTAATGCTTTTTAAGTTACTAAAATATGGACAATTTACTTTGCGCAAAGAGGGCTCTGTAGTATTTGATATAAGCTGGATCAATTTAATTAAATATTTTGAGTTTAACTAAGTAAGTATGTTTAGTTTCCACTATAAAATTTTACCGTAATTTCACCGATAACTTTCACTACCTTGAAAATAATATGACAATTGTTTGACGGAAATTCCACCTCAAATTAATAAACTTATATACTATTATTTCTGTAATACTTATACTTAAATAATAAATTAGGAGTATATTTATGCATGCGTATATAATCGCGGATATAATCGCTTGCGGTTCATGTCATATTAGATGTAAACATAGAAAAAATCGAAAATCAAGCCGTCATTAAATTTTTATATTCGATAGGTAATACACCTATGCAAATTAAAGCTGAGATGGGTGCTGTTTACGAAGACTCTGCACCATCATTTTGAGCAGCTGAATTTAAACGTGACTTGGTTGATAATGAAAGTTCGGAACGGTCAAAAACTGCAACCTCTGCCGATAGTATTGAAAAAGTTCACCAAATGGTGCTAGACGACCGTCGAATTACGATTAGAGAGATAGCAAAGGCTGCATGTATTTCGACGTGTTTGTTGGTTATCGTAATTGCTAATTCAGAACCAAAAACCACTATTCCAAACGACTGTTTTGAAGAACAAGATGTCAACTAATATATGGACATATTAAAAAGATGGGAGAATCACTGGGAAAAGTGAAGTGTATAGAATTAAAAGCAGATTATATTGAAAAATAAAGCAGAAATTGACAAAAAATACTTGTTTCTGTATTGTAAGGGTGGAAACTTTTCAGACTAGTCTTGTATGATGGACTAATAATTGTATGTTGGACAAATAAGAAGAATATTTTTCCATTAGGCTAAATGAACATAAAACTGATATTAAGGAACACAATAATTCCCATTATTCTAGCCATTGAATTTGAGAAAAACATACTTTTAACAAAAATGATAAAATTCTATATAATGTAAATAAATCTAAAAAACCAAATCTTAGGAATTAACAAAAGTAAAAAAACTGAATCTCTTGCTAAATGATTAGGTAAATTTAAATGGTTCACCATTATTGAACTTATATTGCACGTCTAAAAATACAACCTAAATTTCTCGACAATTATCATTTGTTGAGTTATTAGGTTGATTTACTTTTAACGTAATATCTATTCTTTTTCAAAACTTTTAACATTGTATTTTCAAATCTGAAGCACTGTGTCAAAATAATTGTCATACTATATTCGTAGAAATTTACACATAATCTTAGTTCTTTTATTTAAAACGAATGTTGGTTTTTTTAATTGGTCAATAAGGAAAAATGAAAACAATTGCCGGAGCAGCTAGCAGTTGGTTAAAATTATACTTATTCAACCTGCATCGACACCAATGCTTTATTGAGTTGAATGTAAAAATAATGTATTGCATTGAGTTTTAGAAGTGGAAAGAGCAAAAAATTGAACAAGCAAGAATATCCCAATAAAATAGTTTTATTGGTTTTCAAAATATTCTCCGTGATCATTGATACACTTTTGCATACGTTTGAACCATAGCACTTTTTCCATTGCGACGGAAGAACTTCCAAAACATGCATTTTGAACGCATAAACTGCTTCTTCTGGCGTCAAAAATCGTTGACCACGTAGTTTATTCTTCACGGAAGGAAACAAAAAGAAATCATTAGGTACCGAATCAGGACTATACGGTGGATAATCCATTAATTTTATGTTTCGACCGGTTAAATACTGAGTTGTTCGGTCCGAGTTCGCGTTCTCATGGCGAACAATGATCCTGCGTGGCTGGTTGTTTCTTCTTATCTCTTCAAAAACTTCTAGCAAACAAACGACTATGTACCATTCAGAATTGACAATTCTATGATTCTCTAGTAGCACTGTAGCAATATGCCCATTTATCCCAAAAAACAGGCGACTATTTCTTTCGAAGTGCTTACGCAAACAACTTTTGTTGGGTTTGGTTCATTATTAAATGTTTCGTTGAACGACACGACGAATTCGTATAATATTTGCTTACTCTGAAATGGCCAGAAAAGTTTATTTGAGGATTAAATTACCATAATTTTAATATCAATTTCTGGGAGTATCATGTATCAAAACAAGAATTTTCAGAAATCATTTTATTCCGGAAAATCATCATTGTAAATTAAACATGCCCTTAAAAATATGTCAGTAGAATACATATTTATCGTTTTTTAAAAGGTTTTATAACTGAACGTTATATCGATATTATTATTTATTAAAATATAATCTGAAAATCAAGAGAATTAAAATACCTATATTATATCGAAGGTTATTAGAAAATTAGTCAAGGTATTTAAGGAAATCGACCAAATATATACAAAGAAAATAATAAAATAAAATTATCTTTGGAAACAAAAAAAATAAAGATAATTAAAAACAATTTAAATATAATGATTTGTCCAATAAAGTGTGTGAGAAATTTAAAATGTGGCCTAATGATAAATACAGGTGATAGTCCGGTAATTTATATTTTATCTTGAAGAACAAAAAATAGCTTTATGTTTGGAAATAAATTTAACTAACCCAAGAAATATAATCCAAGGGCGTCACCACACATGATTTTGGTGCCCAGTTGACATTACCATTTCGTAAAATAACACGCGGGAAACTTTTCTAGCAATAAATCGAGATGACTTGCAAGTCTTGTTAAAGATAAAAAATCATTGTTTATATCCACATTTATCAATTCAGGTCAAAGATATTCGGTTAGTATATTTCTATAATATTCATCAATTTCTATCAATTCCATTAACAGCAATACGATTTCCAACATTGCCTTCAAAAATATAAGGTCCTAACACCACTTTTGTCCTAAAACCACACCAACAGTGACCTTCTGACGAAGAAGAACTAACTTCTAAATTACTTGAAGATTTACATCGATCTATATCTGACAGAATACTAAATAAGCTAGAAGTGCGCTTCGTCGAAATATATACTTTTTTCCCAGAGAATTTTCAAGAAATATAATCCAAGGGCGTCACCACACATGATTTTGGTGCCCAGTTGACATTACCATTTCGTAAAATAACACGTCCGGGAAACTTTTCTAGCAATAAATCGAGATGACTTGCAAGTCTTGTTAAAGATAAAAAATCATTGTTTATATCCACATTTATCAATTCAGGTCAAAGATATTCGGTTAGTATATTTCTATAATATTCATCAATTTCTATCAATTCCATTAACAGCAATACGATTTCCAACATTGCCTTCAAAAATATAAGGTCCTAACACCACTTTTGTCCTAAAACCACACCAACAGTGGCCTTCTGACGAAGAAGAACTAACTTCTAAATTACTTGAAGATTTACATCGATCTATATCTGACAGAATACTAAATAAGCTAGAAGTGCGCTTCGTCGAAATATATACTTTTTTCCCTAAAGTAGGTACTCGCCTTCCAAATTTCCAATTTCTACGTGCTGTTAAATCATGGTGAATTGACACAATACACTGAACACAGCAGTCTATGAGTAACAGTGACATTTTAAACAGTGTTGCCGCTATTACGTTTCAGAGTTCTTACACTCATATAGAAAAATATAATATAAAAATAACTGAAATTATATGCTTATAGTAAATGATTAATAATGAATAATGATTAATATTCTAAAACATAAACTGGAAACAAATTCGAATTTGGTGACATTACTCCATGACATTAAGTCGCCTTCACTGACCACGACTTTTTATACAACAAAACATGTGCATCCAAACACCAGAAACAAAAGTTTTTCCAGAATATTCCATTATTTATTTCAAACCTTCCCTTTGGTTTCTTCTAAAAAATTCTTGCGTTGATCCAGGCATTCAACGCTACTGGAAACACAACAGGTGACATCCGTCATGGCCATCCAAGAACAGCAAGAGCCTCTGAAAATATCGACTTAGCTGCGAATTCTATAAGGCGACAGCCTCAGGAAGCATCAGTCTCAATTGGGATTATCCAGGGCGACGATTCACCGCAAAATGCGATCTGATTTGCATCTTAAGGCCTACAAAATTTAGATTGTGCTATCTCTGAATGAAAATGATTATGTTAAGAGACTGAATTATGGAAATGTAATGTTAGAAAGATTTAACATATTCTTCAGCGACAAGGCCGACTTCCATTTAGTCGAGTACGTCAATCGTCAAAATTTCCGCTTTTGAGCAGAAATGAACCCAATGGTGTTACATTAATGCCTTAAAACCTTGCTCAGCCTTAAAACCGTTCGGGTCTCTATGTCAGTTAATTGTATTATTGAACCTTATTTTTTGAGGACCGAAGAGGCAGAGCAGTCACAGTAACTTGCACGCTATATCGCTATGAAACGCAATTTATTTGCTCCTCAACTACAGAAATGCGAGCATTACAATCGGCTGACAGGATTTCAGCAAGACAGAGCCACGTCTCATACCACTAATGACTCTTTAGCGGCATTGCACGACTTATTCCCTGAAAAGTGATTTTATGAAAAGCAGACGTTGAGGGACCGCCTCGGAGCCCTGGTTTAACCCCACCAGATTTTTTTCTTGTGGGATTATCTTAAGAGCATCGTCTATGATAACGAGCATCGAAATTTGACAGATTTAAAAAGGAATATTGAAGAAAAGATCATATCAATTCTTCAACAACTTTTTAGAAAAGTATTTTTTTTTTAAAAGTGACCGGCCATCGTTTAAACAATATTATTTTTAAAAAGTAAAATTTATTTTGTTAATATATAATAATTACAATAAATTTTATTATTTATTTTCAACTGAAATGGTTCGTTTTAAGACACCCAGTATTATATTAAAAGTTATAATTTTCATGATATGTAAATTGTTTAGTATGTTCATAATAGTTTACAGCAAATTTAAACACAGTCAATAAAATTTCTCCAAAATAATTTATTTGTAGCCCTCTGGCTCTTTCATCTACCCTTGAGGGTAATAATTTAGTGGGTTCATTGAGGTTCATGCTGGTCAAGTGAATCCTTTAGCACATTCAGCGGTAAGGGAAGGTCGATTTTGAGGTAATTATACACTTAAACATAAGACACCTTCAGACCCTACCTTGCTATAAATAAGTCGTTATTAAGATATCGTTCTTGTGACTGAAAATTTTAATTTCGTTAGTGAAAATAATATAAAGTGACTTAACTTAAATTTTCGCCCTTTTTAGATTGGAAAGGGAAAATATTTCTAAAAAAAAAAATGATTTCATATTTAATCAAAATATTCTCGAATGCTTCCTGTAAATTCTTCGCATCTTTTTAGCCAAGATAGAATGTTGTGGTAAAAGAATGATTTTTTAGATGCAATCCTTTTATTTTCTCACTCTGATGAACTTACATGTACATAGAAAAATTTGTTAACAAAAGCGTATTGCATCGATTGAAAGATGTGATAATATGATGATGTCATTAATGGGTGGGTGGAGATCAATTTTCTATTCAAGTTTAAATAGCGTTTCTTTCTTCAAAGATCATGTACGAGGTATATTTTTTTAAATAGTTCCGTTTTTTAGTAAGGAGAAAAATACTATAAATATCATTAAAAGATACGTTTTCCATATTTTACATACTTTTATCTACTTTTCTACATAATTTCATTTTTTTTTAATCATTTGTCATACCGTTCAACAAGTATTTGAATTCCGATGTCAAAGAAATCTGCCGCCTGTCAAGAAAACCATGACTTCAGATTTAACTTCTTTGTCGTCATTGAACCGTTAACCACTAATGAACTTTTTAAGTGTTGAAACAAGTGAAAATCACTTTGTGCAAGGTCTAGACTGTAAGGTGAACGATCCAGTTCTTCTCATACAAAAGACCTGATTAGACCTTGTGTTTGTGCAGAAACATGCGGCCTTGCATTGTCATGGAGCAACATTACACCGAAAGACAGTAGTCAGGCCGCTTGTTTTGTGTGGCACACCGGAGTTTTCTCAAGGTGGCACAATACGCATCAGAATTGATTGTTGTGCTATAATTGATTATTGCGCTATAATCTTTCGAGCTGAAATTCTCTGTTTGGCTTTCACTCTGGTTGGCGACGATGCGTGTCGCCATTCCATTGACTGTTGCTTGGACTCAGGAGTCACGTGAGACACCCAAGTCTCATCTCCTGTAACGATGGATTTGATTTAACAATTTATCTCTTTCCTGATTGTATCGAGTCAAAAATGATAAAACACAGCCCAATCTCTTTGTTTTGTGATCGTCAGAAAGCAGTCTTGGAATCCACCGAAAACACAATTTTTGATAACTTAGTTTCTTCGAAACAATGGTGCACAAAACTGGCCTTGAAACCTATGGAAATTCACTTGATAACTTTGAAATCGTCAATCGTCGGTTCTCTCGAATTTTGTTGTCCGCATCACGAACCAAATCTTTAGAAATCAGAGAAGGTCGGCCAGGGCGTCGCTAATCATGTTCATTAACAAACCCGTCCTTGAAAAAATCATACCCATGCTGGTAATTATGCTGGTAGCAGACGCACAAGCACCCTGTGGCGATTGCACATCATTCTTATTGTCATTCACAAACGGACCTTATTTAAAAATACCCCTCATAATTAGAGGTATTACTTTTTGTCGAATGCCAGCGATTGATGACCTTTTACAACAACTCAACTTCCTCACAACTCGTAGAGCAATTTTTTTTTTGGAACTTTTGGTGTGAAACACTAAACTTGAAGAGATTTACCACAAAACATAAAATCATTTTATTTAACTTCTCGACGCGCGTTTTGTTAACCATGTTACCATCAGCAGGAAATTACGAAATCTAATTCAACATACAATTATTGTTTTTTGTACCGGATACTAATAACTGTATCATTAAACTCTATAATAAATATTTCATGTTTTTATTTTTCTCTGTTTGATTTCTCTGTTTGATTTAAATTCAATATGGTTCCCGATTTTAAAGAATACAATTAAAAACATTTAAGAATTTCAATAAACAATTACAATCACACGGTAAACCTCACCTATATATATTTTTTTGGTAGTCTGTCACTGTCGTTAAAAACTAATTGTCAATGTAAGTATCATTGACATACACAAAAAATATATTTACTTTCTAGCTTTTCATAATTTATAGAAATTAATATACTTTATTTTTAGGTTCGTTTTGAAAACGGGTGGAGAGTACTTCCCGTTAAAAATTTGTATATTTTTTTGAACAATTTTATATTTTTAAAATTTTGTTCGTTAGGCAAATTTATTACACAAAAAAGAATCACTGAGAAATTTGTCTCAGTTTGGTCTTTTGTTTTTACCCAGTGATTCTTTATTTACATAAGAATAGATATTTTGATATCTTTTGAGTTTTAGATCGTGGCAAAAAAACCAAATAAGAAAAAAAATATCGCTTTCAGATGATATATTTAAAAAATTAAATGCATCTTTTGTTCTGTAACGTAGTATACACATACCATGTGATCAAAATTGATGAGGACTGGTAAAAAACACATTTTTTGCAATTTTAACACAAATCTTTATTATTGCTTTTAAAACAGGCTCTATTTGATTTGATACATGCATGCCAATGCTTGATCCAATCAGCCAGTCACCTGGAATACGCATTGGCCGGAATGGTGTTCAGTTTCATCAGCGAATTATTTTTAATGTCCTCAATCGAGTGAAAATGCGATCGCGAGAACGATCATTTTCATTATATGTTTGACCGTAAAATCACAATCAGAATATCAACCAAAATGTATAATATGATCCATAAAAAATATCCAGATCTCCTACTATCTCTCTAATGCCAACATGATGATTTTCAAGCACGATTTTTTTAATTTTGTAGATGTTATCGTCGTTAACTAACACCCCGGCTAGCATGGGGCAAGTTTTCAACGATCTAATTCAAATAATCTAGTTCTTGAAATAGCAGAATTTCCATCTGCAATATTTTTAATGTATCGGTTGCAGATATTCCATTGGAAACACAAAATTTCACACAAATTCTTTTTTCAATATTTTAATCCATAGTAAAAATTACCAGAGTAGCTTTTCGTGGCACAAACAAACATCTGCCAAACACACACTAATTGACATATAGCACTCAAACTATACATTTATATCACATACGGTTGTGTCAACCTAAGAAAGAAAATACCGATTTATAAACTGTGCGTGGTTAAAATGACTCACTCTCGGTCAGTTTTAATCACATGGTACTTCGAAGTTTTTAAGTAACGCATTCCAATTACTTATTGCGTTTTTATAGTCGTCCGTTTCATGAAATCAATATTCTTTGTAAATGATTTCAATAAGGAAGTTGGAGAAAATTGGAGCATGAAGTTGAAAAGTTTCAACACATTTTGAAAATGTATACGGATGTATAAAGTTAGTAAATGATAGATGTATCAAGAAATAATATTAAAAAGTTGAAAATATGCCAGTAAGTTATTTACTAGTAAACTTTTACTCCAAACTTATACTAGATTCTTTGTCAGAGTTTGTATGTTTATGGATCACTTATAAAAAAGTTTCTTAGTAACTATTTCTTTCATCTTTATATTGAATATCAATAGCAATTTGTATGTTGAAGCTAAATAAAATACATAAGAAAGGTGGACGCAAATTAAAACGTAGAGCATGTTCTTTTATTTACAAATATATTTAAAATATCAAATAATGTTTTAGAAACTTTCTGCAGTGTAATTTTTTGCCCATTTTTTTTTTAATAATTGCCATATCATCCTGTATCATGCGATAGAGAAATGGGGGACTTTTAATATCAAATTCCCCGCTTTTATTTTGAGTGGGAGTTTAAGCGACTACCTTTACTGTATCTGCAACATAAATGCATTAAGAAGTCGAAGAAGAAAAGGAACTGACACAAAAGTACCTTCACCGTTCAGCAATACTATAAATATAACGATTGCAAAGAGTTTTCAAACAAGAGTGAAAAAGTGAAAAGTCATACTACAACTTTGAAAATTAATAGCGGCATAGACTGCTATGATTAGTACATTGTGTCAATTCATCATAGAAAGATACACGATTCAACAGCGTGTAGAAATTAATGGGTTTGTGAACAAACATAACTGCAGGATTTGGGTCCATGAAAATCCTTAAATGGTTTACGAGTTACCTCTTCATCCTCAGATAGTCAGTGTTTAGTGAGCTTTTTGGTCTGAAGGAGTGATTGAATCTTATTTTTTTTGAAGGCGATGATGGAAATCGGTTTACTGTTAATGATGAACGCTATAGGAAAATACTGATAAAATATCTTTGATCTAAACTGATAAATATAGATATAAACAATGTTTTCTTTATGGTACGACTGATCACACATCTCACCAAACAACCAATTATATATTGTCAACTAGCCACCAAGATCATGGCCCTTGATTTATTTTTTTGCGGGGTTATCTCTGAACTCGAAGAGACCACTAAACACCAAATCACTTTTTTAAAACTTCTCGACGCACGTTTTGCTAACCATGTTAGCATCAACAGGAGATGATTTAATCTAATTCTACAACTAAACTATGTTCTATTTATATGATAACCCTACCTAATGAAGCGTGTAAAAATCATGAACAGTGAAGTTTACTGAGCCTTACATTAATAATTGGAAAAGTTGACTGAACGGAATAGGTCCTTTATCCCGGTTTACGATTTTCTTGCATTTTTCTTTTTGAATGCTTTCATATGCCTCCAATGCCCTAATGTTATTTAAACTTTTTACTAGCCTTAAATTCGTAATATCTATATTGTGGTCACGTTCGATTACATGTTGCGCAACACAAGATTTTTCATTTCTCCCATATCTAATGTGGGCAATGTGTTTTTTTTAATCTCGTTAACATGGATCTTTTTGTTTGCCCAATATATCTTCAATCACGTGATCTATCTTGATTTACTTTATCCTTTGGATTACCCAGGACTTCTCTTCATTTATTATATGGTTTGTATATCCACTTTTTCAAAATTTTGTTTAATCCTCATGTTAATTGGGCATCAAACGGTATTACCATGAATTTGTTTTTGTTCTGATTCGTTTGAAAAGTCAAAGATTCTTTCAAATTTTTTTTAAACTTATGTTTTCTAATTAATTTTTCTACAATATTCTTATTATAACCGTTTACTTCGGATATCTCTCTAATTAATTTTAATTCTTTGTTATAATTATCTTTATTTAAGGGAAAATTGATTAATCTATTTACCCTAAAATTTAAACTAGCGATCTTATTTTGGAAGCTATGATTCGAATCATTAGGAATTTATCTAGAAGTGATAGTGTTTTTTCTAAAAATATTAAAATTTGACCTATTTCTATTGTTTCTACTAACTTAAACATCCAGAATTGGTAAACTATCGTTATTTTCGAGTTCATTCGTTAATACTATATTTTGGGATTGACTATTTAAGTTCTTATTAAAATCATCGAAATCATCAAAAAGTTTTCATTTTTTGAATTGAAAATTGCAAAAACGTCAATCACATATCTTAACCACACCTTCGGAAAGTAACTGAATTTATTTTTCGCCTCGGATTCATTTACTTATGAATAAGTTGGCTAAGAACGGTGACAGAGGATTGCCCATTGCCGGCAGGTTTTACGAATACCAAGAAGGAACGGAAATAAAGAAATAAATTTAATAAAATTAAATACCGGATTATCACTCGTAGTTATCATTGTGCCTCATTTTAAAGTTCTGGCACTCTATTTTGACAATTCAATGATTATTTCGCGACCATTTTAATATTAACTGTAAGGATTTGATACTTGCCTGATTCTGTTATAAAAAAAGTTTATAAAAACTTTCAAGAAACTGCTTCTACATTAAAAACGAACGAACTGTGCGCAAACCCCCACACAGAGAGGGAGAGTGAGAGCCGCTGTTCCAGGTAATCACGACGTTCTGCTTCTCAACATGCAGTTTTATCGATCATATCGTAAAATAGTTTACAAAGTATTTTGCATTGAAGATTTTATTTATATATCATCTCCTGCAGCTTTACGGTTCTGCGAAATAATTTTGTGAATTTTTCTGATGTAATCACCTCATTTGGACGTCTAGAGTGTTTAGCATCATCGGTGCTTATACGGCCACGTTTGAATTCAGCATACAAATCAATTATGGTTGATTTTCCTAGAGCAGAGGAGAACATTTCCGGATCATGTTTATCAAGCCATTGTTTTGCTTCAACGATATTTTTCTTCATCAAAAAGCAATGCTTAATCAACACATGAAATTATTTTTTTTCTACTGTTTTGAAAATAAACAAAAGTAGCTTCGCTTAAAGCACAACAACTTATAAACTAGCAGATAGGTTGTCATGAAATTTTGACATATGACGTTTGAAGGTTGGCACAATCAACCACCAGTAAGCATTTTTCGTATGTGACGCTATCTATATGCCAGACCGAGGACTTATGTTTTATGTTTATTTGTTGGACATAATCTATCCTTGCCACTATATATGCATTCACTTAATGTGTGCACTATACATACACTAACTATGCATGCAATTTAATTGTTATCTATACATAAACAAAAATAGAGCAGCGGTGAAAATTGAAGAACGAACATTCGATGAGTTTTACATTAGAAAAGGATTCAGGCAAGGATATATCCTATCGCCAATTCTATTCAACATTTATGATGAATAGATCATGCACAAAAGTTCTCGGGGGTTAGATGGATGATGTCAGAATTGGTGGCGAAAATAACAAACTTAAGACATGCCGATGATACTACACTTCTTGCGAGACAAGAAATACGGACAAGAAATAAACAAGTAGAAAACGAAAATAATGATTATAATTATCGACCGTCAAAACAACATTTAAATTGGGAAATTTAACATAGTGGTTCAATTCGTCTATCTTCGGGCTTTAATATCGAACGAAGACAGTAACACATATGAAATCAGAAGAATATGCGAAATGGCCAGAAGTACAATGCGAAATTTGCATATCTGGAAGAATAGAGATATAACATAGAACACAAAGAAACCGATAGTAAAACCTAAGTTGTTTCAGTATTGTTATATCCCGCTGAAATATAGATCAATAAAAAGCAAGACCTCAAGAGCATTAATTCTTTTGAATGTTAGTGCTGAAGACAGATCCTTTCCATTCCGTGGACTGCTAGATGAAGAAACAAATCCGTTTTTCAAGAAACTAATGAACCAACAAGGTACGCGGCGCACATTAAACGGTCACATTAAATACAGGTATGGTAATAACCTAGAAAAACTGGTGGTATAGGGACGGATGGAGGGTTCTAAATCACGGGGCAGACCTCTTAATAGATGGAGAAGCCAAATTAAAAATCTAACTGAGACATATCTTCAATATGCAACCAAGGAAGCTAAAAATAGGGAACGCTGTCGAGAAATAGTCAGGAAAATACGCGAACGGAATAGGTTTCCATAATTTACGACTCTTTTGTAGAGGAAAAAACGAAGAAGAGAAGACACAGATGATCTGTTTATAATAAAGAATATTCTCGATTCATTAAAACTGTAAGTTTCACGAACAGAGATAACTGACAAGGAATAAATTAATAGGAATATAGGAATTCCAAAATGTCTTTGTCATTTGGACATTTACCAAATGTCCGTTGTCTTTTTGTATAATTTCCAATAGATTTTTGGCTGCCGTTGAACCTATATAATTAAATAAAAGTTTTACTTATTTTGAGAATATTCTGTCAGCTTCATATAAATCTTTTTGTAAATTAAAAATGTCTGCTATACTTTTCTTTAGATTTGCTCCAAACTTAATGTTAATTTTCTAGCTAGACCCACGAGACATGCTTGTTTCGTATATGGGATAAAACATGAAATTGTAAAATCGATAGTTGTGTAACTAAATAAATAACCTAAATATTTATTGATCGATTTATTGACGAGCATTTATTTCCATAACAAAATAAATTATCTTAATAATCAAAATATTGGAAATCGTTACCTGTTAGTTTTTTTCCATCTTTCTGTCAAAAAATGGGTTTCGTGCCAAAAGAACTTTTGGTTTTTTGAAGCTAACTGTTCATCAAGGCAAATTTTCAATTCTTCGTATGAATGTAAGTGTTGTTCTAAAAGTCTGTGCTGCATCGTTCGAATTAAGTGGTAGTCGAAGAGGCTAAGTCTATGGAATACGGCAGGTAAGATAGTACATACCATTTAATGGTTTCCAAATAGTTTTTTATTCATTTTGCAACATGGCGCCGAGCATTATCATGTTAAAAAATTACTTTATGGTATCTTTGAGCGTATTTTGGTAGCTTATTCTTCAATGCTCGGTTCAATTTTATCATTTGTTGTCGGTATTGATCGCCGGTAATCGTTTCACCAGGTTTCAGTAGTATGTAATACAAGGCTCCCTACTATCCCACCAAATACTCAAGAAAGCCTTCTTTCCATGTATATTGCGCACTGGTTGTGATGTTGAAGGCTGGCTTGGGTTTACTCATGGTCATACCCATCTTTTAGGTTGAGTTGTCAAAATAGATCCACTTTTCATCACCTATCATAACTCAATGCAAAAAACATTTTTTTTTCTGACTGGCAAGCAAAGTTTCACTAGTAGTTTTTCACTTTTCAATGTCTCTTTTCTTCAGTTCATACGAACCCATTTTCCTTCTTTTTGTATATTTCCCAATGCGTGTAGATATTCGGAAATGGTGGACTGGACAAAATTCAATGCTTCTGCCAATTATATTAACGTCTGAGTGGAGTCTTCATCCAATAAAGCTTGCAAATATGCATCTTCAAACTTTTTCAGCTGTCCTGGACGCTTCTTGTGTTTTATGTCAAAATCACCAGATTTAAAGTATTTCAACCATCGTTCACAAGTTTTTTGGATTAGAGCATGTTTATCATAAGCTTCAACCAGAAATCGATAACTTTCAATAACCATTTTCTTCAGATGAAAGAAGGTTATTAAATATCCTCGCAAAAAGGATTTTTCTAGTTCATAATTGGACATATTCAAAGCTTTAAAAATCTACGTTTTTTTGTACAATGACAATTAATAACGAACTGTCTTTTAATGGCGTATATTTACCCTCCAAAACTTCATAGACATTATTGGTCTTTATTGACAAATGTCAGTAATGACATCGATAATAAGATCGACATTATTAATCGAAACACGTATAAATATCTAAAGTAATGCGGTATAACTCTTTCCTGTGATCACCTTTCTCTTTTCTAAATAGTTGATGAATATAATGCCTTATGAATCCGAGAAAACAGTGACCGTGACATGTCCGACGGATCGAAGCAACTTTGCCGGCTACAGGGCTTCCTTCATTTCGGTTGTGTAGTAATGACTCCAAGTTTCATCAAGAGTCACGAATTACCACAGAAGTTAAGCTAACATACCTATAACATGCAATCATTATTTTTGTAATCTGTTTTAAGGGCGAACGAACGTTTCCTGAACGCACGTGCACTGATTCCTAATTATTAATAAAATTATGTTGTCGGGACATACTCGAGAAATTAAATTTTTAAAAATCGCCTGCTTTACTCCCTCACTCTGTATTTAAAGCATTTTTCCTTTAAAACGGAGATATTAATATTTAACATAAAAATGTCTAGAAGAAAGCTTTTAAAATATTTTTTGATAAAATTCTCGTATATGTTGACGTTAAAGCTTTAAGTTTTAATTTGAATCATATTTCTCAATATATTGACCATTTCAAATAAATAAAGGGTGTCTCAGAATGGTTTGCGCTTTTGATACTAAAAAAATAAAACATCAGAATTAATTCAAACTTTTTTAATTGCTATTAAATTACAGAGTAGTTTTTGAATTTTTATTTATGAAAAACAACCATCCATAAATGCACACCATCCACTTCTCCGCACTCACTTAACCTGGAAGTGATATTCTCAATGACTCTCTGGAGCATCGCTCTTGGAATCGCATGGATATTGTTTGTTATTCTTTGCTTTAAAACATTTAAGTCAGGTGGTAATGGGTTGAAAATTTTTCTTTTTAATTAGCCCCATAAGAAAAAATCAGTAGGTGTTAAATCTGGACTACTCGGTGGCCAGCTGATGTCTCCTCGGCGACTAATCAGTATTTCAGCGAATAAATCGTGAAGAGCTGCTAAAAATTATTGGTGGCGGTGGAAGTTGCTCCATCTTGTTGAGAAAATGTGTTGCGGTTATAGCTAATCGAGTTTTGTAGTTTAGGAGCTAAAAAACGTCCGGATCATACGGCAATAACGATCGAAATTATCAGTCTGAGCGCGACCACGGTTATCCTCAAAAAAGCAGCGGCCGATAAATCCTTCACTTGATATGGCAGTCCAAACACAACCTTAGGCGAGTGTAATGGTTTCTGGTGCAGTTCTAGTGGATTGTCAGAAGCCGGAAGTTTATTTACGTAGTTTTTGATATGGAAATCCGATTCATCAAAAAACCATATGTTATTAAAGCTCCTAAAAGGATTTTTCATTGTCCTGCAAAATTCGACTCGTTTAGCTGGATCATCGGGCTTCATCCCTTTCACAATATCAATTTTGTTGGGGTGGAAATGTAGAGAAGCTGCGCGGAGTCGTAGAAATTGTCATGGACCGTCTCTAACAGACTGCCTAACGCGGTTATTATTTGAACTCGTTCTTGATATCCTTTTGCGCCCAGTTGATTTATCCGGCATTGTATTTCCAGTCTCTTCAAACTTGCGCACCCAATGTTTGATTAAATTCGCACTTGGCACATTTCTCATGGTCGCTAAATTAAAATGTGTCCGGTACAGACGTCGAACAATAGTGTAGGAATCATTGTTTTTATAAAACTCGCTCTATGGTCCCGTGAAACAAACCATCGCTATAAAAATTGAAAAGCCAGTCAAGCGTTTGACACCACTCTCCTACCCCCGCTATTTGTGTTTGGCACGTAACAGTCAAAACAAAAAAATTCTTAGACCGTTATTAAAATTGCAGTTGATATATTTTCAATACTTTTTTAAGTGATCGATAAACGTACAAACTCTGGAAAGAAAATAAAATAAGGAATGATAATATTTATTAATATTTCTATGTAAATAACTGTTGCACTAATCAACTAAAGTCAACATTTCTGGAGTTATTATATGCAAGGTATTACTACCAAATTACATTTTTGTCTGGGTATAAAAACCGAAAAAATTAAATAATGATAGTAGTGCTGCTCTTTTATCAAAAATAATCATTTTCTCACTAAAATTTCACAATATCACTAATTAATTTTTAAACGATGCTCGCAGTTAAAGCGATATTGCTAAAAATGATGGTAAAAATTGAATGTGTGGTTAATAGCATCATAGGTGGATAAAAGTTGAAAAGCAAATGAAACTACGGCAAATTTTCATCCAAATTAAATTTTTATTCGGTTTACTTTTCGTTGATCTGGCAAAGAGAATGCGAATGCACGCAAAATTCAGTGCTATTGCAATAACATTATTTTGGATTGCTATGTAAATTGCAAAGAACTTTAACAAACGGCATATACATTGGTATATATATATATATATATATATATATATATATATATATATATATATATATATATATATATATATATATATATATCGATCGCTTCGACTGAAAGCTCGACTTCGACTAGCTCTACTCCTATTTTCAAAAAATTCAGCTATTTGTCTAGTTAGCCTACTCGGATTCAAAATGAGCCTTTCTGCACTATATTGACATTCTAGCTTAATAACTGTGTTGTAATGTCTCAGTTTTGTATTTTTAGATATGCATTTTTTTTGTAAATATTTTGTGCAAGTCTCAATGCAGTTACTATTTTTTGACATCTACCCTTATTGGTCATTTTTTCCAACCCAATTTCCATGATTATTCCAAATATTTAAATTATATATATAAATTATATAATATATATATATATTTTATATAAATGTTTTACGGAATTTTATGTTGAGGAATTTTATTTTATGTTTTATACAACCATTTCCGCGGAAAATAGGCCAGAAGTTCATTTTCATTTTCTTTAAAATGCCAACATCTCATCATCTTGTTTATTTCGATCCATTGGAATTAAGTTTTTTTGTTGCATTGGCCTCTTAAGGTATTATTTGAAAATAAAATAATATATGTTCATAGCCATTTATTCTAGCGTTTCAGTATAAATTTAGACAAATGTTTGTCGAACTACAAGAGGTCTTTCTGGGTATCGTTGGCCATAAATACACCTTTGGAATTTTGGAGAGCTTCTCCGTAAATACGAAAAAGGTCATGATATTCGCATACAGAATATATTTGTAGTTTGGTTTGCTCCGATTTAAGTTCGTAAATTCGATTTGAATTAATTATAAGTTCGATTTAAGAACTGACCCACTGACCTACAGTGATTTTTCTTTCGCAATAATGAAATAACATTGTTTGCTGCGTTGGTGCATAGATATTGGTTGATGTGTGACGTGATTCTTAATAAAAAATAGTTGTTTTAACAAGGTTCATAAGTTTATTTGTAGTTTATTCGTTAAAAAGTAATCAATTTATATTTGCCAAATATACTTTTACGTATATTTTCTTAAAATGCTAATTTTTTCATTATTTTTCAACTGGTGATTCGGAATATTTTTCTTGGGAACACTTAAATTTTCGACATTTGTTGTAAGAAACTTTCCTCCTTTTTCTTTACGTTCAGCTCGAGCGTGGCTGATGATGACAGACAATAACCCAAAAGGCCAGAGGCACTTGCTGGTGCTATGGGGGCTGCTGAAGAAAACTGAAAATCTTCATTATTAATATCTTTCTCCACGAGGTCACTATGCCAAAGTTTTAAATACACCTGGTACCCTACCCAGGGTCTGGCAGACAGGACGCTTCGTATGTTCAACGATTTGTATGACATTAAACACGCATCTGGTGTGGCCTGGCATTCACTGTTTCCATCAGAAGTTCTTGGATGGATGCGCTTCATTTTATTCCATAGCCACATCCACTTTATTTTTTATGATAAATATTTAATAATTTCAACAATAATTCATTTGTCTGAAGAAAAGCAATTTTTGCATTGTCAGGAACAAACAATAAACTTTGCAATGATAAAATCTCGGTTTTCCGCTCCAAGTAAGTTAGAACATTATTCTAATTAGGGATTGCAATCCCGCAAAACGGGATCCCGCTGCTTTTATTATTCTGCTGAATCCCGCACCTTCAAAGCGTGGATCCGCGGATCCCGCAAATTAAAAATTTGGCGCTAAAACTTTCGCAGCGTAAATCGCGAGTAGCACGAGCGCGACCTTGCCATTCCGCACAGCGTGCCCCGCTGGCGACTAGCGGACGGTTGGCGAGCTGTCCTGTCATTTGTTCGTAAAAGGTATTGTGTTGCGCAGCCTGCGCACAACTTTCTGTATAGGTGACGAGTGTTTTCGTATTCACCGTCCAGCGTTTAACGTAAGTACCTAAATTTTAATGTTTTTGATTTAGTTTTGTTCTGTGCTATTTTAAAATCAGATTGTGTGTGTCGTAAATAACAATATAATGTCGTAATGTTGTGTGAAACATTACGACTTAAAGTAGTTTTTGTTTTTGATAATAATTTTTTTTGGATATGGTTATCGATGATAGTGAAGCGGATTACTCGTGCGGGGTGTGAGAATGTAGCAGAGCACTGTGTAAAAATTAAATAAATGAATCTAAATCTATACTTACATTAAACTGTATTTATTATTTGCAAGTAACGAGTAAATGAATCATGTCTAAGTTCATTGAAACTGAGAATCCCGAGAAAGAGAATAAAGGCGACGGCGATGGCGATGGCGATATCAGCCAACTTGGAAAAGGTATGTGGTGTTATTTCAAGCAAAATGATAAAGGTGGCAAATGTCGTCTGTGTTCAGCTGAACTAAAAATTAGTCAACGTTCTACCAAAGGCTTGAAAATACATTTGAAGGCTAAACACAATATCGATATCGGTTCTCGAAACGATGACACTGGAGAAGAATCATTACCAGTGGTACCAAAGAAGAAACCCAAAACAATGGACAGTTTTCTTATCAAAGAAAACCCCATGGACAAAATGATCTCTAGGATGGTATATAAAGACGGATTCAACTTAAGTTCCTTTTGCACATCTACGGATTTAAGAAATTTATTTTCTAAAAGCGGTCACAAACTGCCCAATTCGCCAAATACAATATGATCTATCCTAACAAATATTTGTAACACAGTTAAAGCTGACATGATTATTGAATTTGAACGTCTCAAGGAAAGTAAACAGAGATTTTCACTCACATTTGACGAATGGACGTCACTAAAGAATCATCGATACTTAAATATCAACGTCCACCAGAAAGAAAACCATTTTAATCTGGGTTTGGTCCGTATACATGGCTCGGCTACCGCAGGACATTGCATTAGCTTGGTGAACGAACGCCTCGCGAGTTTTGGTCTAGACTTAGACACAGATATTATTGCAATTACAACGGACGGCGCTAGTGTGATGGTGAAGGTTGGCAGAGTTTTACGTTGTTCCCAGCAGCTTTGTTTTACACACGGCTTAGAGTGGTGGTTGATGCACTGAATAAGAAAAGCAATTCTTCAATATCAGAATGCCCAGCAGCAGCATTTACGGAGAAATCTAATAATGATGATAACGATGATATGGACGTCAACGAACAGGGTGTAACTGTAAATATAAATTTACTGCCACTTGAAATGATTTCTACAACATATGACGATCTATTGAAGAAAGTAGGAAAAGTGGTCAAGATTTTTAAGCGGTCACCAACTAAAAATGACGTCTTACAAAAATATGTGAAGGAACAAGAAGGCCCTAAAAAAGAATTGGCATTGATATTAGACTGCCGTATTCACTGGAATAGCCTTTTGAATATGTTAGAACGATTCTACAATTTGAAGAATTGTATTGATAAAGCATTAATCGATATTGAAATTGAATCTGAGATTAAATTCAGCGATAATGAGTGGTTCATAATTAAAGATCTCATTGCTAACTTGCAGCCTTTTAAATTAGGAGTTGAGGCACTTTGTAGGCGAGAGTCAACGCTTATCACCGCGGACACAACAGTTCGATTTATTTTGGATAAAGTGCAACAACAAAACACGGTGTTGAGTAAACTATTGTCACAGTCTCTACATGAACGTATTCAAGAACGCCGCACTGATTTAACAGGAGTTTTGATTTATTTGCAAAATCCGAAAAAATACGACGAAGAAGCCAAAAATACAGATCGTACTTATACATTCTTCAGGGTAAGAAAAGTTGCAATACGCCAAAAAATAAAGAAAATAATAGAAAGAGTCGTAGTTCAAGACGATAAAACATATGCAGATGACGTCTTGGAAAATACACCTATAGCTGGAACATCTACTACTGATACAGATCCTACTCTAACGCTAAAAGAAGAATTAGAAAAACAGCTTCAACAAGAAAAAGAAATATTTAAGAAAAAGCCAGACAACAAGCAAAAGGATTTTGAGAAAATTTTGAAGCAAGAAATGCTTCAGGTTCAGGTTCAGCCTACTAGCGTAGAAGCCGAAAGAGCGTTTTCAGCATCAGGATATATTTGCAGTTCACTCAGAAGCAGGCTCGGAGATGATACAATAAATGCAATTTGCTTCTTAAGAGCGTATTTTCAAAAGTTATCACCATAGGTTGATATCATAGTAATTAATCGCATCTAAGAAAAAGTTGTAATTTGATTATTAGTTATTATATGAATAAGACTGAATTAAAAATATAAAACTGTTGTTACGAGTAAGGGTAAAATTAAACAAAACTATTAAACTATGCCAAACATTTAAAGATGAATCAAAAAAAATAGATTACTAATTACTTATACTTAATTAATAGAAAAGAAATAGTTTCTGTTGCTTAATGTAAGAAATGTTTAAAAAAAGTTGATTTTTACACAAAAATCTGTAGTTTTAATTTGATTTTATAACATAATTTCAAAGATGCGGGATCCCGCATGATCCCGCACGGGATTGAGTAATCCCGCATATCAATCCCGCGGGATTGAATGAGCTGCGGGATTGCAATCCCTAATTCTAATCAGTTTGGCAAGTTTCTAATGAGGTGATTTATTAATAACTTTTAGGTCATGAGACCTGTATTGCAATTATACTAGTTTAGAGGTGATATTAGTTTAGAGATAGTGTCCTTAAGAAGAAACCAATATCACAGAAGATGAGAATGACCAATAAAAACTGCAAATTAACGAGGTCGAAAACTTTTTTAACTTCCAAATTTTTTTACAATTTGTAAATTAACATTCAATAAGTAAGTAGTATAATGCAATACAATAGTTAGCACGAAACCTGTGTGCTTGATTTGTCCAATTAAAATTTACTTAAAATTTTTATAAAAAACTTACTTTTTTAATAACAATTTACTATATTTTTTAACTTATAAAATGTACTTAATTTGAAAACGAGCTATTGTATATTACTTTATAATAAATCTTCAGGTTTATAAGATTTTCACTGTATTATATTAATCTGTCATTCTGACATTCTGAATTATATTATGCTGAAGAAGCCACTGCGTTGGCGATAAGCCAAGATCTCAAGATCTGAAAAATCCACTGTGACGGCGAAACATGTAACAATATTATAATTAAGTGAAAATTATATAAAACTTTTGTTATATTTTAAAGTAATGTTTTAAAGGATTTTCATCAAGTAAAAGTTGATATAGTCAATGAACTTTGAGTACGGGTACTTGTACTGAACATTGTCTTGTTGGTGTAGGTCATTTTCCTCTGCGGTTGCGTATTGACCCAAATGCATCACTTAGCTAGCCAAATTTGCATTGGTAGAACACTGATCTGTAGGCGTTGAAATGTAATGATTGAGTTTTGTCGTGTGGGTAACAAGCCTGTATCGTCGGTAGATATCAATATAATTATGTCTTTGGAAAATTGGAAAGATCTACAATGTATATGCTGTAGAAAACTGATTCAAAAATGATATCTTGTGAAATGCGGGCACTGATAAAATGGAGAGGGGTTGTTCCATCTTCATATATACAAGATAATATCGATCTTGTTAGCAGGATATGAAGATTGTGAAATAATTTTGTGGAAAGAAATTCTGATTTTTTTAGGAAATACCTCTGTGTCAGATATTACCGAATGTCTGAATAATATCTAGAAAGGCTGCAGCACACTATTTCTTATCTTCCAAGGGTTGGTAAATATGCTTGCAAACAATAATTTTTTTTAATAGTTGTTGGGATAGCATATTGGGATCTAAAGTCATATTGGTAGTTAGGCACTATTTAATACTTATCAGTGTTGGCTCTATACTTGCTAACAGCAACTTTTCCTAGATCTTCGCCATTAGGATTAAAATAATGGATTTATAGGATGAACAGATCGACATGATTTTTGCAATATTGATGAGAATGCTCGTTTTGCATTTCATTTAGGTAGATATTAAAACACCTTTTCACATCAATGGCCTATCAGGTCCCATTTTCAAGTACCTGCTTCTTTAAATCATGGGTTTGTTAAAAATTATTTTTACCTGATAGGTATATTGCAAGGACTTCAAGAGAATTTTACAAAGTACTGCTGTTTTTTGTGTCTATGGGACAGTGGGGCAACAAAAGAAAATTACAATTAGGAAAATTGGCCTCATAGAACTTCTTTTGAACCTGGTACTTCAAACATCAAGTATGCCTCCCTTGTTAACTCAAAAAAGGTCCTTCCCTCCCCTCTTCATATTAAGCTTGGACTAATGAAAAACTTTGTCCAATCCATGGACAAAGAAGGTAATGGTTTCAAATTTCGTAAATGAAATATTCCCTCAATTAAGTGATTCAAAACTAAAACAAGGCATATTTATTGGACCTCGAATAAGAAAACTTCTAGGATATTTCCGATTTCAAGAAAAATGAATTGGCAGCTTGGAAGTGTTTTGTAAGTATAATGAAAGGCTGTCTAGGCAACAAGAAAGATGAAAACTATAAAAACCTCATGAGATGAACTTTTGAAAGCTTCTGAAATACATGGTATCGCATGTCCTTAAAAATGTATTTTATCCACTCCCTTTTGAATTGTTTTCGGAATATTTTGGTGAAGTCAGCGGCGAACAAGGAGAGAGCTTTGCCAGGATATCAGGGATGCAGAAACCCATCTATGTTGGGCGACTACTGCTGTTTAATAAAAAAGATGAAGCTACAGAACACAATAGGAAAAAATGAAAGTTTTTGTCGCTGTATGACGCCTCATGTAATATATTTTTTATTTACATACTCCTTAGTAATATCTTTATATAAATTTAACACGTTTTACCTGTTTATATTAAATAATTATAAGATTGTAAAAATATGTCGTCTCCTTTTTTCCCCACCACCGACCCCCTGTAACAAAAAAACTGTATGTGTTACAATAATTAATTTATAATATTCAGATTTAGGACTACAAAATACTTTGTATACACTTATTTTTATCAATGTTACCTCAAAAAGTTTAAATTTGTTGACCTATGTAACCTGAGTCCGTTTCCATAGAAAAGGAAAATAACCGGTTCTTATAAACAAAAAAAAAACAGTCTTATAAATCTGTCTAATATGTAGCAAGCCAATTTTTTTTTTGAAAAATCTTGTTTCCTGAGAACAGTTACAAGATCGCAACCGTGTAATTTTTTAGATTTACTTTAGTTTTAATTACATCTTAGACTTGATTTACAATACATTTCTGTAGAGGTGGTTCGAGTTGGTAGACAGATTCTAGGTAAGCTTGTGTGCTACACTTTGAGAATGTGTTAATTCTTTTATGGGCCAGTTTTCTCATATGAATGTCATTTTCTCATAAGAATATAATGTCTTATTGTATGGCCCATAATAGCAGTAAACTAGTTAGATATCAAAAAGAGAAAGTGTGATCACTTTTGCGGTACATCACTTCGCATCTACTTCCCGTTGCCTTTATAGTGTGCTATGGAAGATACCCATACCCAATTTTTTTCTACCTACCCAATTTTTTTCTCCATTCCCTTCTGTCCTTTATTTTCGAAGTACACCCTGGTAACTCGATTGGTCTTATCGCTGTTATAACTTGATTTTTCCACCTTGGTTAAAGTCTTCCTCTCAATCTGTTCCCAACCACTCTCTAATTGACGATGTATCCATACCATCTAATTATCTGTGCCTTTATGCCGCCGTACTAAGTCTTTTTTATTTATTAGCTCTCTGATTCATAAGGCTTGGGTACTATTCTCCTTCTTTCTTGGGTCCATACATGATCCTTATTATTTTCCTTCCGAAAACTCGTAGTTTTTCTTCCTTCCTTGTGGTGGGGAACATCGTTTTTGCTGCATACGTTACAATGGGTTTTATGATTGCTTTATAAATTCTCCTCTTTGTATCATATCCAATATTTCTTTCTTTTGCTAACTTTTTCAATCTGCAGTACGCTTTGTTGCCTGTTTGGATTCTTTGATATTTCAATACTCTTGTCATTGTTTCTGATCACTAGTACACCCAGATATTTAAAATTGTCCACCTTCTCAAATTGGAATTCTCGTTTTGTTTTCTGTTCATTTTTGTTTGATGATCAAACGATCTACTTTATTTTATGTATTTTGTGTTTTATATGTAAACCTCTATTTTCTTGCCGACTTTTCTCATCTCTGACTATGCTGATGAGGTCAACTGCGAGTTATTATCTATACTGATATGTTCCTTACGGTTTCCTTTAAGCCTACTTTTTTGATTATTATATCTAATGCTATATTGAAAAGTGTTTTTGCGTTGTTGATTTGAATGATCTTCTGTGGTCATCATTGTTGCTTTTGAGTTTTTCATCGTCATCTTTGTTAGTCTTATAAATTTTGTTTGTATTTACATGTTTTCTGTGTCTCTCAATGTAATGTCTCTTATCTGACTGTCAAATGCTTGTTTAAAGTCTAGGATGTATATGTTGTTATCGTATTCATTGCACTTTTCTATCACTCCTTTTTGATGGTCATTTTTCTGTAGTTTGTTTCTTATAAGCTAATTTCAGCAGCATTACTCCTCTATAGTTCTTACATTCCGAGGAGTTTTCGTTTTTCAGTATCTATACAAAAAAGCTCTCTTTTTATTCTTTCGGCACCATTTTCTTTTTCCTTTACTCTACTCCTCCTTACTTTTACTCCTTCCGTTGTTTCCATTGTGGTAAGTACGGTAGTCCCTTCCATCGTTTTTTCTCAAGGTTTGGCGTTATTTGCTTGTTTGTATTTGATATTTTGAGTTGTTTGCTTGTTGATATTTTGTTTCGTCACCGAGTTAAGCAGATTCCTATTGTCTTTGTTGTTGTGATCTATTTCCTCTATTACATGAAACAATACTACCAAGAAATTAAAAAAAAAGATTTTATTACCATATTTCGAAGAGAGTAAAACATTCTAGTAAATACAAGTACTTTGAATGTTTGTTCTGACAATAAAACATATCATTTGCAATTGTAACAATAATTACACTGCTTTCAACAAAAATTGATTATTTTTTTACTAAATTTTTTCGTTAATACTAAATGAATTTAACGCGACTTTTTCCATCAAAGCGATATTGACGAAAAGGACGGCAGAACCTAAATGAACGTATAGTTAATGGCATCATGAACCTGCTAAAAGCGCGAAAGCAAATAAAACGGCGGCAAATTTTCAGTCAAACTGAATTTTTATTTGGTTTATTTCTCGTTATTCGATCGGTTGCCAATTGAAAAATATACCGTTGTTCGAATAAGTTTAAATTGGACTGCCAATAAATTTCAACGATTAGGTAAAATAAATGTCGGATTTTCTATATATAACTTTATTGGGTGGTTTGGTATATACCTTCACTTTTCATTAATAGATGATATGGATTTATATGTACGTATTCCAAATATCAAACGTGTATTGATTTCTAATAATTCTTTAACGACCGTTGTATATAAATATTCTGTTGGTTTGGCATATTTATTCGTTTTATTTTAGTCATATTTTTAGTTTTTTTTCGCAATGGTAAAAAAACTGCAGTGATACATGAATAGATATGTGCTCTGCATAGCGATAGTGCACATATCATATATGGTTTACAAAACTTTGTTGTAGTTATATTTTTATTCAAGATTTACCAGAGATTTAATTTCATCGAAACTAACAATTGATGGCCACAAGGAATGTTTTTAATGCGAATTTGCGTAACGATGACCATATTTCTGATGCATTTGTGTGACTATATAATTTTAGTTTTACTATTACACCCTTACTGTTCTTCCCCGTCATAACTTTCGCGCCATTAGTATATACCGCAAAACATTTATTAAAGTTCAAGTTTTCGTTGGATTTTCGGCTTGATTTGTTGATAGCAATTTATTGACTTTTCAAGACGAGTGATTTATGCTCGAAAAATTCTAATGGTTTGTCTTGAAAAGGCCGGTTTGTTGTTTCCAGGTGGCGGACTAATATTGAAGGATTCATGCTTTGCGCGGACAAAATTTGACAACAAACAACACATTGCGGCTTGTCATCCATAGCAATGAATCTATATTTTAAATATGCTTCATTGTAAAATCTGGTCTTTTTCTTTACTGTTTCATCAGATATAGCGGAGTATTTCGTTTTGTCACACATTTGTCCATTTTATTTAATATTATTAATTTATTTAACACTCAGTGAGAGAAGAAATTTGTAAAAACGTAATTAACAATGAAAGTTTTCGTCTTGTTTCTTTGTTTTTATTAGCAAAGCTTGTATGAACCTGCCTAAGTACGCTCGGAACGAATGATCCGTTTCGCATGCGCGGGTTGGTGGCGCGAGGTGCACGGGCGAGTAAGTTTAAAAGTGTGTGCAAGTACAGGATACAGGTTCTAACTTGTAAAAGTAATATAAGAACAAGCGGTTACACAAGTCGTGTAGTTCGGAATTTGTGGCTGTGTGCGGTATTTTGGTATAAGTGTAACGACCCATTCACACATACATCCGTCATTGACGATTCATCATTTAATATAAAGACTAATAGATGATTCTTCATTTTTCACGATTGGTAAACGTGCGAACACGCTCGCAGGAGTTTATAAGCCATTCAAAAATATAAACGATTCTTGATAGGCGATGCATTAGACAATACATAGACATAGAAAAGAATTATTGATAATTCGAAAAACAAGTTATAGCGTTTATAAAAATAATGACCGCTACTGGTAGTGCTGGCTCGGATATGCCTTGCTTCAGGTGGTTGCGGAGTCGGGCCAGTCAAAAACATTAACTCATGTAGGCCTGACGTGCTGGACAAAAAGACGGACAGCGATCTAGTTGTCCATGCTGCAGATGATACAAGGTAAGTAACACCCTCCATTAGAAATATGCGGATTAGTTGGCCAAGTCCAGCACAGGCTTATATTTTGGTATTTTTAGAGGGTTTTAGAAACCGGACATTTTAGAAACTAGACCTTTTATATACCGGAGATTTTAGAATTAAGATATTTGAGTTACCAGACACTTCAGTTACCGGACACTTTAGTTACCGGACACTTCAGTTACCGAACATTTAAGTAACATCGCCAATATTAAGGCCAGATATCATTATTATTCTTACATTTATTATTACAATTATCACTATTGCATCATGGAGTTTACCATCCATTTTTAATTTCTACCTTAGGAAGCTAGATAAGAACCTTACCATTAATCTGATCCCTGTATTTATATAGTGTAATAGATTTTATATTTTGACTGTTCGTTGAAGTAATCATACACCCAGTTGTATGGTTAATTAACTAGGCCAATAATAAGTAGGATGCTTAATTTTGTTTTGAGTTATATTTTTTTTGTTATATTTAGTTTAGGTTTTTTTTTAGATCTCGGAGAACTAGGTGGCGTCCTTTAGTTATACCGTTTGGATCCACGCACCATCCAGATTACTTTCCAGTGGTGTGTTGTGAAGTAATGCCCGCTTTTCTCACAAACAATAAAAAATTTTAAAAAGTTTAACATTAACGGAAAGTTAGAAAATAAGTCTCGGAAAATTAAACATAAACATACAAGTGAAAAATATGATATTAAGGTCATTAAAAACAACAGTATTTGCAATTATGCATTAAATAAATGTATATATGTAGAATTTCTGACTCTTAATGGACAGCCAGTATCATTTTCATAGATCAGTTAACCCTCTGAAAAACATATATGAAGACAAAGATTATAAAAACCACTTCTTGTATAACTATATAGTACTGACATTATACAAACACAATTTCATGTATTTCATTTAAAATTCCTTTTCAGGTAAAATCATCACTTCAGATGGCAATATCAAATCACGTTTGGAATTGTTTTGTTTGAAAAGGTCAAACCACATTAAAAACCGAAAGTACTGTCCATAGAATCATCTATTTACGTTTTTTTTGAAACACTGTTGCAATAAATTGAAGAATTCAAATTAAAGGATAAAGATTCCAAAAAAAATTGAAATCGTTAAAATATATTTTACTTAGATTTTTGAAGTAGTTTGAAAATCGCCCCGATCTCATCTTACGAAGAGTAAAGCCATAGCGAGCTATCATGAGGGGTGACTGATTATTTCAAAGTGCCAAACTAAGTTTTTTTCGTAACTAGTAAGTAAATTTAATAAATATTTAATAATAAATATAAAATATAATATATTATTTATTAGGAACTACAGATACATACATAATATGAAGAACGTATTATACATATTCATACATTTAAAAAATATTAAAATATGTGATGACTAATGGTTAAAATATTCTAGCAGGATTGTTTGTCGGGTTTTCTTGGTAATTAAAATATCATGAAAGTGGAAAAAGCGAAAATCCAAATTAGATATCAAATCCAAAGTTGGCAGATCGCCACGTGCTGCAACAAAACCTTTTAATTGCTGCGTCAGATTAATTACCTGTTGGTAAGTATCAATAACCTCTTCTTCCCGTGTACGTTCATCATATTTTCCATCAGACACTGTTTATCTGATTGTCTATCATTGAATCATCACTTAGTTCCAATATTAAATCATTGTCTACATTGAAAAAGTCCTCGATAATGCCATCTGTTCCGATGCCGAAATCATCATTAGTTTTTCATGTTCGAGCCAAGAGTGACAATAGGAGGTCAGCTTCCGCATCTGAATCTCCTGCGTTTTGTGTTGGATTTTTAAAGTTACTATGTAAAATTCCGGATTTGGAAAAGCAATTTAAGATTGTATTCTTTGATACCCGGTCCCATACATTTTTAATAAGATAAATAACATCCAAAACATTTTTCTTTTTGAGAGTTGTTGAGCAGGTTCAGCAGTATTAACGTTTCATAAAAGTTTTTTAACAGTAAATGTTCTATAAAAAGCTTTAAAACTTTTAATAATGTCCTGGTCTTGAGGTTGGCACACAGACGTGCAATTGGAGGGAACCATTCTGTCATTAGTTCCCCAGTCATGCATGCTTTTCTTTTTCATCTCCAAGTAATAGGTAAATCGTTCAGATTGATGTGTTTCAAAATCCTTGGTCTGGCGGTTCTTCCTATTACTAGAGGGTTTTTTTTTGTCCATTCATGTTTATACAAAACAGTATAGTAAGCCTTTCTTTCAAAAGTATGCCTCTAATACATTTTTCGCGTATCAAATATAATGTTTTATTGGGAAATGCAGGAAAACATTACCCAATTTCGTTTACATTGTATATATTTTTGGGTGAATTTTGGTCAAAAATCTGACAACATCGTCGGGGTTTACACTGGCAACCTCTCCAGATATGGTTTTGAAAGTAATATTGTGTCATGTACGAAACTTTTCCGTCTTATCTGCTTGTACGCTTTTATCCATCTATGGAAGTGTCCAGCGATGAGTGGTATGAATGAATAAGAAATTATTATGATCAAGTCAGAACCAACAAAAAATATTGCTCAAGAGAGTTGACTGCCTATTAGAGCTGTACGTAACAGGAGGTTTCTCTATATATATTAACCTCTTCAAGGACGAATTTATTTAAAAAAATAAAATTGCTTAAATTAAATTTATAACTTTTATTTTAAGTCTAATAATGCAACATAATGTATATTTTTTTGAGTCTGCAAGAAGGTTTTTCATAAAACTTTTGCTAAAAACTAAACGTACACATATGTGTCTTCGTATCCAACGCGTTACTTGTGGACATTTTCCATGCATTCAGAACAAAGAGGTCCTTTGCATTTCTTACAGGCATACCTTGTTCTTCTAATGTAATTTTTATCATGATGTCTGGGGGGATTATTCTATTCTATTTTTAGTGGGTAGTGACCAATTCCATCTGTTCTTACTTCGACTGAAGTTTTTAGTCAAACTTTTTTCTTCGCGGGCAACAATAATTCAGTAGAAGGGGGACGCCCCCGTTTGCCATTTCCCGGATGTAATTGAATTAGGGTGGTTGCAATAGAGGCATTGAAATCCAAGAGCGACATAGTAGAGCCTTTCGTTTCTCTGAATAAAATCCACGCATTTACTGTTGAAATATTTAGGAAATGGTAAACAATGTAGCGTTCGCTAATTCTTGATCGCTACAGATAGCATTCGTAAATTGTTGATTACCACTCGTAGGTTTATTTCGGACCAATTCTTAACTGAAAGAGCTCCGGTATCGTTTGGACAAGGCAAGAGAGTCTAACTCCAAATCTCCAGGTGAGCGGACGTTTTCGCGCTTTACCCTTCCGACCGAGAGGATTTTACGACCCGGCAGCAGAGAATCCGATCAACAGACATCAGGCCATTGAACGACCACCTATTATAGAGCCGAACCATCGTGGAAACCTTACACTTTTTGGGGCCACATGGCACAGTAACCGGTTGGTCAGATCGAGATTATTTCGGGACCCCCGCATAGGGATACCGGACTGCCCGCAGTCGTACTCAGTGTTTTTGGACACCCAGTACCGGATAGGCAAGGATGGACAACATCAGGAAATAAGGCCAGATAAACACTTTTTTTATTATATTTTCATGTACCGTTAAGGATTGCAGTTACCATTTATTTTTCACAAATGCATTTTTACCATAATTTCTTATACTGATAATGGTCCCGTTATCACCTTATATTTTGTATCTATTTGCCGTCTGGCCATTCTTGGTTACCCTAGCGTTATATATTTATCTTTTTACTATTGTCAGAATAGAGGAAATAACCTCTAATTTGTAAGTATAGGGACATAGAGACCAGCTGGTGTAATTCAGAGCTGTTTATTTGATTTTTGATTTCTTTCACGGTAAGGTTTGGAGAACCACCTTCCCTAAACCTTCCCGGGTCTTTTGTTTGATAGTTTGAGTTATTCCTTTTTCTTGTGTGCTTTGTGTCGTTCTTTTTTGAGTGTGCTTTTGTAATATATATATATATATATATATATATATATATATATATATATATATATATATATATATATATATATATGTATAAAATTCTAGTAAACCGTTTTATTTAAGATAGACCCCTTCCCGGTTCCAGGGTCTTTTCCGATATATGAAGTAACCGGGTGGCGCTCAACTTTTGTCGTGGCTTCATTCTGTCCTGGACTTTCTTCCCGGTGCTCCCGGCGAACAGCTGCCGTCGCTGTGATCTATATATTTTTTGTTTTGTTTCAAAAGAGAAAATAATAGGTCACATAAATTTTGGTCCCAAAAAGGTGATGTTCGGAAGGTTACCTCCCTCCAAAAAGGAAATTAAAGACTGCCAGAGGAGGCTTTCATTTTGATCGGTCAATATCGGAGATTACCCTGAAGGGTATCCCTATGGAATGGAACACTGGAACACTGGAACACTGGAACAGTGGTAAGGAAATACCCAATCTATCCCAAAAGAAAATACCAAAAAAAGGAAATATCCTCTTGTATACCAAATACGAAAAGAGAATATAGATACAACGTGCGCACTCTAAAGTACATACCAAACGATATTCAAAACACAACACCAAATAAATTTCGGAAGATAACTCATCTACCCAGAAAGTCGTCCAGAAACCCAAGGCTATGACTTAACAGACGTCATGCTGATCAAGCTGGTTAGATCATAACGGCTAGGTGGGTGCGACGGTAATTCAGTTGGCATTGCGTGCCCTTACCGAAAACTGAAAGGAAAGACACCTCGTTTACCAACCTCAGCTGAACAACACAACACTCGCAGCCACGTCTCCAGACCTCCCTTAAAACGATCTGAGAGCAAGTGAACTTCCAAATGGCGGAAAACACGTAATAATAACCCCTATATCCACGACAATAAGGAAGTGAAATATAGTTTTCACCAAACTAAAATTTACAAAAAAAACTCAAACGAAATTAAGTGATAATCTACAAGGTGAACCGTAAAACAGACACTGCCACAGGCCTTCCGGAACGCACTCTGAGGGAGCTGAGACGCCACCCAGTAGTGACACCCAATTACGAGGCGAAGTCGCAACCAGATGATCACCCCCCGTAGTGTGTTCTTCCCTGAGAATTGTCCAAGGACTGTATCCCGAAATCCTAGGGCACCCGTCCTAAAACGGCCCTTAAAAATGGAAAAATACTCAGTGATCTACACTGAAAAAAATACTCTAAAGCCTGCATGATAGTGAACTAAGATGCGAGGTAAAATAAAGAAAACCGACATAGTCGAGTCTAGAAATAGGACTGAGAGAATACGAGCAGCGGAATAAGCAAAAACGAGCGCTTGCGAAACACAGAAGCGTGGTTGTCACTAGGTTTAGTCTTGATAACTTTCGCGTATCACACATCCCTATGGAAGTCACAATAAGTAGGTCAAATTCGGTAGGTAATAATTGGTGCGGACTTCTAAACCAGAAAACCAAACAAGCTTGTCACTGAGACAAAATAACGCAATTCCCTCGTAACATTCAATCGTACCAATTTAAAAATCTAGACAAGGAAAAATCTATTGGCTGAAGGCTACAGTTGTTGGTTATGAGAAAGGCCTAAAATCCAAGCATAAATACATTTATATTTGCCTAAATCCTTCCCACGGCTTGCGCCAAACTAGCTAACGAAAGGTAGTACCAACATATTCACCATCAAACCCGGGCCAAAGGCCAACGACACCGAATGGAAGCGCTATTAATCCTAAGATTTCTAGTCCAACTGCCGCTCGGGCTTAGCGGAACCAAAGGCGGAAAGCACTACCAAAAGTTGAAAAAACTTTGCTGTGGCGGATCACGCCAACGCAAAACGTAACGCAGCTTCGCTGTGAGGAGCTCGCAGGAACAACTTTAGATTCACTTCCCAAGCGAATACAACTGAGTTAACTAAAGTCTGCGACACCAAAAGGAAACGCTATCTAATCCTAAGGTTACGAGTCTCAAATGCTACTTGAGCTCGTCAGAACCAAAGGCGGACAGCTTTGTCAAGTCTCAACCAAAGAAAACGATACCGTGGCGAATCACACCAACACGGAACGTAACGCAAATCACCGCGAAAAATCGCAGATATAGTCTCACGATTTACTTCTCAAGTAAATCTACACAATCTGGCTACGGCCAGCGACACGGTATGGAAGTGCTATTAGGTCCTAAGGTTATGAGTTCAATCGCCACTCGGGCACAACGGAACCAAAGAGAGACAGCACGGCCATGTGTCAACCAAAGAAAACGTCTCCGTGGCAATTCACGCCAACGCGAAACTTAATGCAGAACGACCGCGAAAAATTCGCACAGCTAATTCATGACTTACTTTCCAAGTAAATTCAACCTGGCTAAGTAAAACTTGCGACACCGAACTGAAACGCTAGCTGTTCCTAAGGTTACGAGCTCAATCGCCACTCTGGCACAACGGAACCAAAGGCAGACATCAACGTCCAGTGTCGACAAAACAAAAACTTTTCCGTGGCAATTTATGCAAACGCGAAACTTCTACCGAACGTAACTTGGCTAAAGCCAGCGACATGCAATGGAAATGCCATCTGATCCTAAGGTTACGAGGTAAATCGCCGCACGGGCACAGCGGAATCAAAAGTGGACAACACTGCCATATGTCGACAAAACGAAGTAAGGCCCTTACTTCAGTTAAACAAAACCTAGATTTACCCTCCAAGTAATTCTAGATAAACTCAAAACGGAGGAACAAAGATTTCTCCTCTCAAATAAGATGCGTCTAGCGCAAACTCCATAACGTAACACAGGCTTGTTCTTACTGAACAAGTCGGGAAAAGTACAAAAAGGAAAAATAAAGAAAAGTGAAAAGTGACGTTTCCAAAAAGGAACTAAAAAGGCTGAGCGAGGCTGTACCTAAAAACTGCCAGCTCAGAACAAAAAATAAATTAAAAACGTCACTGAGCCTAACTATGGTCAACTCCGGGAACATCGGAAGACTCTACACAGGGTAATAAATCTTTAACATGCAATTTCCCTGCTCGTGACCCATCCATATTTTTTAGTTCGTAAACTAAAGGAGACAACTTCTTAAAAACAAAGGAAAGAATGTGTTTGGGGCTAAGTTTCGATGCGAACATATCGGGAGCACTCGACAACTTCCTGTTAGGACGCCAAACTCTATCACCCACTTTAAAACTCACATCCCGTTTCCGGAGGTTATATGATTTTGAATTCCTCTCATATGCGGAGTGAAGTTTCCGACGCACCTCAACAAACAAATCACGAAAATCTTTCAAGTTCTCAGCAAAAGCGCCCCTGTCACCCTGGTACGACTTCAACAGATTGGTCCGGGAAAAGGGAGTTATAATATTCTCCAGATAAGGGAACATGCCTTCCGAACATTAGGTATGACGGGGGGAAACCGGTTACTTCATGGATCGCGGTATTGATGGCCTGTCTGATTTCCAGAATATGCAAATCCCAGTCCTCGTGTCTATCTATGTAACACCTGATAGCTGTCGTAATGGTTTTATTATTACGTTCCATGAAGTTACACTGAGGAGAATAAAACGGGGTGAACCATTGCTTAACTTTATACCTGTGACCTAATTCCTTCATACCCTTGCTCTTGAAATTCGGAGCGTTATCACAAATCAGGATTTGGGGAACTCCAACCGAAAGGAATATGTGATTCTCTATATGGTTCATGGCCGCAGGGCATTTGGCATTTCTCAACGGAAAAATGAATGTGTACTAAGAAAACCAATCCGCGGCTACCAATAACCATTTGTTACCCTTTCTGGAAACGAGGAAAAGGACCTATAAAATGCACCGAAAAGATTTGGTCAGGTCGGTCAACTACCTTCTCCTTACCCATAATACCAATCTTACTTAAGTTTGAGTATTTCTGAGCGCCACACACCAAACACCTTCTTACAAATTTCAAAATATCTGACCTCATCTTAGGCCAATAATACACCTCCTGTACTCGGAACAAGGTTTTCCGAAAACCAAAATGGCCACTAGTGGGAGGAATATGACACGACTCGATAATTTTTGCTCTCTGAGGTTTAGGAACCAAGGTTTTCCACTCTCGAATATTAAAAGTATGATTCTGCTTACACGGAATGAATTTTTTAATGTAGTGGTTCTCAACTCGCCATTGAGGAAATTTGTCCTGGTGGTTTACAATCTTTTCACGGAGCGCAATATACCAGGGTGTCAAGAGAATTTACTTCGATCGAGATGGATGAAACTTGCAAACATGTATTCTCGGAATCTGCTGAAAGGCTACTCTCTGCCTCAGGATGCGGTATTCTACTCAAAGCATCAGGAACCAAGTGCATCGAACCTTTTCTATGCTGTAGGCCAAAAATATGCTGTCTTAACTTCAGTAACCAACGACTAAGTTTACCTGACGGAGTGTTTAAATTAAAAAGCCACAGGAGACTAAAATGATCAGTGATGACCGTAAAACGAGAACCTTCTATCCAAGGCCTAAATTTTTCAATACAGAATATAACGGCTAAACATTCACGCTCCGTCACTGAATAATTCTTCTCCGCTCTAGATAAGGAGCGACTCGCGTAAGCGATTACTCGTTCCTCTCCGTCCATAAACTGGGTCAAAATACCTCCAATGCCGACATCAGACGCATCGGACTGAACGAAAAATTTCTGACTAAAATCAGGCTGAGCTAAGATTGGTGCACTTATAAGTTTTTGTTTGATGGCTAAAAATGCAAACTCCGCTCTCTCATTCCACTCTATGGCTTGTTTTTTCTTCTTGCCTTTAAGAAGGTCGTTCAAGGGACTAACAAGAGAAGAAAAGTCCTTAATGAACCTACGGTACCATGAACACATACCAATGAAACGTTTCACCCCGATTGAAGTGCGCGGACGCGGATAGTTCGACATAAACTCAACCTTTGACGGATCAGTAGCTAGAGAATTGTTACCGACTATATACCCTAAATACTTTAAAGATGCCCTAAAAAATTGGCATTTTTCTAAATGAACAGTAAAACCAGCTTCCTTAAGTAGGTTCTTAGTGGTCTTTAAAAGTTCCACATGATGTTCCCAGGTAGGAGAGCATAGCAATATGTTATCCAGATACGAGAAAATATGTGGTTGGTATTTAGGTCCAAATATCGAATCAACCAACCTCTGTTGTGTTTGTGCCGCATTGTACAAGCCAAAGGGAACGACTGTAAACTGAAATTGTCCACGACCGATTACCAAAAGCGTTGGAGAGCACCATGGACTATGAGATTCCTCGGCTACGCCCAACTGGATCATAGAATCTAACTCTTTATTCAGAATTTCTTGCATATAGGGGGATAGTAAATAAGGTTTCTTTTTGAAAGGTTGGTTATTGCCCGTATCTATAGAGAGTTTAATCTTATCGGTCCGTCCTAACCTATCTTTCTTGTCAACTTCTCTAAAAGAATCTAACAGTTCTAGAGCCTCCGCCCTTTGGATAACGGAAAGATCGTCAATGGAAAAAAGTTTGGATACTGGAGGGTTATCAGAACCTTTTCGTACTGCACCTAGCACGAAGTCATCATTGTGAATCGACCAATTATTATTCTTAAAATTCATTACTGGATTAAAACTCCTAACAAAATCGATACCAAAAATAAAAGCATGTGTTACGGAGGGTACTATATGGACTTTAATGATTCGACAACAATCGTTAATAAAAATCGGTAGGTCTACAAGACCAGCAACCATCTGTCGAGTTCCATTGGCAGTAAACACACTAGAGTTATTGCTTTGACGAATTTTAATCTTAAGTCTCTTTAAGATCTTAACTCCGCTAGTACCAACTATAGAGGTGTTAGCTCCAGAATCTAATAAAACAATGATGTTCTGATCATAAAGTTTGACGTAAATATATGAACGATTGTCATTAACCCTTTTTAGAAACAATGGTAAAACTTCCGAATCACGGGTATAAGTCTTATAAAAATTAGATACGTGTTCTAACCATTTGTTCCCACCTGACCTGTTAACGTGCGACCTTGCGGTTTGCCTTCTATCAGGATACCGACCGCATGCGACACCTGATGGCCTAACTAGTTTTTTGAGCACTTAGGACAAGAACCAAGCTTAACTTTAGGTTCACCACAACGGAAGCAGAAAACTGTTCTCTTCTCGGTACACGAACGAAAGGTGTGATTGGCTCCCTTACAGTTGAAACACACAACGTTAGGTTTAGGACTATTTTTCCTATCTCCCTTGCACACAACCGCAGGAGGTCTCCCAGAATCTTTACCAAAACTACGAACATCCTTACCACTAGAACAACTTGACTCACGGTGAAGCGGATCTTCCTTAGAACCACCAGCACTCTCTCTTTTATCTCGACGTGATCAGCCACTCTTATGAGGGTCATCGAAAGCAAACAACTGAGAGGGTTTTCTAGAAGTAGAGGGTAGAACATCCTCCAACTTCCTACACAAAGCAGATAGTTCGGAGACAGTAACAGTATCGTGTAACGCCAACTGCGCCACATGAATATGTTGCCTGAATGGCAACAAGTTCCTCCGGATGTACTTGACTCTGGTAACTTCAGCAGGGGTCACGGACAACCGAGAGAACAAATTCTCCATCTGAACCACATACATAATAACTGCTTCAGCGCGTCTCTGTTTCCTTCGGAACCACACAAAGGCGTCGCCAACGAAAAATTCGACAGCTGAATTAAAAAGTTCTATCTCTGAAAAATTACGAGACTGGGATAAGTCGGAAACTCGCTCCAAGAAACTAAAAACATTTTTCGAATCTCCATTAAACGTAACACCCCAAGTCGAGACCGACGGTTTGCCAGCAGAACAGTTAACGACTGGACTGACATGAATTACAGGAGGCAGGATCTGGTTTACGTTGCCTACGGTACTTGTAGCGTCAGGATCCTCTAACAACTTGTCGTCCAGATCTGACTATAACTTAATACAACCCGCGTAAGATTCGTTCTTAAACACGGCTACGTTTTCCTTGTCATCCTCCGGTACTATAATTCTCTGAATCCTAGCGGACAGATGGGCAAGCCTAGACCTCGCACGCAAACATACACTATCAGTGACGGTTCCTTCAAAATCATCTTATTCCATCAAAATCTTATTAAATTTACTATTGAGGCGGTACTTTTCAGGATTTCCGATTGTTCGATTGAAAAATCAACATTATAGGTTTCTAACCTAACCAAACAACCTGAATTTGGGGATTCTTTCTTTAAGAGTTTTGTTAATATTTTTCGTTTTCCACTAACATTTCTATCTGTAACAACCGAGCGAATTCTCAACTCGTAATCCAGTTCATAGTCTAATAAATGATTAACTTGGAATCTTTCGTCAGCCATTACGATTCAATAAAATTTAAGAAACCAGATCAAAAAAACAACATGTAAGAGTAAGATCCCTTTCACCAAAAAATTTTTACATTCCCAAATCTTTCTAAAAAGACCCGGTATTAAATTCAGAAAAACTAAACTAACTCTCCCGGAATTCCAGATACAATACCGTAATAGAAAATAGATTAACTCTATATTAACTCATAAATTGCAAATATACAAGGTCATTGTACATTATTCAAAAATAAAAATGTAAAATTAAACTGTAAAATAAAATAGAAAGAACGCTATCGAAGGCGAATTTTGTTTTCTCAAAAAAAAAAAATGTTGAACTGATAAGAAAATGCCTTGACATTTAAAATTTCCAAACTACTGTATCATTCTCCGGTACACCTAAGGAATGTTCTTCGCTATCTCGATGTTTTTTTTTTTTTTAAAGATTTGAAAACGCGTTTCCGTCTTAACTAGCAATTTTATTGACTTCTAATGTTTCTATTCATTAACAAATTTACAATTCTTTTACAACTCTTTTGAAACAAAATAAAAAATATATAGTTCACAGCACCGACAGCTGTTGGCCGGGAGCACCGGGAAGAAAGTCCAGGACAGAATGAAGCCACGACAAAAGTTGAGCGCCACCCGGTTACTTCATATATCGGAAAAGACCCTGGAACCGGGAAGGGGTCTATCTTAAATAAAACGGTTTACTAGAATTTTATACATATATATATATATATATATATATATATATATATATATATATATATATATATATATATATATATATATATATATATATATATATATATATATATATATATATATATATATATATATATATATATATATATATATATATATATATATATATATATATATATATATATATATATATATATATATATATATATATATATATATATATATATATATATATATATATTACAAAAGCACACTCAAAAAAGAACGACACAAAGCACACAAAAAAAGGATTAACTAAAACTATCAAACAAAAGACACAGGAAGGTTTAGGAAGATGGTTCTCCAAACCTTACCGTAAAAGAAATCAAAAATCAAATAAACAGCTCTGAATTACACCAGCTGGTCTCTATGTCCCTATACTTACAAATTAGAGGTTATTTCCTCTATTCTGACAATAGTAAAAAGATAAATATATAACGCTAGGGTAACCAAGAATGGTCAGACGGCAAATAGATATAAAATATAAGGTGATAACGTGACCATTATCAGTATAAGAAATTATGGTAAAAATGCATTTGTGAAAAATAAATGGTAACTGCAATCCTTAACGGTACATGAAAATATAATAAAAAAAGTTTTTATCTGACCTTATTTCCTGATGTTGTCTATCCTTGCCTATCCGGTACTGGGTGTCCAAAAACACTGAGTACGACTGCGGGCAGTCCGGTATCCCTATGCGGGGGTCACGAAATAATCTCGATCTGACCAACCGGTTACTGTGCCATGTGGCCCCAAAACGGTGTAAGGTTTCCACGATGGTCGGGCTCTGTAATAGGTGGTCGTTCAATGGCCTGATGTCTGTTGATCGGATTCTCTGCTGCCGGGTCGTAAAACCCTCTCGGTCGGAAGGGTAAGGCGCGAAAACGTCCGCTCACCTGGAGATTTGGAGTTAAACTCTCTTGCCTTGTCCAAACGATACCGGAGCTCTTTCAGTTAAGAATTTGTCCGAAATAAACCTACCAGTGGTGATCAACAATTTACGAATGCTACCTGTAGCGATCAAGAATTTGTGAACGCTACAACAATTCTCATATAATATTTTTTACATTTTACTGCATGTGGATAGTGAGCAACCATTCGGTCTGTCATATCGACACCACCCATAAATTTAAGGTATCGAACAACACATTGGGGTCTTGATATATAAACACGAGTTTTTATTTTCCTCTCCCATCTTTGAACGCGATCATGTGGTTCTTTCCCACAAAACGAGGAAATCATATGTACTATATTGTTATCAGCCCAGCGAACTATTGATATGTTATCCGAAGAAGTTGTTATCAACGACGGATCTCACCCATTCTTGAGAAGAAATTTACCGCCAGCAAGTTTGTCATTAGCAACTTGAAGTCTGTTGGTACGCACAGTTCCAACGACATAATTGATTTTTTCCTTCAATTTTAGTAAAGTAGGAATTGAATTGAACAAATTATCCATAAAAATCTTATGATTGTTTCCCTCTATGCCCTGACAAAACCTCATTACTATACCTTCTATAACACCCAAACTTGTAGTTGAATCTTTGCTGGCAGATTAATACATATCAAATTTGACACATAACCATTTGCTGAAGCTCAGACCCACACTTTGAAATCCCATTTTTTCGGTTTTGATTTGATGTATTGCTTCATTGTATGCCGCCCTTTGAAAGGAATCATCATTTCATCTATTGACATAAATTCTGTTCGATCGGCGGCTTCAGAATAGGTTTTTAACACAATATCCAGCAATGGACGTATTTTTATAAATGAGTCCTTGTTATTTTCAGAAATATTCAAATTATTTGTAAAATGTAAATATCTCTTGATTTCTTCTTAATATTATCTTTTGAGCCACACTATATTAGCGATAATATCAAATCGCAAACCAGGAATTGACGACCAATACATCCGGTAAGCTGGATATTTTATTTTCGTCATTATTATATTTATTGCAAAAAAATGTTTTATTTCACTCACCGATATAGAAATATTTTCTTTTCCTGACTGAACTGCGTAAAGATTAGTTTCGTAGGCAACCATTTCAAATAATGCTTCTGGGAATAGTTGCATGAAAAATGAATACGGCGTATCCCCATCTATATTTATACGGTTTTGTCCTAAGAATGGGAATATGTCCTTATGGGAATATTCATTGTATTTTCCTTGAAACCACACGCCTTGTTTATTTGTGTATGTCGAAAGAGTCTTCGGCACAGCAAATAAAGGTACGTCTTCACCAGCGCTGTTTTTATTTATGTCATTTCAACTGGATTCTTCTGACAGTAAACTACCTTTATTATCTGGCAATTCATATTCTAAAGCTTCCCCATCATCTGAGTCGTCATCGGAGTCTTTGGGATTAGGTACTGAACTCAATATATGAACTGACTTATACACTCTTCTCTTGTAGAATCTAGAAGAAGGTATTTCTTTCCATTCGTCATCCTAAAAAGTGTACAAAAACATTGTTAAAATAATTTTTTAGAAGCAGTATTTTTTCCGTAAAAATTATACTACTTTGTTCAAAGTACACAAACATGGACGTTTGGTTCTTGTAACTAAAATAAACAGTGGTTATATATACTGTAATTCTAATAATAAAATACGCTCCTAGATATGCCTAGACAACACTTACCATTTTTAGGTGGCCAAAAACTAATACTTTTTAGAAAAAACAAACTAGAAACACGTCGATTCACGAACAAACGTCAACCACCGAAGAAATACGAAAATGTTGCGCCACGCGCCATTTATCATGTTCGCGCGATTACACACGTATCTGGCCACAATTGAAGCCCGTGGGCACATTCTCACCACAAAAAGTAACAAAATTATATTAACTTGTAAAGACGTACACGTTGTCCTTGAAGAGTTAAAGTCTGGTCAGACTACCTGTTACATTTATATTTATGAAAAAAATAATACAAACTTAATCTCCTCCACTTTCTACACCTTTGTCAACTTTTAGGTAACTGTCGAATTTCATATCGAAAAAAATATTAATTCATTTTTTTGATCAGGTTTTTCTACATTTTAAGCCCTTTAAATAAGATTATATTCACAGTATATCGAAAAATAAAGAAACCTTTTAAATTGAAATAAAACTACCATCTATTAGAACAATTTATAATCGAAAAGCTGTATATCTCCTCTTTAAAACGAGACCGCCATCATTAGAATCGATTGTCAAGTTAGAGCGCTTGAAGTGACTATACTTTTTGTCACCTTTATCACAAAAACACAATGGAACAAAGAGCTGATATTAAATTTTGTTTCAAGTTCAATAATACTTTTACAAAAACATTCGAATTAATGAAAAAGTTTAAAGTGGTGATTGCTTATCTCGTACACCTGTGTATAAGTGATATAAGCGATGCCAGGACGATCGTATTGCTTTGGAAGACGACCCAACGTCAGGTCGGCTAAAAAACCAAACTCGCGATGAATTAGTGGAAAAAGTGCCTGAAATAATCGCCTACGATGCGAATTCGAGGGTGAGATGAATAGCGAAGGAATTAAATACGACCAGTGACATGATTCACGAAATTATGACCAAAAATTTAAATAAACGAAAAGTGTGTATTCGATTTGGTCCTCATAGGACCATTGCTGTTCGTGAATTTTTGCCGAAAAAACAAATCTGCGTGCCTCAATATACTCCGTATTCATCTGATTTATATCCGTGTGACTATTTCCTGTTCCCGAAACTCAAACTGGGACATAAACCATGACCAGAGGCACTGAAGCAAAAAAATCTTTGCCAGTATTGGTTGAACATGCTTAGCGATGTATTAATGCGAAAGGGATGTATTTTTAATAAAAATAAATAATTTTGGCAAAATAACAAATTGTTTTTTTTTTATTAAAAAAAATCGTTATTTTTCCGACATACAGATAGATATTTGTTTCTCTCTAATAATCTTCTAGCGTTTTTAAAAATGTTTAAAATATACATGATATGTAATCAAAACCAGTAATTTCATTCAAATTTGATTGAAAATCATGTAAGTGATTTTATCGATTCATTCAACAATTTTTATTTTTTATATTTATAAAACTTTTAACTTCAGCAAAATGAAAAATATTATATTTCTTCCTATAAAGTCCTATGAAAAATATTTACTCACAAGTTACAATTGAATTCTTTTTGGTTATTAAAAAAATAATGCATTACACGAAAAGTATTGCAGAAGACTTAATTAAACATGTGTGGCTCATAACGTTCACAACAACTAGGCATCATATACCACTATGTGGTATATTTTACATAAGGATTTAGCCAGCATCAAGTTCATCATTTTATTAAATAAATTTTGCAAAGAATATTGTTATTAATTATTATAAAAACCGATTATTCCCTTGCGGGACGTAGAGTTTTAGAGTTTAAACCTAGGTTGATAAAGTCTCTATAAATGTTTTCCATTCTTCGCAGCCCTGAGTTTTTTTCATTTTTCTTTTTGCTTATCTTCACATTCCATTGGCCAATTTTAAATTTCTTTTAGTTTTAGGTTATTGATTTCTTGCATTCCAGTTTTCCTCCGTTGATTTGTTGTGTCATTATAAATTTTCTTTTCCCCTTTGTATTTAGTAGTGTATTGTTGCAGTTGTTGGCTGGGTCGTTTTTGTGACTAATCATTTTTTCTTTTCTCAGGTGGTCCTTTTTTAATGGGCCTTGGTGTTTACTTTTAATTTTTTTTGTAAAATTCGCCAAAAACCTCTTCCACTGAGCATTGGTTATTAATGATAAATTGTATCTGAGTATTATTATTGTATCTGAGTTGTATCTAAGTATTTATTGTATCTGAGTGCTTTTTCAGTTTATTCCTGTTTTTCTCATTTCCTTTACATATTTTTTCCTTTATTTTTTTTTGTTCTACGACATTTTTACAGAACTCATTCTCTATGCATATTTCATTATATTCGTCCTTTAATTTGTTCTTCCCCCTTAGTATTTTTTTCATAATCTAGTTGTTATTTCTACGAATATCGATCTTCCTTTTATGTTGTATTTTTTAGCAATTCTTTTAATACCTCGTTGTCTCACTTATTATTCATATAATTACCATCGTTTCACTCGCAACTCTACTTCATCTTCTCTTTCTTCTTGGATACACATTACATAAGCTTCTTTGCAAACGTTTTGCATACTGCTAGAGTTTTCATTCTAACATCTCTTCCTAATTGATCGATTCTGTTTTCCATATTTTCCGTTCGCTTTTATAATTATCGGTTTTCGATTTCCAGTTTTTGGATTTTTTTTAGCTTCTTCCAATTTGCCATCCATACTTTCCAATCCATGTGAAGAATATACGAACAAAATATTTTTTGATGAAAAGGCATGTTTTCATTTAGGTGGATACAAAGGCAAAAAATGGAGCATGGGTTAAAGAAAATCTATGATAGATTATTGAACTGCCTTTATTATATCGTTTAGAAGAATCCTTAATGCATAGTTTTTTGAAGATGAGGTTTACAATGCGGTAATCATCGAAGGATCACGACATCATGAATTGAAAACCAAATATGTCTAGTTCTTTGCATTCTTTTATATATTCTTCTTTACATAAGAGTCATTAAACCAATGAAAAATAATTTCATTTGCGACATTTTCAGACTACTTCTCGCCAGCGGTCTCTATTTCTGGCTTAGTTGATTATATATGGGAGAAATGATCCTGTTAGATCTTTAATTTGATCTGTCCATCTTTGTGGTCCACCAGTCTTTCTAGGTTACTGCCATCCCTGCATTCAATGTGGCCGAGAATCTTAGAATTCGGCCATGAATAATTTGGAATAGTCTTGTAAGTTCATTAATTTCTTGAATAATGGATGCGTTTAGTCGTCTGGCAGTACATTGAATTTGAATGACACGTCTCCAGCACTGAAATTCAAAATAATTAATGCGCTTGAAGTCTTGTTTTTCAATGGTCCATGTTTCAGAGGTATATAATTGAAATAGTGGATATAGTGGAAAATATGGCTTTTACTATCTGTTTCTTTGCGTTCTATGCTATATCGCTATCCTACCAGATCTTTTACAACTTTTATATTGTATTTCTTTCCATTTCGCATCTTCTTCTGATCTCATGAGTGCTACTACCCCTGTTCGATATTAAGGTACTAAAACGAATTGGCTTACTACCTCAAATTGCCCTCTTTGACTGATGTTGGACATGCCGTTGTTTTGACGGTCGATAATCATTATTTCCATTTTTTTTTCTTATTTATTTCTAAGAGACAGCTTTCGTCCTTTATTTTTTTGATAACTAAGGTCAGTTCGTCGGCTGATCTGGCAGGTAGTTTCGCGTCATTGGCATAGTCTAAGTTAGATTCTTTAATGCCGCCAACATTGACACGACCCGTCCTATCCTCGAAATCCCTACGAATATATCCTCCTGAAGATATTCGGTCTTCAATTTGCACCACTGGTCGTTTTTTTTTGTTTAGATGATAAATTAAGCCAATGAGGTGATCTTATATTTCCATTTCTTGTAAAAATTTTTTAGGTTACATTTTTTTTTAGCTTGTCAAACGCTTTCCTATTATGAAGGAATCGGAGGTATGGTTAACCTCTCTGGCTTTTTCGATGCTTTGTCGAATATTGAATATTCATTCACGTGTGAATCTGCCATGATTTTAAGCATTGTTGATAATGCGAAAGGGGATTTTGCTTGCAAGTGGAATAAGAGCGATAATGTGGTAATTTTCGCATTTCTCTCTAGACCATCGACCAATCTCTTTCGACCACACTTTTTGGCAGATGTTGTAAAACACCTCTACCCTTACAGCAACTACGTCTACAGCAATTGCAATTTAATTACTTCAGCGGTGACTCACTCCAAACTTATCGCTTTTTATAACCTATAAAATTTTTATAACCAACCAACTATAACCGGGGCAGTAAGCTCTGAAAAGTATACTATTTACTACATTCAATAGAGGTACTAAAACCTAGATTTCTAACACATCAAATGTTCTGAACAAATTTACTCTTCAAGTGAATGTGAATAAAGATTTATTATTGAGATCTTGCGAATTAAAATTATTGTACTATTTTTATACAACTCTATTATATGAAATAGGATTATACGATAGATAAATACAATTGTGTGACTACATGATTGGAAGAGGTTTTTTTTCGTTTTTAATTTTGCAAAATTAACCATTTGCAAAATTTGTAAAAAATTCCAGAACAGCAAGAATCAAAGGTTTGAAAGGCATAAAAATGTTTTTAAACTAAAAAAAAAACATGTTGAAATACCTCTTAAATCGTGCCGATATCTAAGCACTTTTTCTTTGCGTCTTTCGTAGCTTATTCTTTACGTTTCTCTCCTTCAACCCATTGTAAAACCGAATATTATTCGTTCCATATTTCATATGCAATTTAAAATCTCCTTCTAAAAATATTTGCACCGTTCAACTCTCCATATGATTTAACCAACTTTCTGCTAGGTGGTGCACAATTACGACGAAGAGATTCGCACACATTTTTAATTAAGCACTTATTCTAATCAAATACGGTCGGTTTTTCTTTTATGTTTAACAAGTAGTGCTAAACTTAAAACTCAATGTAATTATGATTTGCACTGTCGATTTGTTAAATTAAATGCATTAGTATTAAAGTTTTTAATATACTAAAAACAACAAATATGTTACCACCAATATACTTAAAGATGTCATTTGTAAATCGTACTTTCGATCTTCTTCGTGGAGTTTTGGGATCAAGTGCTATCCACTCCATAATTGCCTTGGTCTATGTGTCGATCCATCGCCTACCTATAGCTTGCTAATTTCACTTTGAATTAATTTACTCTTCTAATGATGTCACATACTTCTGTTTGTTCCCTGATACGTCCGCAGGGTTTTCTGTGTGGTCTTGTACTGCCAGGCGGACATCTTTCCATTCCTTTCTGTGTTACCCAAAGTTTTTGAATGATTGCGCTGTTAGTGTCCAGGTTTCACTTACGTATATCATAACGGGCAGGGCTCAATGATCAAAGTGGACCAACCTACCATACAGTTCAGGAATATATATATATATATATATGTTTTTCATATATATATATATATATATATATATATATATATATATATATATATATATATATATATATATATATATATATATATATATGAAAAACAGAGTTTTTTTTTCATCCGTATTTCCACGTACCTCTGCTCGTCTCAAATCAGTCGCCATCACCATGCCGAGACAAGTACCTCCCAGGACCTCAGGAATATATATATATATATGTTTTTCATATATATATATATATATATATATATATATATATATATATATATATATATATATATATATATATATGAAAAACAGAGTTTTTTTTTCATCCGTATTTCCACGTACCTCTGCTCGTCTCAAATCAGTCGCCATCACCATGCCGAGACAAGTACCTCCCAGGACCGGTTTCTGGCCTCACAGCCGTCATCAGCTGGGCTCGAGCCCAACGCAGTGAGACAGCTGAAACGAAACGAACAGAGCATGACCAAGTCAACTGGTCATATCGATGGCGGGTCGCAATCTCAATGAAACTCGCGCCATCCTACGGTGAATGTTCGCGGCAGTCAAAAACTACGCGACACATTCTTCCCACAACCTTGGATGTAGGTATAAAGTTTGCTCAAAAGATAGCGTAGTGGGGCCGTGGAGAAAGATATTTGAAAAACAGAAATTTGTTTTCATCCTTACTTCCACGTACCTCTGCTCGTCTCAAATCAGTCGCCGTCACCATGCCGAGACAAGTACCTCCCAGGACCGGTTTCTGGCCTCACAGCCGTCATCAGCTGGGCTCGAGCCCAACGCAGTGAGACAGCTGAAACGAAACGAACAGAGCAAGACCAAGTCAACTTGTCATATCGATGGCGGGTCGCAATCGCAATGAAACTCGCGCCATCCTACGGTGAATGTTCGCGGCAGTCAAAAACTACGCGACACATTCTTCCCACAACCTTGGATGTAGGTATAAGGTTTGCTCAAAAGATAGCGTAGTGGGGCTGTGGAGAGACATATTTGAAAAACAGAATTTTTTTTTTTTTCATTCGTACTTCCACGTACTTCCACGTACCACATATATATATATATATATATATATATATATATATATATATATATATATATATATATATATATATATATATATATATATATATACATGTGATCGAAAAATATTAAAAAGCTAAGAAGGTTCACCCGTGCTCCACGGTCCCAAAACGGTAGACGGTCGCAAAACCCGTCTGACCTCGGATAAGTACCAGGTATTATCGAAAAATTGATTGAAAAGTTGACCATTTTTCGATCATACCTGGTTCTTACCCAAGGTTAGACGGGTCACGAACGGTTTCGTACAGTCTGACTGCTACGACCTTTTACCGCAGGAAGACGTGACGGCATGTGATTCCAGCCTCCATTCGACATGGCCAATTTAAATGGTCATGGCTTTAGTCGTTCCTTCATCTGCTCTTCAGGTGTCCAGCTTGAGCCCAATTGATGACGAGTTAAGAGCCAGAAATCGGTCTTGGGAGACGCTCGTTGTCGCTTTGGATTGCGGATGAAGAAATGGCAAAGCACAATGTGGAGCACGGGTGAACTTTCTTAGCTTTTTAATATATATATATATATATATATATATATATATATATATATATATATATATATATATATATATATATATTTGTGTGTATGTGTGTATGTACCTGGTCAGGTCTTTGTCCTAAAAGTCCTCAATACGTATGAATAGAAACTTAACTTGAAGTTATTGTTCATTGACTTCAAACAAGCCTATGCCTCAGTCATAAGAAGAGGAAGTCCCGAAGCAAATCATTTAAATGACAAAGATGACACTAAGAAAAACAGAACACACACTGGTGGTGAAGGTGTGCGTTTCTACAGAAAAAATCAAAGTCAGAAAACGATTGAAATAAGGATCCCCTGTCTACAGTACTTTTTAATGCTGTGCTAGAGATAATACTCGAAGAAAGCGGAATAAGAGCAGGAGAAGCGATTTACAATAGCAAGAGCCAATATTAGCATATGCAGATGACATGGTACTCATGATAGCATATGATTAAAACGGCGTGTTATATGATTAAAACGGAACAAAATAAACGTAAATTTAACACAGTCAAAGAATTTGAGTATTTGGAAGTTGCCATAACCAGCGAAGGTGATGAAATAAAGAATATTGAAACAGGATGGCAGAGGAAGTAACGCTGTGGGAGCGTTTCAAAACATGCTTAAATATAAAAAAACTGGTCAGCAATATCAAGGTTATACAGTTATACCCACGGTTAAGGTTATACCCATGGTACTATATAGTTTTGAATGTTGGGTAATAAACAAAAAATAAGAAGAAAAAATGTCTGGAAGTGAAGAGTTCTGAGGAAGATATTTGGTGAAGTGAAGGTACAAGAGACAATATGGAGAAGAAGAACTAATACAGAAATTAAACTTTTATACGAAAAACCAAAAGTCAGATAGTTAGGTCTTCCAGATTGCTGTGGGGTAGGGGGTGATGTGTTAAAAATGCCAGATAGTAGAGAAGCAAAAAGGCCATTTTTAAGAGCGATGGACGAAGAAGAAGAAGAGGACGATCCAGAAATAAGTGGTTGGATGCTTGCAAGCAAGATTTAAGTTCAGCAAGAATAATATGGAGAAAAATAGTAAAGAAGGTCGAAGCCATAGGTCTTTATGGCATTCGGCGTGCTGCTTTATTATTATAAAATATATATATAGAGTGATTTTTTTAGTTCGTCCAAACTTTAAATTCAAATAAAACAACAAGGAAATTAGATGCCTTGAAACTATTTACTTCATGTAAAATAAGTTAATTACATTAACGTTTAGAGGAAATTTTGGATAAATATCCGCAGCGGCTACTACTGACAAAGTTGCTGGTTTTTGTGCATAGACCAAAGAATTAACATAACCGCAGAGAAAATTATCTAAAGGCGTTAAATCACATGACCTTGGTGGCCATTTAACAGGTCCGTTCTATAGAATAATTTTTCCACCGAATTGTTCCCTCAATAAATCGATTATTACATTGGCTGTATAACATGAGGAGCCGTCCTGCTGGAACCATGTCTCTTTCCGATCAATACAAATCAAAATTAAATAATGCACGTAGTCGAATAACAAAGCCCAACTTCCTGCGAACGCGAACGAAAATTTGGATCTTTATCAACACTGCCTTCAAGAGCTGAGAAATTTCTTCGGCGAAATTTTCAACGAACAGTTTTTTGTCTTGTTTTTATTTTAATGTCGAACAGGGTGAAATACATTCGGAATTTGTCAATAATTCGGCGAATACATCACGAAGTTCAAATTCATTTTACATATGCAATTTGTACATATATATGCAATGCATGTTGAATTTTCAATATTTCCTAAAATAGATATAACACGCATAACGTTAATATTTGAATTATGTTCGAAATGTTCTATCTGAGTAGTTGCTGAAGTAATTGTTTGAAGAAAAGTTCATATTTTTTTGCATTGTCTCTCCTTTTATTTTATAACTTATATAACTCGTTACTTTCTTGAGAGTGTGATTGCAAAGGTGATTATATTAATATCTTGCTTTCTAGTACCGTTCCACGAAAAATCAAACCACTATGGCATTTAGTTTTGTTTTGACACTCTTTGAAAGCAGACAAGTTTGATATTTTTTTATGTTGATTAAATTCTACTTTTTGTATCGCCAACTCATCGGTCAAACCAAATAAAATTTGAAAACTATTATCGGGAGGCTTCTTCACATTTCATGGTGGTTTACTGAGTCCCGATGTGATCGAACCAGTACAAGTGACGTTCCATGCTCAGGAAGCGCCCTTGAGCGTCTACTATATCGTGTTCGCAGATAACAGAGTGTAAAATAGAGAGATAGTTGAGATGATGGATATTTCAGACGAAACATCCGACACGAACATTTGCGCACAGTGAAGTTTAAACTTATATAACTGTAATCAGACGAAGTATCCCCAGCGATTTGATTCTGCTGATGAAACCTGGATTCATATCTATAATCTTGAAATAAAGGAACAGTTAAAACTGTGGGTTTTATCCGGCGAAAGTGTCCCACAGAAGGCGAAGCACACTTTTATCGGTCGGAAAGGTTATTGCCATCATTTTCTGGAATTTGCGAAACATTATCTTCATCCACTATTTGGAAAAAGAAAAGACGATCAGAAGCTATCTGTCAGTATGCTATCAAATTTTTGAAAAAAAACGCGTTCGTTTGAAGAAAAAAAGTGCTATTTCACCACGACAATACACCCACCTATTCGTCCGCCGGTAGAATAGTGAAATTGGTTAATTTGCGCTACGAATTGAAGCCAAATCCATTTAATTCTTCGAAATTCACTCTCTTCGACTTATATCTCTTTCCGAACATGAATAAATCGCTGGCTGAAAAGAAATTCACATCAAATAAAGAGGTCACTGTCCAAACAGAGGAAAGACAAAAAATTGTTCCTTTCGGCATAAAAAAGTTGGAAAATTATTAAGCGAAGTGTATCGAGTTAAAAGGAACCACGTTGAAAAACAAATCAAACCATATTTCATTTATATAAAAAAATATTTGACTTTTACTCGACCCTCGTATATTAATATTTTTTATCGTATGTACCAATTCAAGAAAGGATAAATTTTACTTAAGCCTTCAAAAGTTCTAATAGTCTTTAAATTTGTATATTCAATTATAAGAGTCGCAAATATAAATTTATACAATAAAATATCAATTCATCCTTTTCAAGTACTTTATATTTTTCTCCTTAATACGAAAAGAAAATGTTTATATTCGAAGATATTCCTTGCTAAAGCAAGGAAATAAATTTGAATATAAAACAGATATGTTGTAAAGTATGTTTAAAAAGTTCTAGTTATTTAATAAATAATGAAATGAAAATGTCAGAGTATTTATTCCCAAGATTTTTTTAAATAACGATCGCTGTTATTTCAGGTTATGTCATGATATAAAATTTTTATTTTAATAGCCATGAGCAAAACACAAGCAGGGCAACAAATGTTCATTATATTCAAAATTTTTTGTGGCCCTTCATATTTCTCCGTCTCTAATGTGTTGTAAACAAGAAACAAAAGAAAACCCTACATATTACAGAGACTTTTTTACGCTTTTGACACTTGTTGCTAAATGTTTTCCACCTTTCTTTGATGTTCGTGGCATCAAATTGAAACAAGAACGAACCAGAAACTTTCATTTCTACATAACGAAGTGTGAAATATAAAGGGCTACAAAAACATTCGATAACATCTAGAATGCTATTTGAAGACATATAAAAAATTTGGAAAAGAACCATTTTTAAGACTTGAACGGGAAAGATTTTTAAGGATTTATCTTGAAAAATAATATATGCTACTCCATGTATTTTCATTAATAATTCAATAATAACATATTAACAAATGTACTTAATTGAATTGCTCGAAAAGTACATGCATTTTCAGCAAACTCGTATAAAAATATATATTTTAAATCTATTAGTAATATATTTTTAATGAATTGTTTTGAAAGTTCCCAAATAGATGATACAAAAGTTATAATTAAATTATTGAGCTATGTATATATGAGCTATGTATATTGAGATATGTATGTATTGAGTATTGAGTACTATGACTTATTAATAATTGTTAAACGTACTAAGGGGCAGCAGTTGGAACTGTTTATGTGGAAATATCACCAGAAAAAACATAATTAAAAACGTAAATTCATAAACATTATCCAACAAGATCCTATGATGTGCTTACCTATAATATTAGAGAGCTCTGAGAAATGGCAAAAGAAGGTATATACGAGGGATGCATGATTGACCTTGACAATAAAAAAAAATTAAGCTGGGTCTACATAAATAAAAATATGCGTTGTGTGGGTTATATGTGTTGTATATAGTGTGCGTGGGCGGCAATGTAGACGCTCTGACACACAATGTCACACACAAAAATTGTACACTGCACAGCACGCACACAAACTATCTGTTGTTCACCACATATTTCAAACAAATTGTTCCAATAAATTCAACACACACGCAAAATTTAAATAGTATGAACCCAGCCTTAGGTGTAAAATTTATTTTATTTTTCAACGTAATCACGATTCAATTCAATACACTTAGTCCAACGTTTTTCTATTTTTTGTATCCCTTCTAAAAAATATGATCTTCTTTGGCACAGATTCGCCTCGAAAAAAACTACTGTTTGGACTGTTCTTCGGTCTCTGGTGTGCTGTGATGAATTCCTGTTTCGTCAAGTTGACAAACGGGTGTGTTTATAGTCAATTGTGAGCAATCGCGACTCCCATCTTGCTTTTTTATATCCAAATAAGTTGGTAAAATATTCTGCACCTGTTCAATTGAGATGTCCACAATCTTAGCAACCTCACACACCTTCACTCTCCGATTGATAGCAGATGTTTTCAATCATTTCTGAAGTAACCTCATTTGGACGACGATGAAAAATGCCTGTATAACCACGTTTGAAATCAACTGTTCAATATTTTATGGTCAATAAGGAAGATGCAGAGTCCCAAGAAACTTTGTTGATCTCCGTTATAATCTCATCATTTGTTTTGTTTTTCAAAAACAAGTATTTTATCACTGCACGATATTCAATTTTTACCATTGTTGTAAAATCACAAAAGTTGTTCTATTTAAATGTCTGCCATTAGTCTGTTCTATCTTAGACATTAGTTGTTCTATTTAAATGTCTGCCATTGCTAGTAGCGCTATTTCTGGGCTAGGCCAGGTAGTTATCATAAAGCCCTCTTATTAAGATGTGCAATAAACATTAAGATGTACAATACATAAATAGAAGCAAGAAAATTTAGACTGAATTTGGGCTTGTAAAGAAAAAAGTAATATGTTAACCAATAATTGCGATATGATTTTGAAATGTCAAGGTTACAAGATATTATCTATTTTAAATACGAAGGGTATTTTCTAAATAAGGTCCGTTTATGAATGATAGTGATAATGCGCTGCAAACGCATTGTAGGGATTGCGCGTCTGCTCCCAGCATGCTTTGCGCGCGTTTAGACGTTACGCGTTAGTTTAAGAAAATGGGGTCGCTCGCCGACTCTGACATACCTTCTGTAATTCGATTCTTAAGTGCAAGAAACTTGGCATCAGTGGAAACTTACCGTTAGATTTATAAGAATTACGGTGATAATGTGTTACAGGAGGGTTAATGTACATGATGAGCCATGCCCCGGCCGACCCGCTCTGATTTTTGAAGATTTGGTTCGTGATGTGGACAACAAAATTCTAGAAAACCGACGATTCACGATTTCAAAGTTATCAAATACATTTTCACAGGTTTCAAGATCAGTTTTGTACATCATTGTTTCGGAGAAACTGAATTATTGAAAATCGTGTTTTCGGTGGATTCCAAGACTGCTTTCTGACGACCATAAAACAAAGAGATTGGACTGTGCTTTATCGTTTTTAACTCAATATAATCAGGAAGGAGATGCATAGTTAGACCACATCGTTACAAGAGATGAGACTTAGGTGTCTCACACGACTCCTGAGTCCAAGCAACAGTCAATAGAATGGCGACACACATCGCCGCCGACCAGAGTGAAAGTCAAACAAACACTTTCATCACGAAATATTATGGCAACTGTCTGGGACAGGAAAGAGATTTTGTTAGTGGATTTTATACCGAGAGGCACAACAATCAATTCTGATACGTATTGTGTCACCTTGAGAGAACTACGGCTGTCTTCCGTTATGACGTTGCTCCATGGCAATGCAATGCCACATGTTTCTATACAAACACAAGATCTAATCAGATCTTTTGGATGGGGACCATATTTACAATTCAGACCTTGCATGCAGTGATTATCACTTGCTTCGGTACTTAAAGGAATTCGTTGGTGGTCAACGGTTCAACGACGATAAAGAAGTTAAATCTGCTGTCATGGATTAAACTTCTTCACAAGCGACAAATGTCTTTGACGTCTGAATTCAAAAACGTGTTGAGCGGTATGACAAATGTTTAAAAAAAATGGAAATAATGTAGATAAAAGTATGTAGAATATGGAAAAAATATATTTTAATGGTATTTATAGTATTTTTCTTCTTACTAAAAAACCGAACTTGTTAAAAAATATACCTCATTTAAATCATACCTCATTCAATTCACTGTATCAAAAATATATTCTTTAACAAAGCATGGCAATTATTTATAAGTTCTACAAAAATAAGCGTTGTTTTGAGTATTACTACATACATATACACTTCGTAGAGATTTTTCTTCTTCTACTTTCATCGGTAGTGTTGCAGCTTGTCAGTGAGCCTTGACATCGTTCAACTTTCGTCTCCATCCGGATCGACTTCCATGATTGGTAAATTTCTTTCTGGCATTCTCACCACGGATGAGTCACTGAATCCTCACATAGTGTACAATATCCTGATATTTCTATAATTGCTTGGGTTCGAAATCAAACCATATCACAGCACCAAAAAATCTATTATCAAGTAACCTTTTTTCGAATACTCGAAGCATATCTTCTGTTTTCTTTGTAAGGATCCGCGTCTTGCAGCCACAAAGCTATTGATCGAATGGGTGTTTTATATATCTTAACTTCCATTTTCCTTTGTAAAAGTTTGGATTTTAGGTCAGACTTGACCTAAAGTAACTAAGGTGACTAAAATAAGTTGGTTTTTAGGAAGTAGGCAGTTTTGTTACCCATCACAATGCAATTTCTGATATATCTTGTGATGTTGTTTACGTCAAGTTTTACGTTCCAGATAAGTAAGTTCATTTACAACGTCAGTGGCATAGGCGATTTCAAGTTCTGTTCCCCTCTTAGTCCTTTTTTCCATAACGTTTTTTGTCGGTATTTATTTCCGGCTCCTTTTACTTTGACCTATATTTCATCATAGGTCTCCCTTAATGATATTTGTGAAACTCACAAATATTTTGGTCCATCCATAATTGGCACATGATGCTAGCCAAATAATGGGCAATTATTATTATTTGACACCAACCAAATTAGGCGCGTCGAAACTAATTATTTTATGTGAAATAACATTTAATGGCATTAATATTTACAAACAATTTCGCATAAATGTCCGCAGCGGCTACTTCTAATAAAACGCATTCTGCCAATCCATTTTTCGACTACTTTTTCAAGCAATTCTGCTCTTATATCTGCAATTGGCCGAGTTATGTTGGCTTTCAAGGCGTCAATAGTTACTGGTTTATCAGCATAGACCAAAAATTTAACATAATTTGAAAGAAAATAATCGAAAGGCGTTAAAACATGTCCTTGGTGACCAATTAACAGGTGCTTTCCTCGAAATAATATTCTCACCGAATTGTTCCTCAATAAATCGATTGTTGCGGTAGTAGAACCACATCTCATCCAGATCAATACCGTTTAAATTCAGAATTAAATAATCCACGAAGTACAAAGCCCAACTTCCTGCAAACGTCGACGAATTGATAAATTTAGATCTTCATCAACGCTGCCAGTAATAGTGGCAATATTTTCTTAGGAACGCATAGTTTTTGTCTTGATTTTGTTTTAATATCTAGCAGCGTGAAATGCGTTCCGATTTTATCGATAATTCTGCGAATACATCACAAAGTTCAAATTCACGAAATACTCTGTAAGTTTGCCGCTCAGAACACTGATTTTGATAATAAATTTCGGTAATTTGCAAGCGTTGCTCTGATGTCAAACATTTCATGATGATTTGCCTGACTATTGAGACACAGATTTACAAACTTGCGTGTAAACTTCAAATTCGTTTTACAATGATTGCTATCGAAGATTTGGACACACTAAAAAATCACGCTCTGTACACAACTTAGTTCAATATCGAAAAAAATTATAAATCATGCGTCGAAAGAATATAGAAAGTGTTAAAAAAAAGAGCTTCAGCTAAACAGCTATTTTGGTTCTAAATGAAAATTAGATAACTTAAACGTGAAAAATTGATAACATTATCAATACAAATATTAGAGGTTCAGATAACTAATCTCGCTTTTTGATAGCTGTAAAAAAACATTATTTTATTTCATCTTACAGAAAACTACAAGACGCGTCATTTAGAAAAACGTCGACTTGCAATTAAATGGAACCAGGAATGAGTTCCATTTCAGATTATTTGTTTAATATTGCGACGATTCTGATTAGATATTTATGGTGGGTGTAAAAAGATCAAAAATATTTTGTGTGAAAGGTAAAATTATGCCTGGGATGCCAGTCACCTTTAGACACCATCAGAGAAAGTTTGTTAAATATTGCATATTAACAATACGGACGCATACCACTCATCGTTCTTCTGGGTGCATCTTCTTAAAACGCACAGCTTAGAATTGTGCCGAGCTAGAATTAAATGACACCTAGAATGGAATTCCATTTGCTTTATTGATGACTTTAGATTTTGTTTAGGTGGTCATGATGGACGTAGAGGGAGCAGATGTTTATAAGGTGAAAGACAAAATTTAATTTTAGAATTGGAACTTCGTCATGTTAGGAATTAAAGTACGGAGATATATATGTTTTTAATGCAGGTCTGCTCTGGTTACCACCAGAAAAAGTTTATAGGCAACCCATTATGTAGCCGAAATTTTGTAGCCTGTCATTAAGCCGTATTTGCAACCTCGTCCAAATCTTATCCTTCAGCAAGATAACGGCAAATTTCCTTAAAGAGTGAATTTTTTGAAATGTCTGCAGTAGCGATACTCTCGACTGGTCGGCGAGATCCCCAGAGTCGTCGCCGATTATACATATATGGAGTAGCATTGGTTAAACTGTTGAGCGATTAACTCGGATAGCAGAAAAATTTAGCAAATTTAAAGCATATACAGGGTCTCAAAAAAAATTATACACACTTTGATTCTATAATCAATATTTATTTTCGTACAGATTACCTTAGGGTTTCAAAAAAAAAATTTAAAGGAACAGCCTATATTTTGACTAACACCAGCTTCTAAACTGCCCACCGTCATGATCCAGGCATTGTTGATAACGAGAAGCAATGGAATCGCAAATATTGAGAGTCATTTTCATTGGTATTTGTTCGCATTCTGTTTCAATTGCTACTGTTAATTCATTGACTGTTGCTGATTTTGCTTTATAAACCTTGTATTTAATATATTCCCATAAAAATAAGTCGAGTGGCGTATGGTCAGGTGAACGTGCAAGGTATTCAACCCAACCTCTTCGTCCAATCCATCTGTTCGGTAGTCTCATCAAGATAAGTCCTTACATCATGATCATAATGTGGATCTGTACCATCTTGTTGAAGATAAAAGTTCTCATACTTAGAAGCTTCCCGAATGCGTGGGGTCACTGCTTCCTGTATCAAATTAAGATAAACAGCACCCGTTACAGAACCGTCAAAAAAGAACGGTCCAATTAATCCTTTTGTAGAAAAGCCACATCACACTGTGACTTTTGGCAAATTAACATGATGTTCTTCAGTAACGTGTGGACTATCAGATACCCAGTAAGTGCAGTTGTGGCGGTTAATTGAACTTAAAACTCTGAAATTCTCGCCTGAACTGTCTTTGGACTGCATTTTCGTATTTCCAGTAATATTTCAGGATAAATTTCCGTTGCTCAAAGGTAAATCTGGTAACAGCCAGTTTTTTTTAAATTAGATCAATCTGAAAAAGAATGCTGTATGAGTAAGTTATCAGAAAATAAAGTGTGTTCACATTTTTTGGGACGCCATACAATATTTTTAAAGATATAAAAATGTTATATTATCTTAACATGAATATACTACCACTATATAAATATAGTGGAAATTTTTAGATATTAATTTTTGCTTATTTATTTAAATGAATTCAATCATGTATCGGCTACCTCAGTTAAATTTAACTTAACATAACCTATATATGATATATTTAGAAAAATTATTGTTAGTAGATAGCAATGTTTTTAAAATTTGTTACAAACATTACTAATTTTAAAAACATTGTCTGTTACATACTTCTGAATAATAAACATTTTCTTTTTAGCTGTTACCTCTGTACATGAATTTATAGATGGAACCAATTCATATCTTGTACTAACGAACTTTTATAGTGAAATAAAAATATTTACTTTATATATCGATTAGATTTATTAATACAAATGGACAAGGAAAACAGATTAAAGAACCAAGGAGTACCTAACCCAAGTAAAGTAAAGTATAATCTCAGGACGAGAGAGTGATAATCATAATATATTTCGCGTTTCGCAAGGAGCGCCTCTTTTAGGTGGCAGCACTGATTAGGTATGCATGAAGTTTCGGAATTACTTAAGTTTATTATGTTTGCAGAAAGCTTTTCCGAAGTAATTTAATAACAATCTGTGCACGATAATCTCCGATCAATTTTTAAAAGACGAAATTGGTTTTTCAGTTAGCTAATCGATTTATAGACACGAGAATAATGAAAGCCGACTTGAAAAATGAAATTTTAGAGGAAAATTGGAGAAAATGTGGACTTTTTTGCTAGAAAACTGCGCTTCCAAAGAAGCTTGCTTAAAAATTAATAATCTTTATATTATTTTAATATATTATAAATTTCGAGAGAATTTTACTATTTACAAAATATTTTTAAATTATGTTTCTTATATTTTTAAGCAGCTTTTCTAGTTGCTATTTTATACATGAAAGCATTTTATACATAAATTCTTTGTTACATAGATAAAACAAATGAGCGGATGCTATTGTTTAGGTCATAAAAATAAACAATTTATTTGTATTATTCATAGCATTAGTAAATTCCTGAATTTCCATTAATTCTGAGGTAAATAACAATGCAATATCTACCATGTGTAGTTAAGTTAAACAGTTTAATATTAATGAGTTGTATGTGTGTACAAATATAATTTTATATTTCTATAAAATATAAAAACAAATATAAACATTGATAATATAATAAAGATAACTACATATTAACATATGATGTAAAAGAACTAAAATAATTATATATACTGGAGAACAGAAAAAATGTAACACTGTGAAAAATATGTTTTATTAGATTAATTTTATAATTTTTGTATACATCATGGCGATATTGTGTAGCGATAAAAACGGAAGAAATTTCACTTTATGATCCATTTATTGAATCCAGAATGTTGTAATGTTCACGTAGAGCCGCACGCTCCACGTGAGTGCATCGTTAGATAAAAATAATTTTTAGGATAACTTCTGACACATTTATCACACTATCACTAATCATCTAATCACCTCACCACTAATTCATAATTATCACTTTAATGGAAAATTTTCACGAAGAAGTCCATTTAATAAACCGGCAAATAATAGCAAGATTGTATGCAATTTTTGTATTGAAAAACAACTTGGTGCTCGGCCATTCTCCATATCGCCTGATTTGGACCGTATCGTTTTTAACTATTTCCAAAACTAAAATTGATGTTTCGACAAAGTTTCAATATTATTTCGGGCATCCAGAATGCTTCTACCGCGGCTGTAGAGGTGATTCTTCCTTCATTGAGTAATGAACTGAGCCAAGTAATAAACTTGAGTAATAAATTGAGCCCACGTCATTGATAAAACAAAGTAAAATATGTCTGAATGCTTTAAAAATATATCACACGATATAGCCAATGTGTGAATGGGGGCTTGGCATATGTACCAGTGTAGGCTAATTCTTTTGATGTGGGACACGAAATCGATAACCCATCGGCCAGTAGCCAACACAAACGCCAACCTTCACCAGCGCCTTCACAAGTGCCAATTTTATCATCCACACATTGGCCAAGTTACACTTGCAATATCGTATGGCTAATGTGCAACACCGACTTAACATTATATTATCACACAAAAAATATTGCTCGAAGAATTTTGAATCAAAAATATTCAATTAATATTCAATTAAGGATAAATAAATATCCTCTTATATTTCAATTCACAGTCACCACTTTCATTTGACAGTGTTGCTCGTATATTTCTCTAATCTACTTCCTCTTACTGTTACCTTTAATGGCAAAGAACGTTTGAATTTTAAAAATTTGAAAAATACTAAATAATATTTCAAAAACGTTTATCTACAAAAAGAAAGCTATTTAAAAGAAAATTAATAAAAGCTTGCTATGTTAATTTTAACCGTTAATCTTCTCTCGATTGATGAAAGATAAACGTGCAAAGATCTGTCACTAAATATCATGGAATATTTATATCTACTGCCATCAATACCGAAAACCTATTGAATATGTATAGCGCATTCGAGCAATACAACCGGAATTGATTCACTTGTCTCACTTAACACTTAAATCTTAAGCTCGAGGTAAGTGGCAATTAAGGCGAAATACTCTGAATAGAGAACGAGCGGTTGAAAGCTGGATTTTGTCAGTTATTTTATAGATAATAAAGCACAAAACAATGTGGCAGAAGGCTAGAATTAACCAATTATAAATTTAGCTTACAAGGAATAACAATATATATGTACCTGTATATATCCATTCATTCCATACGTGTCAGCATAAATTTGGTTTGTTACAAAAAAAATTGAAACTTACGCGTTATTTTCATTTAATATCAAAGTTGAAATTACTAGTAAACATTTTTGACACCATAACCCGTTTTAAACTATTCACGTCACATTAAGAAACACATGATTAATCATTGCATCCCATTATTCGTGAAAGAATCTTCGTCGATTAATAAAATATTGAACAAAAAAATTTGGTTTTCTAGTAGTCTTTTCACAGGTATTTAGTGTGCCGATCACTGGTGCGCTTTACGATTCGGCGAGCAAAAATAATTTTACGTACTATTTTATCTAATAATTTAGACATATGGTATGCATGTCTGTTCGTAAAATATGTTTAACTTCTAGTGTGCCAGAAATTTATTGCATATATTGAAATATATTGTTCTATTTACTAAAATATAACCGTAGTACATATAACATTTGGATAGGGGAATGCTGGGGTATGGGTTTACAATTTTTTATCTACGTTTCTCATCTTTTAGAGCATTAGTATTATTTTACTTGCAGAAAATAGTTAGAAATTATAAAAGAAAAACAAATAGAGACGAATAGACAGACGAGGCAATGGCAAGGATTATAAAAAAGCTAGCAAGATTTACGGCGTTCCTCAAACTACTCTAGAACGCAAAATGAAGTTAGCCAGGCAGAATGACAACCAAATTTACAAAGTCAAAGCTCTTTTAGATCCCATTCAAACTACTTTCACACAAGAGAAAGAAGAATTTTTAGAACTACAGACACTGGTATATCAGTTAGTTGTCCACAACAACAAGCACAACAAATGAAGAAAAAGGTAGATCTCGCAAAGATTGAATAAGAGATTTTTTTGCATCGTCACCCCGATTTTAGTCTCATAAAACCGGAAAATACTTTTTCAACAACGTTTTTGCAGGAAAACTTTTTGAACTAGAGAAAATATTTGATGTCTATAAATTTATTCCCGACAATAATTGTGACGAAAGCTGGGTTTCTGTTGTACCCAAAACAAGATCAAATGTGATTGCTACAGCGGGGAAAAAACAAGTAGGAGCATTAACGTCTGCTAAGCGAGGCACAAATGTAACCGTTGAAATTAAGATTTTCCTGAACTAAGCACTTCACTTAAAACATCAAATATTTCGGATTCAATACAGTCTTCAGAATCACAATCAGGCCCGGTATCCGCAATAGATAATTTTCAAGAACCACCCCAGCCTTCCTAGTCACTATCTGGTACACGTCTGATAAACAAGAAGCTTCAAACGATTCCTTATCTCACCTTGTATCTTCGAAACAATTGATGCCTTACCCACGTACGACACAAAATACAAAAAGATAGGTTTGGTTTGGTTTGGTGGTTGCGCCGGCATGAGAGATGAGGACGAGGATTCTGTTCACATCTGTCCTTTTTGCATCTTGCCCTTAAGGTGGGGCATGACGGAGCAAAAGTAATGTTTTTCTTTTAAGTAATGATTTATTTTGCTAAGAAGAGTTGCTTTTTTTTTGTTTCGTTTAATTGGGTTATGAAAAAAAAATAAAGACTGTTCATTATTTAAATATAAGTTTATAATTTCTAGAATTACATTATGTCATTTTTTTAACCGATAAACCTTAAAGGCTTCCCATATATGTAAAAGCAGAGTATATACTGTTTTAGTGTACTACGTACACTCTAATAGGCAAGTTCAACTTGTCGCGCATCACCTCGAATATTTTTTGTAGAATCCTCTTCAACAAGATGTAAAATTTGTTCTTCGAAATCACGGTCGGTTTCCTACTACCGCCCACATTCTTGAAATTGTGGAATCACACTATCTGTATTCAAAAGGCTTAGAGAAACTTGATCAAATATATTCCGAGCTGAAAGCGGTATTTCAGGGTCTCGTTATCTGTAAATACGCCTGCCTAGCCTCTTCGAAATTTTGGAGAATTTCTCGGTAAATAAGGAGCATATCGTGATATTCGCGTACAGAATTAATTTTTCGTTTTAAATGAAATTTTAATACACGCACTGACATACGCTGAAATAATTTTTGTCGCAATGTTAAAATAACATGGCTGTTTGGTTTGCAACGTTGTCACTGTTCATTAATTTATTTGTAGTTTTTGATTGTAAGGAACTTTTTTCTTAGAAATGGTGGTAATGGTATGGTAAAATTAACGATAAAAAAAAATATATATATTATTATTATTAGGTGTGTATAGACCCGGTTGGATCACGCAAAGCATCCCGACTCATTTTCGAGTGTTCTTTCTAATCCTCCACACCTCTCTCATCCTTTCGCCGTGGATTCTCTTTCTCTCCTTCGTCCACTTTGTTCCTGATCTCCTCGAAACTTCGCTCTCTGATGCAACGTTCCACATATGAATTTTGTGTCTGTACGTTCTTCTCTTCTCAATCTCTGTCGGGCCCATTTGTGCCTTTCCCAGATCAGCTCTGACTTGTGCGGTCCATCGAACTGTTGACTTGACTCCTTGTATGTACGTAAGAATTCTGTTGGTAAGTCTTGTCGGTGGGAGTCTGCTGATATGCCCATAGAATTTCAACCTTCTTCTTCTTATGTCCGCCGCTTCGTTGGGACATTCTCTCTGTGGTCTTTCTAGAATGTAGTCCGTATCCTTCCTCTGTCAGTTTTTTGGACCGAAAATTTTCCTCATAATTTTGCGTTCTTCTTTTAGTATGTTTTCTATGCCGCTTTTTGTATGGAATGTAAGTGTCTCGCTTGCGTATAGTACCTCTGGTTTGATTACTGTGTTTTGGCTGTGTTGGATAGGCATTTCTTATTGTAGATATTGTATGTCTTGCCGTATGCCCTCTTCATCTTCTGCAATCGAGTCTTCTGTGCTATCTTCTTTCCTCCTGTTGGCTCGAGGATCTCGCCTAGGTATTTGAAGTGAGTGACCCTATTTATTTTGCCATATTTGGTGTTCAAATTTTGGACATTTCATTTTGAGCAGAATAAGTAGGTTTTTTGAAAGGATATTTGTAGGCCAACTTTCTCTGCACATTCCTTGAGGACTTCGATCTGTTTGGTTGTCCTTTTTTCATTGTCTGCGAGTATGGCTAGGTCGTCCGCGAAGGCTAAGCATGATATTTCTATGTTGTTTTTGGTTCGTCCGAGTCGTATTGGTTTCCAGTGTCCTTGATTTTTTAGTTCCTTTTCCCATTCCCTTATGACTTTGTCCAGGACCAGGTTGAAGAGGAGTGGGGATAATACATCTCCTGGACGCATTCCGGTTTTAAACAGGAAGGGTTCGGAAATTTCTCCAATAAATTTCACTTTAGAGATTGTGTCGGTCAGTGTCTGCTTGATCAATTGTAGTGTTTTGGGGTCGAGTCCTTGTTCTTCTAGGATGTTGAACAGATATTTTCGGTCAATGCAGTCGTATGCTTTCTTGAAGTCCACGAACGTGCAGATGATTGGGACGTTTCTGATAGCTTTGTATCTCAGTATTGTTTATAAGTTATAGATTTGTTCAGTGCATGAGCGACCAGGGCGAAAGCCTGCCTGGTACTCGCTAATTTTGTGTTCTAGTTGTTACTGTGTTCTCTGGAGAAGGCATGCTGAGAAGATTTTGTAAGTGACTTGTAGTAAGGAGATTCCTCTGTAGTTGTTCACATCTGTTCTGTCTCCTTTCTTGTGCAGCGGGTCTATAAGAGCACATTTCCGTTCATCCGGTAATTTTTCTGTTTGCCAGATGTTCGTGATAATTTGCGTGAGTTCTCGCAGTGATTTGGTCCGAGGTTTTTCAATAGTTCCGCGGTGATACCATCTTCACCGGATGTCCTGTTATTCTTCAGTTTTTGTATGTGCCTATGAATCTCTTTCTGTGTTGGTGGTGGTGATTCTGAGTGGGTAGACACAATTTTCCTTGGGGAAACTTATGTCGCGTTCGGGGTAATTGAGGAGATCAGAAAAATAGTGTGCCAGCTCCTGACAATTCTCCTGATTGTTTAGCGCTAATCTTCCATTCCGCTTTTTGAAGCAAAGATTTTGTGGTGTGTACCCACGGATTTTTCTTGCGAAAGTCCCATAAAAATCTCTCGTGTTATAATTGCGGAAATTCTCCTCTATAGAATCTAGTTGTTCTTTCATGAACTTCCTCTTAGTTTGTCTAATAACTTTGGCGGTCTGTTTTCTAGTCTCGATAAAAAGCTGTTGGCTTTCTGGGGATTTTTTACTGTTGTACTCCTGAAATGCTCGTTTGCGTCGCTGCAATGCACTTTCGCATTCCGAGTCCCACCACGGGTGTTTTGTGTTCTTTTTCAATGGGATCAGTTCCTGTGCTTTTTGTGTAATTTTTTTGTGGAATTTTTCCCATATATCTGTCTATTCCTTTTCCCATTCCTCTGTTATGTTGGATTCCTTGATCCTTTTCGTGTCGAATTTCTGTAGATGTGCCTTCTGATGCATTCTCCTTGGGGCGAATTTTACTTTGACTCGTGTTAGGTAGTGGTCTGAGTCAATGTTTGCGCCACTGCGGACTTGAACCTCATGGATCTCTCTTTGTTGTGGGTTTGAGATCGCAACCTGATCTATCTGGAATTCACCAATCTGTTCTATAGGCGATCTCCATGTCCTCTGTTTTCGTGGAGATTTTCCGAGGGATGTTGACATGATCTTCAGGTTATTCTGTTGGCATAGTTCGATAAGTCTTATGCCGTTCTTGTTGGTGAATTTGTGACCGGATAATTTTCCTACGGTTTTCTGATGGATTTTTTCCCTACCGATTTGTGCGTTAAAGTCGCCCAGTAAAATTTTTACGTCATCCTTTGGGACCTTTGCCATTATCTTTTCTAGAGTTGCCCGGAATTTCTCTGTAGACTTGGGATCTTTCTTGTTGTCGCCGTTTGTGGGGCATGTATGTTGATCATGGTGTATTTTTTATTGGCGCACTGTATCTTTATTAAAAAGCTAAGGAAATTCACCCCTGCTCCACGTCGTGCTTTGCCATTCCTTCATCCGCCATCCAAAGCGCCAGCAAGCGTCTCCCAAGACCGGTTTCTGGCCTTAAGCCGTCATCAGTTGGGCTCACCTGAAAAGCGGATGAAGGAACGACTAAAGCCATGACCATTTAAATTGGCCATCTCGAATGGAGGCTGCAATCACATGCAGACACGCCATCCTGCGGTAAACGGTTGCAGCAGTCAGACTGTGCAAAACCGTTTGTGACCCATCTAACCTCACTGGGGTCCATGGAGAACTACTGGGTCCGTGGAAAAAAGTATTAAAAAGCGAAGGAAGTTCACCCGTCCTCCACGTCGTGCTTTGCCATTCCTTTACCGCAGGATAGCGAGGCTGCATGTGATTGCAGCCTCCATTCGACATTGCCAATTTAAATGGTCATGGCTTTAGTCGTTCCTTGATCCGCTTTTCAGGTGTCCAGCTTAAGCCCAACTGATGACGGCTTAAGGCCAGAAACCGGTCTTGGGAGACGCTTGCTGGCGCTTTAGATGGTGGATGAAGGAATGGCAAAGAACGACGTGGGACACGGGTGAACTTCCTTAGCTTTTTAATACTTTTTTCCACGGGCCCAGTTCACAATTTTTCTGGAAATGTATGGTAATGAGTGTTTATGCACGTGTTTTTGACTAGTTTAAGCGTTTTCAAGATTGCCGAAAAGATGTAAAAGATGATCCACGCCTGGGTTGCCCTTCCACGTCAAAAACGGATCACAATATCGAAAAAATCGGTAATCTGGTTTGATCTGATCGTCATTTAAGTTTCGTGCGATTGCTGAAACTATAGGAAATGACATGACAAAATGCGTACGGCAAATTTTAAATAACAATTTTAAAATGCAAAACGTGTGTGCCGAAATGATGGCTAAAATTATCACGTTTGAAAGAAAGAAGCTCGCAAAAATGTTTGTACTGACACTTTGAATGCCATTGAAAATGGCTCAAACTTATTGGAAAGGATAATAACATGTGACAAATCTTTTTTTTTTTACTTATGATCCTGAAAAGAAGCGCCAATCCATGCACTGCAAGACCACAATTCATCGAGAGCCAAAAAAGCTCGAATGAGCAAATCACAATGCAAAGCAATGTTGATTGTATTTTTTTATATATATGGGATTCTGTACCTTCACTGGGTTTTTGATGGTCGAACTATTAATTAACATTACTACCTGCATGTTCTTGCAGAACTCCGTGAAATAATAAGGAGAAAACGACTCGAATTCTGGAAGTCATGGGTTCCCCACCAAGACAATGCACCGTCTTCTTCCGCATTGTCTGTAAAGAGGTTTCAAGCCAAGTACAGCACCCCAGTGTTAGACCATCTACCTAATTCGCCGGATCTTGCGCCGTGCGACTTCTATCTGTTTCCTGAACTCACTGTGAAATCTGTATTAAAAGGAACAACATTTGAGTCCGTTGAAGCTGTGAAAGAAAAAGCGGCATGCGTTCTGAAGGGGGTGACAGAAGAAGACTTCTAGCAATATTTCGAACAATGGAAGATTCGCATGGAGCGTTGTAGGGGTAGAGGAGAGGTGCTTATTGAAGGCGATAATAAGTAAATATATATGAAATCAAAATAAAATGTTTTATAGCGTCAGTTTTGTTATTTAATAGTCACATCTCGTCCAACTCCGATGATATTTATACACATGCTTTAAAAGTTTCTTTTAATTAGATCAATAGTTTGATTTTTTCTTTCAACTAAATAAATCTAGTTAACACAAAATAATCTGGCGGATGGTGCTAATGTAGATAGTATAAAACCTAAACAGTTAATACATACTGGAGTACAAAAAAAATAAATAAAATATACACCATCAAAAATATATTGAATACAATTAATTTTATCATTTTCTATATACCTTCATTGCAATACGTAATAATAAAAAAAAAAACCTGTTATATTTGATACAAAAAAATAACAAGCTGTCCACCGCTGTTATAAAACTTTGTAACATTGAGAGGCATGTACCGAATTAAATGGTTAAAGTCCCTTTGTTACTTGATGTTCTAAGCTTTATATTCTATTCATGCTTCAGTTCGTTTAATGTTTCTGGCTGGAGAACACTCTATCAAGAGTTTGACTAATACCACTCCATATATATTCATTCTATCGGTGATAAATCTGCAAATATTAATGTAGTAAATTCTTCTAAAAAATATACTCTTTGACAAATCTTGAACACTCTCTGTCGTTATCTTGCTAAAATATGGATGAGCTTGCATATACGGCCTAAAGACGGTCTGCAATATTTCGGTTGCATAACAAGCTGCATTGTTTCCAAGCATATAATTCTTCCAAATAATAGTTCCAAGAATGATACCTCCATGCCATTCTAATGTAAGAGTAAAATTTTGTACACTTACCTTATAATTATTATTTATTATTAATTTAATTGTGTATTATTAATTTAATTATCTATTATTAATTTTATTTGTATAATTATTATTTATTATTATTTTTTAGTATTTATTATTTCCCTTTCCATCTTTTTTCCCGGATAGCTAGATTTTTAAATGAAGTGCGGGCCGTAGCCAAAATAACTTTATTCCTTCAAAAATTGTCGGGCGATGCGGGTTGTATTAAAAATAACCGCCTTCTGCATTATTCTAAACAGATTTTCTTCTGGTCCTAGTATTTTGATGTTATTTTTTAGGTTTTTTTGTTATAATGCCAGTGGTTTAAATTATCAATAGCACAATATGCACCTGGTTCAACTTCTATATCCGCTTAATTTCGAATATGTGGTCTATGTATTTTTGCACTTTTTCCTCAGTCGTCTTTTGAGTGTTGTGGGTATTTGGAACAGCTATGTCGATCAGAATATTTTCTTTTTTGTCCAATAATTATTTATTATTATTTATTATTATTGATTTTTATTATTATTATTTTAATTATTTTAATTATTATTTATTAATATAATATGATATATTATATAATAATATAATTTTTAATTATTATTTTATTATTTATCATTGTTTATTACTATTTTATTTTAATCTCTTTTTGTTTATTACTATTGTGTAATATTATATTTTTTTTAATACCAACATCTCGTACTTTTTCAAATTAGCATGCAGATATGAGAAAGACCGTTATAAAGAGTTTTTCATTAAGGGTGTCAAAACTTTGAAACATAATGTTGGCAACGCTGTTTAAAATGTAAATGTCGATTATAGAATGCTATATTCAGCACATTATATATTCTCCATAGAAAGACAACGATTCAACAGCGCGCTGAAATTTAAAGTTGAAAGGTGACCCCCAATTTGGAAAAAGAAGAATCTTTACCGACAAAGCGCACTTCTGGCTCAATGGGTATGTGAACTAACATAACTGCACGATTTGGATCGATGAAAATCCTCAAGTGATTCAACAGTTGCCTCATCATCCTCAGAAAATCAATGCTTGGTGCAGTGTTTGGACTAAAGGAGTGACGGGGCTTTTTTTTAAAGGATGACGCAGATTGTGTTACTATTAATTGTGAACACTACAGGAAAGTAGGTATTTAAGGTATTTGAATTAGAGGCGCATCAGCATGAGGCAGGTTACTTAGCGACTGGGCCTAAAGCGGGTGGCGCGGGAAACTTACAGCGGGTTAAAGTGGGTTTCGAGCCACGCTCATCAGCCACCGACAACCCACTCCAGCAGCCTCTTCAGGATATCAATCCTTGGTTATGTGTTTATCCATAAGTCTATCAGGAAGCATACCGACTGGCGAATGACCAACGTATAACACCTCTCAGAAGGCATACGGTCTTACTCAACCTTTAACTGGTATGACTGAGGGGTAATTCGTTATCGAATTTTACACTCTGACCTAGAAACAATCACAAGCATTTAAATGTGGGTATGTGTGTCCGTGTGTGTGTGTGGGTAAGTGTATATATGTGGGGGGGGGGGGGGCAAGCAACAATGCAAACAACTATCCGAGCGCTAGAATTGAACCAATCACTGCGCCAACTTCGGCACAGTGGCAACAAGCAGCTGCATCTCTATCTATATATAAACAATGTTTTCTGTCGACAAGATAGTGCGCCTTATAACACATCTGACCAAACAATCGATTTATTTAAAGAAAAGTTTCCTGGGCGCGTTATTTCTTAAAATGGTAATGTCAATTGGCCACCATATGATTTCAAAGCGTTATATCTGAAGCTCAATTCAGAGCTCAATGAATAATTGAGGGGTTATGTTAAATTTCTAGTTCACAGCAAAAAACCACCCCGAGCAATTCTTGACTTTAAACGAAACAATCCACAGTTTATAATATACCAAGCGATATATGTAAGAGAGTTATTTTCAAAACATAATTTCATTTTTTATTCTTCAAGATTAAATAAAAATTACCGGATTACGACTTGTAGTTATCATTGTGCCTCATGTTACAATTCTGACATTCTTATTCACAATCAAAAAATCCTCACGACAAGAAAACATTTTTTTTAACCATTTACCATTTACAGAAAAATAAAGAAACATAGGGGTACACAAACAAAAAATTACTAAAATTTAAAATGTTGCACTGCAATTGCTTGTTTCAAATTATTTTCAATTCTTGTCTTACTTTAATATGTTGGTTATAGAAAGAAAACAAATTATTAAACTTTTTTTTTTTAAAATATTACCTGAAATATTTGTTTATTTAAAATATTTTAAATGTTAATTTAAAAGCTGCTTTTACGACAAAGTATCTAAATTATATTACTAATGGTAGTTGTATGGGCAGAATTGCTGTTATTGTTGTTAACTAAATTAAATTTAAATGAAAACGAGGCCAGATATACCCCAAAAACATAAATTGGCAAAATACATACGTCTATATACGTAGTGTTTAGTTAACAGATTCAATAATTGAAAGCCTAGAACAGTACTTTTTAGACAAACAACGTTATTATTTTAGGATAAAATAAACACATTGTTTTTATATAAATAAAACCAATTTATTCATTCAAGATACATATCCTTAGGAACAAATAAATAGTAATTAAATTTACATTATATATAATATTTTATTCACCTAAAAGTATTGTCACAATTTATACATACAAAATTTAGCAGTCACAAGTATAAATAGCAGAAAAAATAAAATGTCTCTTTATTTTTCCATATTTTTTTTTCAAATGTGCCTTTTTCTGAAAACCTCAATAAATTTTTATTATGATACTTTTTGCCATCGCCAATAATTAAAATTGATATATTTCACAAAATTCAAGAAATGTATTAAAAATTACCTAGGCTTTCAGAAAAAGGCTTCGTTCCTCATAGAATGACTGCACAAATACTTTCAAAAAATAATCAAATTGTTTAAATTTAGAAAGCTAAAATAATTGCTGTATCTATACAGTATTTTTTTCCATGTGAACTGCGTTAATGTAAAAGATTTATATTTACTTGGAATTATTTACTTTAGGGCTTTTAGTTCTAAATATTTACTGAGAAATATGTAAGTGTATATATATGAATAAAAACATACTGAAATTTGCCCTTTCATTCTTCATCAGATGTGAAAAGAGAATATATATATATATATATATATATATATATATATATATATATATATATATATATATATATATATATATATATATATATATATATATATATATATATATATATATATATATATATATATATATATATATATATATATATATATATATATATATATATATATATATATAAATATATATATTTATATATATATATATATATATATATATATATATATATATATATATATATATATGTTACACAATTTATCAAATTTTAACATTAATTACCACTTCAATTTAAAATTAACCATAATGTGGGCTATAATACTCGGCTGATATCAATTATTCTTTGCGATATTTTTGGTTATATTAAGTTTGATTTGGTTATTAAATGACTAATGTGCGGTTACCAATGAGTTTCTTGGAAGAGGCGGCGATTTCAATGAGAGAATTGTAATGCAAGGTCAAAATTTACTTATGGGACTATGGTGCTGTGGAAAAATCAGTACAGTTGTCTACTAGAGAATTTTTCGAAATTCCCTTAATCGCATAGTAATTCAAAAAGTCAAGTCTTCATATATTTTACATATACAATTCAAAATGTTACAACAAATTTCATCCATACTCTAGGTAAGTGCTTCAAATATTAACATCATCTGTCTGCTTGAAATTATTAACCCTTAACTGGTATGATGGGTCAGTAGTGACCATCCGGCAATCAGCCGAATATATTCTAATTTGACCGTTTCATTTAGTCACATTTTGCGACTTCTCGTTTGTGAACTGTGCAGGTTTCCGGTTAAATCTGATCCATAATACCTTATACGTAGTATTAAATATTTTTACATGGCGGGCAAAAGCAAGCCCTTTACTGATGCAGAACTTTTTCGGGAAGCTCAAAGCGCCTATATTAGTGAATACAAGTCTGATGAAAGTGAATTCAGTAGTCATGAGAGTGAATCTGAAATAGAAGAGACGGATAGTGAGGAAGAGGTCGATCAAAACAGTATTGAAGAGGATTATAAGGAAACTGAAATCGATACAGGTGAAGGGAGTATAGATAAAAATAAGCCATACATAAGAAGAATAAATTCATGTGGTCCAAAATACCCCCTGTTAGCAACAAAACTTGAGCTGAAAACACAATTAGGTCTAAGATTCCAGATGTAATTGGAAACCAAACCCGCAGATACATGGAATTTATTGTTTGATGATCATATGTTGGATATTATTGTTCAGCATCAAAATTAACGAATAACTGAATTGACAGCTTCTTATGGCGATCAAGCTCTATCATACCAATTTACAAATCACATTGAAAAGAACTGAGCTGAAAGCTTTTATAGGTCTTCTTCTTTTCTCTGGCACATCAAATCCAATAACAAAGATTTAAGTCCGCTGTCGGCTACGATATATATTTAACGGGCGTGATATATTTCGTGTTACTATGACTTTAAATTTTTTTTTGTGTTGAACATTGAAATTTGATGACAGTAGCACAAGAAATGAAAGAATAAGAAATGGTAATAAACTTGCCCCTATATCAGAATTGTTCAACCTCATGATTACCAATTCCCAGTCAAATTATGCTTGTGGTAAGTACATGACCGTTGATGAGATGCTTGTTGGATATGGGGAAAAATGTAGATACAAAATAAATATGCCCAATATACCTAACAAATATGGATTAAAAATAATGTGTCTCTGTGATGCAAAGCCACATTATTTACTAAATGCATTTACATATTTCGGTAAAGATACATCACCTAATCCAAGAAAATTGGCAGTTCCAACTTTGAATGTCTTACAACTTGTTCAAACAATTTTAAACAATAGAACTTGCAACAGAACTAAAAAAAATTGGTTTGACATATACAGGAACGCTGCGTAAAAATAAAAGAGAAATACCAAGTTACCTAATAAAGATTGCCCAGTTTTATCGACAATATTTGACTTCAGACAAAAGATTTCACTATTTTGTCTTACGTGCCTAAGAAATGTAAATCTGTTATGATGTTATCTTTATTGCATCATACAGATACAATAATTCCAAATAAAAAATATCTTCCTGAAATTATCAATTTCTACAATTCAACGAAAGGTGGGGTAGATAGTTTGGACCAAAAATGTGCCTGTTATAATGCCGTAGTCGTAGAAACAGACGTTGGCCCTTGACTTTATTTTATGCTATGGTCAACATAATGGGCATTAATGCAATTGTTATCTATAAAAGCGCCGAAAAACACTTAAATTTCCATTTTTAGCTTTTAAAGTTTGCTTTTGTCTGATTTACGTCGATAAGTAAGTTTTGAAGATTTCAATTGATTTTTATGAGCAACAGATGACATCACTTTGATCAACCCGATAGCAAATTACATATTATTTGTGAAGGGCGCAGTAGTGAGTGTTTACTTGTTTATCACAGCTGCAACAACCGCCCTTGTATATTACTAAGTTAGAAAATAGCGACAAGACAGTGTAAACAGGATGTTAATTCATTCTGTTGAAACATTCATGCAAATGTTATCTATAAGAGCGCAAATAATGCATTTACAGAATGTAATAATAAGTAAGAAGCAATAAATTTGCTTTGGTAACAAATTAGAAGCTTTGCGAAGCTTATGAAGCCTATTTTAACCTCAAAATCCGGAATCAAGATAAAAATTGGGTACCTCACTTTGCCTGTGTTGCAAAAAAATACTTTAGAAGATAAAAAACAAAATTAAAAATTTTTAAAAATGTTGAATATATTAATATTGTATCTTAGTTTTTATTAATTTTTTATGCATAAAACTTAAATTACACTAGTTGTTTTTGTTATTTCTAGCCTGGTATCGAGGAGAAAAACGACACATGAAGTTTGCAGGGAACCTAGTGATCATGTGCAAGACTGTTATTTTTGTATCGTTAATTCAAGTAAGCATCGATCTGGTAAAAATGCTGAAAAGATTTTTTATCCTGATCTTCCTTCAACGTCTTCTCCGATGCCTCATGGTAAAAATCTCGTTCAGAATTAGATAACTTCTGAATTTAATAGTCACAAAGTTCAACAGAATCCAGTAAACCGCTTACCAACACCGATGGTAGTAAATTCATGATAAAGTCACAGAGTTTTGGAGCACATTTCATCAGCTAAACAGAATTCAATGATTTAGTACGAGACCTAAATCTACGCAAGAATAAAGCAGAGATTTTGGGTTCACAATTGAAACAGTGGAATTAGCTTGAAGGTGAAGTGAATATAACATAGCGCCATACATTTTTTTTCATGTTTTTTTCACCAAAGAAACCGGGTTTTGTTACTGTAATAGCGTGATTTATTTTTGTAATAGACTGATTTATTCGAGGAAATCAGAATACCATGCATACCTACTGACTGGCGGCTTTTCATCAACAGATCTTAAAAAAGCTTAAAAGCAGTTCTTCTTTACAACAGAACCTATACCCTAGCCTTCCCGTAACACATTCTGTAATACTTAAGGAAAGTTACGTTAGTGTGAAAAAGGTACTGGAAAAGTTAAAATATACAGAATATCAGCCAGTAATAGCCGATTTTAAGATGGTTGGTTTTCTGAATGGAATGAAAGGCCAGTATTCTAAATACCCTTGTCTTGTACATACTGCGTATATACCCTGATCGAGTCGAATTTCAGATAGGGAAACATAATCTAAAGTCGAAACCAATTATAGAGCCTAAGATATATTGATGGCACCGTTACATATAAAATTAGGCCTAATGAAGCAAGTTGTGAAAGCTCTGGATCCAAATTCTGAAGCTTTTGAATATTTATAGGGATTTTTTCTCAAATTATCTGACGCTAAAATTAAAGCGGGTATTTTCGTCGGACCAAAAAAAGAACCAAATAATGGGCAGTGATGATTTCACAGAATTCCTCAATGCTCATGAAAAAACAAGTCTGGGAGAGTTTTAATACAATTGTTAATGGTTTTCCTGAAAACATCAGAGCTAACAATTATAAAGAATTGATTCAAATTATGCTTGAAAGATTTAAAATCATGGGCTGCAGAATGTTCCATAAACTCCATATGCTACATTCTCACCTGGACTAATCTAAAGATAATATGGGTACCTACTCAGAGGAGCAAGGAGAACGTGTTCACCATGATGTAATGGACTTTGAACAACGTTATCAAGGGTAGTATAACGAAAATATGATGGGAGATTACATTTGGGGTTTAATACGTGAAAGCCCATACAAACATAAGGAAACCATTAAAAATATTCATTTTTGAACTTGATTTTTTGTTATTTTATATTTATGTGTTATTGTTTATCACAATTGTTAAATTGAAAAGACTCTGATGTTCAACAAAAACTTTTCTAATCGTAATTTAAAAAGAAATTACAAAAATTACAAAAAAAAAATATATAAAAATCAGTAATTTTTCTCGAAAATTCGGAGTTTCTACAACAGCAAACTTTGATCAGAAAAATTATGTTTTCCTTTATTTGCAGGAGAAACCAAAATTTCACATGCCGAAGCCAAACCTAAAAATCGTGTTGACCGGTGAAATCTCATAATGGACCATTTAAAAAACAGGGTCACAATGCAAACAATTCCAACAGATCTTCGGATAATGATCAAACGTTATATTGGCATAACTACGGAAGCTTCAGAGGGCATTATTCCATAGACAAAAAAGAAGGCGTTGTTTCATGTGCCACATTGATAACATATACCCACAGAGATGTTCAGTGTGCCAGAAAGGTATTTATAAATCCCATAGTATCAATATTATTAAATGCTTGAATTGCAGTGATTAAAAATTGAATAAAAATAGAAGGTACAAATACTTCAGACTTTTTAATTTATATTTATTTATTGTGTTTTATTTTACTGCAGATGGCCAAAAGAATCTCTTGAGGGAGTTATTTCATGTTTTTATTTTCTTTACGTTCATAATATTTATTACTTGTTAAAATGTCAACCACTGTATATTTTAACAATGGAGAGTAAAATATTTTAATTTTTATAGTTTGTTAATATACATATATATATATATATATATATATATATATATATATATATATATATATATATATATATATATATATATATAGATATATATATATATATATATATATATATATATATATATATACATATATATATATATATATATATATATATATATATATATATATATATATATATATATATATATGTATATATATATATATATATATATATATATATATATATATATATATATATATATATATATATATATATATATATATATATATATCTATATAAACAATTCGACAAAAATATAAAACAAAAATACTTTTGAATATAATTTTTTTATAATTATATAATATTCGTGGGTCACCCTTGGCCCATCATACCTTAAAAAGCTGAAGAAGTCACTATACCAGTTGAGGGTTAAAGATGAAATTATTCCAAAAATAAACGCGATAAACCTAGTGAAGGAAATGCGCCACTTTTGCATCCTAACGTTTGTTTTCACCAAGATGGTATCTCAATATATCTTGATTAACAAATTCGAAATTAAATAATAATTTTGTGAGGGTTGGATTGAATGAATCGATTAGATTGAATAATATCTTCAGTTTCCATATATGGACTAGAGATTTTTAAAATTTAAGGTAGTTTAACTAAGTAGTTATTAAATGAACTAAACTAAAACTACTAAAAACTACTAAAAAAAAGTTTTTTTTTTACAAAAAGGGTAGGTAAACAATTTTTAATAAATCCGTAGAGTTGTTTGAATTTACTCAAAAATATATAAAATACAACATAAGGTGTTTTCGAAATATGGTTTGTTTACTGCAATAAATTTATGATAATGTAATCGATACATTTAACGATTCCGTGCTTTTGTATTAAGTATCTTTTTGTATCAAGTGGAGAACATGCTCCACTAGCTCCAGGAAGAACAAAAGATCCCCATTACAAGCTAATATTATCGAGGTATTTTGTTCTAACGTTATAATGCCCAAACTCACAAAAAATATTATTTTTATTATTAACTGCATTCTACAATGCCAAATTCGAAGTTTTTAAACAGCCTCCTAGTTCTACAGATTTGCTCTGTTGTGAATATTTAGTTTTGGTTCCACTGACAGTCAATTAAAAAGTGTTACTTCTCCTTTTTCTCCGTTTGTATCCCAATACCACTCATAATACTAACAATAAAACAGCGAATTAAACACATACCAAAGGGCACATAACAGTTTGATGCATCTACAAAAATTAAAAGTATAACATCTGGGCGTCAAACGCAACATAAATGCTATACTTAAATGTTGGCTAAATTTTTGTATCGACACATCATTAGCTTTTAAAATAAAGGTTTTTTTTATGTTTTTATTTTTAAGCATTTTGATTTTACCTGATAAATAAGTATGTTATTATTTTAGCTTCCTTGTTATAACTCAAATATCTTCAAGAATAAAATGTACATCATAAAATAGTACATCATTATGTCATTATGTTCTCTTTTTATTATTTCAGTAATAGACAAAGACAGACATTTAAAATGTTACGAAGAAATACACGGCCGATAATGCTGCCATTTCTGATTCGCAACCTGAATTAGAATGGAAAGCGAAATTGAGAGCATGAATATAAAGCGATAAGGTAGTTGATTTGATTGGATTCTGTTGTTTCTCTTTTTTTTTAGTCACTGTTCACTTAAATTACTGAGAGGATCTTATATTAGTTTTTTTTTCACAAGCAATTATTTAAATATAAATACACATGGTCGATTAAATAGTCCTTTTTTTGAAGAGAGGCAGACCTTCATAATCACTTGCTGATATTTCTATATTTCGTCGGTGGGTTTATCTGAAACAATAAAGTTTAATTAATCTTAACATTACAAAAAAAGTATATTTTCTGCCAGAAAAATTAAGGAAAGCATTCATTAAAACAATTGAGTTTAATTACATTTTATGGAATTTAGTCTATATTATTTCGAAATTAAAATGCTGTGAATGTTAATTATTTTATCATTATTCAGATTATTTGACTAAAGAAAGTTTCCAAACTGAATTTATAGTCTAAATCTTTTAATTATCAATAGATAATTGTACAACTTCATTAAATAATCACTTTAAAATTAACAAGTATTTTAGTGAATTAAATATTTGGATGCACTAATAAAAAAATGGAATAAAAACAGCAAACATTTGATCTACAGCTGGATTATAAAATATATCACAAGGAGTGTTAGAGAGTTAGTAATAGACAAATAGAACATAGAAAACAAGCCAAATAATAAATATAGAGACAAATAACAAATATTTTCTCGTCAACTCTTCTACTTTAAGTTCTACTCTTTTTCTTCTTTTTATGGGGTACTCAAAATCTAAGGTATACGTTACGCAACCCGATAACACTAATTTTTTGAAGCAGAAAAATACGGAACAATGTAGATTAATTTCATCGAGTTCCACCCATCCCTTCTAAGGGAGGGAAAATATTTCGTATCTTTATAGACTCATCAGAATTCCGACATATGCTCTCATGTTAAGAAAAGGCAACCACAGAGTAGGGTATATAAGAATATTAATATCACAATGTATTAATAATTGTATTAGATTATTCCATTAAAATTTTCATTATCTTTCAAATGTATTTATCTCTCATTTAGAACTATCACGTGCATTTTCATATTCAGAAAATCCTTCGGTCTATCCAGGGCCACATAGATATATTCTGAGAAAAGATAATTATTAACCGTGCAGTTTGGTTCATCTTGTGTATAAATAAGTGTTGATTACGCCTTTTTCCAAAAAGGATGAGGAGGATGATGGAGGATTTTCTAAAAAAGATGATTTAACTACTAATGCGCATACAATCATAATAAGTACAATAAATGTGATGTAATCTGATCATATAAAAGTCATTTTATAAAAGTGTAAGTAATATTCAGATTTTTCATATTCATAGGTTTTCCTCTTAAGAATTAAAATTATATCATATTATTTACAAATTTGTAATGACTTTTTCACTCACACCAAATCGTGTTGGATATGACTAGACGCGCATTTCGTAAGTCCATTTAGCATTATCAGGAGGTGATTGAATTTAAATCTTAAATCTGTATAATCTGATGCTTTCGTAACGCATCTAATAACCTGCCATCTTTGACTCTAAGTAATTTTAAATAATTTTAATCCATATTGTGGCTAGGTTGATAAAAATATTGGACAACCACAGTTATATCTGGTCTATTATAACTCGAGCTCGACTCGATATCGATGTGGCTCGACTATTATAAAGTCGAGCCATATGTCCTTTAAATCTTGTTACTATTATCCTTTTTATTGGACCACTATGTATAAGATTTCAATGATTATATTTTATTTCATAAATACCTGACCCTTTATTTTTTGCAATATTGCCTTATAATTGTCGTAATTTATTACTGGACTTGTATACAAATTTTATTATAATTTCTTTAAGTAAATCGACGTTTCCAACGTACAAATATGGAAAATTACTGTGTCATCTCCCTAAACTTCTGATTTGTAATAATTCTATCTATTCAATTTTCAGATAAACCATAGCCATTAGCTGCATTCCTAATTTATCCATTTAGTGCTTAAATATATTTTTATAAGGGGAAAACAAGTAGCGGATAAACCGGTAGGCGGTGAATTAAAAAGTTTAAACTTGCCATTTTACATCGGTTGCAATTGGATGAATCACTGGGAATGTAAAGAGTGTCAGAACTTACAGGGTGTCCCAAAGCTTATCCGCTATAGAGCAATTGGTGATAGTGGAGATCAAAATAAGAGGATTTAGTAAATAAATGGGTTGGCAATTGTTAGTTATTAAAATACATTGTGTTGAAAGAGAAACGAAATTTTCGAAAAATTGAGATCATTGAAGATATCAGGTTTAAAATCGGGGTAATTGGGTTCTCAAAGGTGACAAATCCGAATTTGATACTAGTTTGAGCCTAGTTCCTAGAAGGCGGTTGCTACTTTTGGTACCTACTAAATACTTCATATGATCCCACAAATAAAAGTTTAACGGACTACTACGTGGTGCTACGTGGTGGCCAAGAAAACTCACCACCGCGCCCAATTCATCGTTGTGGAAAACGTTGATTCAAATGATTTCGCACTGCAACAGTAAAATGTGGTGGCGCCCCCTCTTATATGAATCACATATATTGTCTTAAGTTTAGAGATATACCGTCCAAAGGTCTAACAAATTATTTTCTAAATGCTGCACATATTGATCTCCATTCGGTCTTTGCGCAAACTCAAGTGGGATGATTAAAAAATTGTCGATAATGCCGCACCAAATGTTAACTGAAAATTCGTGATGGAAATGTCGCTCTCTTAGTAGGTGTGGATTTTCTAGGGCGTAATAATGATTATTTCGCTGCGTAAAAATTCCGCGTCTGGTAAAAGTTGCCTCGTCAGTAAACAATATCTTTTTCAGAAACATGAGGTCTTTGTATTTTTTATTTAGTAGATTTGAACAAAATTCTGATCTAGCTAGCAAATCTTGTGCCAGTAAATTTTGAACAGGCGAAAAATGGCCACCAGCCTTGGCCACCACGTAGCCGAGACATTAATCCGTTAGACTTTAATTTATAGGGTCATACATGAGACAAACTTAAAAAAAATAGCAAACGGGCAATATTATCAGAAATGAAGAAAATATCTTCTCAAATGTGAGGCGTCACTTAACAAAAAGCCTGCGAAAGTGTGTTCAGACAAATGGTGGATAGTTTCTAGACCTATTGAAATATATTTCATAAAATTGTTATTTTAAATAAATTCTTCTTATCTTTTTAATGACTAACATTTGCCAACACATTTATTGATTAAATGCTCTTATTTTGATCTCTATTATCAGCAGTTGCTCTATGGCGGATAAGTTATGAAACACTCTGTATATATATATATATATATATATATATATATATATATATATATATATATATATATATATATATATATATATATATATATATATATATATACATAACGTATATATTGTATGTATATAATATATATAATTGTATGTATATATAATATGAACAAACATATATTTCAAATGATGCCCAATCCGATAGAAAACTAGTTCTCTTGATCCGCGAAACGTTCATCACAATTTTAATGAAATACTTACAAACTGGCTCAACAACAAGGCCTTATATACCAAAACAAAGTTCCACCGTCAGACTGGCAAAGATCGTTAATATACTGATATAATGAAAAGATTCTTCCGGAAAAGGGCATCATGCTTAACTCATTCAAAGGCCTGCACACCGTTGTCTATTGCCTGGCTCAAACTGCAGCAGTTGTAAATGGATCTAAAATAATCAAGCAACCTTATGAGAAAATGTCATCACAGCAGAACACTAAACAGGGATGGCAAAAAAAGATTAGAGCGCAAGATGGAAAATATACGGGCAGATATAGGCAGACTTCTGGAATTGAGCCGAGACAATTCCAGCAAAAGATTGACGATAAAAACAACAAGAATATTATAAAGGTATAGAATACATGCTAAATATAATAAAATAAATCAGCATCTCAAAGAGGTTATCGATACCCTGAAACAGAAACTTAAAGTATATAGCTCCCGTCTAGATCGATATAATAAAGCGATAAGGCGTAAGCAGCAAAACTGTCTATTTAGGAAAGAAAAACAAAAATTTTATAGAAACCTAATAGATAGAGTTAAAACAAAAATCTCGTGGGAAGTTCTAGTACACCATCCAACCAAGATATACAGACATTTTGGTCCTCGATTTGGTCAAATCACGGCCAATATAACAATCATGCCAGTTGGCTGCGTGAGGAAGAAGCAAATACCAACGCAATTGAACAAATGTCCTATTCTGAAATTACTATAACTGTACTACAGAATATAATTAGGAACCTGCATAATTGGAAGGGCGCTGGAATTGATAACATTCATAATTACTGGTATAAAAAGCTCACATATCTTCACCCTTTCATAGTAAGATTTTTCAATGAGTTTATAAGAGAACCAAAAGAAATTCTTCGATTTCTTATCCAATGTAAAACATATTTACTCCCCAAAGGAACCGTCTCTAATAACACAGCAAAATACCGGCTAAATATCGGCCAACGAACTTTCGCGACAAATATTATTGTAAATATGAAATTTTTTAATTAATTACTTGAGTATCCTATTATGTTTTTTTCTTTATAAAAAAATATTCCATATTATCCAACTAAGCTCTTTATTACGTTCGTCTAGAATTGTCTCATTTAATACCTGAGTCCTTTCCTCGTCTGTAAACCCTCTTCAACATGGCCATCTAATTCCAAAACAAATAACCTTACCGCCCTGTCCTAACTTTGCTCTAAGTTTTAATCGTTTTCCTTATTCAAATTTTTTAGCAAGTTAAATTCATAATATGATATTAAAATCACGCAGTTTGCATTGTAGAATTCGTATATATTGTTAAAGCTTATCATATATGTCTGAATTTATTGTATAAAATTATTTTGCGCAGTAGCATTACATTGTTTTTTCCCTATATTATATCGGGTTGTCTATATTGTTCTGAAAAACTTGCTCCATTAGTTACTCCTTTAGCTGTTGTAAACAATAATTTTTATGAGCTTAATAATGCTTATTTACATGTTATTAACTCTTGTGGTATTTACGATACTTACGTTCCGATTCGCTTTGATTTGCCTTTAGTTAGTTAAGTTGATTCAAACTGAAAATGTCGGTCGATAACTTGCATTTACGCCACATTATTTATTCTGTTTTATTTCAAATAGTATAAGAATGCCGAACAAACAAGATTTCTGAACAAGCAACAAGATTTGTGTCGTTTACGGAAAGGGTTCTGTTGGGGATATCCAGTTGATTTTTTTTCCCTTACGAACTTAATGAGCGAAATCCGCCGATATGAATCTCTTTGTGCTATTTTTTGCTGAAAAAAATTCTGAAGCGCAAGTTCTGAAGTGGATGATAACTGGTGACGAAAAGCGCATTGTGTACAACAACGTGCAATGAAAAATCATCTGAATTGCCAAGGTCAGCCAGGTTTTAAGTACGATGATAGACAGCTTTTATCCGAAAAAAAATCCTTTGCACTTAGTGCAATTGGAAGGAACATATATAAAACTGTTTCGTCGCAACCAAGCTATCATTTACTGATCACAAATAGAACTCCACTCATTCTACTAATCACAATTAGATCGGCTGAAGGTAGCACTTTAAGAAAACCATCCAGAATAAGCAAGCAGGAACGGCGTCCTGTTTCATCATGGCAATGCACGGCCACGCGTTTCAATCAGGACCTGATAAAAATTGATGGCATTCAATTGGAATTCACTACCATCTATTCTGCTACCCCGAAACTTATTTATATAAAAAATCTTTTAAAACAGGAAAAGAGGTGAAAATAACCTGAAAATTGATATTTGTTTAGTATTAAAGAAGCTAATTTTTGGTAAAAAGACATTATGGAGTACGTTGACAAAATTGTTACCCGTTTCGGGCTTCAAAAAAAAGTACCCTTAAAAAAAAATACAATATATTTTAAAATGATAAATATTTCCCAGGGTTAATGTATGCTCAGAGAAGATGAGCTATTAGACGACAAAAGAAAACATTACTCGGTACTTGGACACTTATTCTCATCATGTAAAACAGTATCGTAAAATCTAAAAGAACATGAAAGGGATTCAGTTACAATGTTAAATTAACTAGGTTAGTAATATACAGGCAATTTACTAATGACGTTTTGTAGACAATAAACAGTAAAGAACTTAATCTAATGTGATTACTAGGGTGATAACTTATCTTTAGCCAGTCAATCCACGAAACGCCCCGATGAGTGGCGTACAGGCCACGTGAGGCGGAACGTTGGTCTGTTTACCCCTTACGGTTTCAAATATTCCGTCGGTTTGTTCCTGTGGGTCGCGAGAACTTTGAGGACACCCGACTTGCGTGGAAAGAAGCCAAAGATTCACCCGGATCAACTACGTAGACAGGAAAAGTATGAAAAGATGGAAACGATCCCCTGCCAAAAAAAACTAGAGAAAGAATTTATTAATATCGTGAGAAATATTTTGATGAGGTTAAATTATTCTTACCCCTATCTGGGTTAAAATAGAATTATTCGTCGGACAACAAATAATTGTACGGCCACGAGGGTTCTGTAATTAAGATGGTCCAAAAATATACCTCGATAGGCTTCGGGGGCAGCTCGCAGTATGTTAGCAATAAAATCCAGCAAAGCTGATAAATAAACTCGGCACTATTCCCAAAATATCCCGAACTCCAAAACTCTAATAAGCGGAACTTTTTACACTAAGTCAAGGCCTATTTCTGCACAGTCGACTGCTCTTGAAGGTGATCGAAAAGATAATATGAAGGAGACCAAAAATGGTTCCTTCAAAAAATAAAGCCGCGAAGTAATTCAGTAGCTCTCCGTTAGAGTGCTGCCAATCAACCAATGTACGAGTATTGGACGGAAGTGAATGAAAAGTGACGAATTAAAATTGATGAGTTAATTCCAAGACTAAAATAAATATAAACTAAAGAAACATGGTACCGACCCTCTGTTAAAGCCTATTCAGATATGAGCAAAAGATTGATAAAGAAAACACAATCAATTCTCACAAATTTTCGATACTGTCGCAACAAAGTACGGCCCTGTATCCCAACTCAATACGCAGTAACGGATACACAAAATAACCACGGACATGCGTTAATTACCTGCTCCAGATTCGACGCAAAATATATTCCATTTATATTTCCGTACCTTCGCCAAAATGCCATAATATGAAAAGTCTGGATAACTTAAATTCCAACATAATACAACTAAACCTGGTAAACAAATATAACCATAACAAAATGTAAAGAATAATGGCAATTACAGAATAGACTAAATAAATATTTACATAAAACGAACTTGCTAGATAACCGAATACCTATTTTTATTTATGTAAATATATTTCCCCTACCTTTGTGTCATATAACAGTCTACTTTCTCAATGTTTTCGCTTCTCTCTCCTCCTGTGAACTAGTTTATATTTATCTTCCTGGCCCAATTTCATCTGATATTTAGTTACTATTTCTGTTAATTTATTTTTGTTATTACACAACGTAAGTAGTAATAGCAATTAGTAAGTTTTACTCAAATATTAGTTCAGGTTAAAATCAAATTCAGAAAATGAACCGGTATAAACATTCCTAATTTAATTTTTTTTAAAAGAAGCGTATTTGCACGTTCAAATATACATTCGTAAAGGAATATATTTGTATCGTGAAAGTTGGTCAACGACAAATGTTTGTATTTAAATGACTACTACCCTGTTTGTCTTCATCAAATTCGTTCATCTACCACTTTTAATTAATTCAATATTTACGTTCATTAAATCAAAAGGATTTTTTGCTTTTGTTTACCAATCTTATGGCAAAATGCCTGTTAGTGAACCTTTTTATTTGCATGTGTATTTTAACAAAAATTAATAAATAAGTTGAATTTATAAAAAAATTGGTTTAATTTAAATTTAATTAGTGTTATTATTCAAGGTTAAAATTTTTAATCAGATAGTGAATAATCACTCAAAACTTTAGCGATTGCTTCGTTGAACGCATTATTTATGCATTTGTTATGTTGGCTTCCAAGGCGTCAATAGTTCCTGGTTTATTGGCATAGACAAAAGGTTTAACATAACCCGATAACCCCAAAGAAAATAATCTAATGGCGTTAAATCACATGGCTTTGGTGGTCAATTAACAGGTCTGTTCTTCGAAATAGTTTTCTCACCGAAAACTCACGGAAAACTCACCGAAAACGCGTGAAGACCGATCCCAGCATCAATTTAAAGTTAATATGTGGACCAACATTTTAAACGGGCAAATAATTGGACTATTTGAGCTGTCTGAAACTTCCAATGGAGCCAACTACTTGGATTTTCTCCAAAATGATTTTCAGACTTTGTTAGAAGATGTACCACTCAATATCTACAGAGAAATGTGGTTTCAACCAGATGGTTGCCCAGCGCATTATACTCGTCCTGTACAGGATTATTTGAACAGAGAGTATCAAGAAGGGGGGATTGGGCGCCGTGGTTTAATGGAGTGGCCTCCTCGTTCTGCGGACCTAAACCCTATCGATTTCTTTTACTGGAGCTGCATAAAAGAAAAAATATATTCTAAACTAATACAATATCTAACCGAACTGCTTCACAGAATTGTTGAAACAAAAATAAATGCCAGGAGATTCGCACGACTGGTGAAAAGATCTTTTCTGAGGTGATACAGAGCATGTATTCGTGCCAAAGGCAAACAATTTGGGCATTTGCTTTAATGCATAAACAGTAATATTTTTTGTGGAAAGAAAAATGCCAATTGTTGTTCATTTTAAAATCTTCGCTAAATGGGCCATCTGAAAGTTGAATGTCAATCTGTCTCTCTCTCTAATTCGTCGTCGAGCAGCATCACGTTCTATCTCAATCTATCACATGTGTCCATCTCATTTATACTACTGAAATTACAAAAAGTATTTTTTATCATGGTATAAGTTTTTTGAAATGTGGTCCTTTTGCAAAAAAAAATATGCAATAATATTTTTTGTAGAAAGAAAAGTGCCAATTGTACCATTTTGAAATCTTGACTAAATGGGCCAACTTTTGAAATAATTTGCCCAGAGTAGTGTAAATATATTTTTTTTAAAACATGAAATGTCAAATTTAGTTGACAATTTTTTAAACTACGACTCAATTAAAGTTTTTATTTTAATAAATTAACAATGTTCATTGTTTGATTTGGGACTGCGATTAATAGCATGGTTATATAGGATCACGTTATAGAAAATAACACTGAAAAATTGGAAAATTTGTAATTTCAGTATCTAAAGATATAGGGTGTCGAATTTCAAGATTTTCAAAAATATGTCTATTATCACTTAACACGGTGACATGGATTTTTCTAATTTCTGCTAAAACTGGTCTTTAGCTCGGCACCCGCTTGACATTGAGTTTCGGGCACCCAGTATATATAATAAATGTATGCACAGACTTTATGTTTACCATTTGATTTTTATGTTGGCATCAATCCTTGACATCTGACAGATCTTTTATTTCATTTCACTTGTTCAATTAATTATACTGGAACCTTCGGTACGAAACACTAAACTCGAAGAGATTAACCACTAAACAATAAATCACTTTTTTTTTTAACTTTTCGACGCGCCTTTCGCTAACTAAGTTAGCATTATCGGGAGACGATTAAAATTTAAAATTAAATCGTAAGATTAAATTATTTGATGATGCTAACATGGTTAGAGAAACGCGCGTCAACATGTTTAAAAAAATATAATGTATAGTGGTAAATCTCTTCGAATTTCACTTTTTCGCTTTTTCGCTTTTTCGCTAAAAATTATTATCGACAATTTTTTAAAAACGATAAACTTAACAAAATGTCATTGCCTGAAATTATCAATATTGGGTTACCGCTTAATCCTGCCAAAATGACGATACTTTTCCCATACATTTAACATGAGATTTTTACACTTTTATTTTTTTTTGTCGCTTATTATATTTATTATATTACTAATAAATATCTTTGATTCTGCTTCTTTTGTAATGTTTTTAGATAGACACATTTTTATATTGAAGTAAAAGAGGTATTTTATAAGTTTTCAGAAGGTTAAAATTTATTTATATCGTTTTTCCCAACATTTATCTTACCTTTTCAAATTTATTGACTACCTATTATGCTTTTTATTCATTTAAATTTTAAATTTTTCATATTGTGTTCTCAATAGTGATTAAAACAGATTTTAAATACGAAATTAATGTTTTGTCTTAATTTAAGTATTATACCGTAACACAATCGGTTAGTCCACTGTAAAAGTTTTAAGTCAAATAGAGAAACTCTCAGTACCTCGGTGTGTTTACTTCAACATTTTGTTTTGAAGAATTTGATTTTTCTATGACAAAATAATTTACTCTACTAGCGTGGAATATTTAATCAACAATAGGAAAATATATCAATCCTCTGTAAAAAAAACTCTCAAAATACGATAGCATCTCATACTCTAGTCAAGTGATTAAAAGTTTTCACAAGTGCTGTATTTGGTTGTTTGTTTCAATAGTTTTAGGTTGATAGTGAATGGAAAATTGTTATGTTTATGTTAAGATAGTATATTTTCTTTTGTATACATAATATTTAAAAGCATAAGTGCTTTTTCTGTCACCGTATCCAACAATTGGTAGTATTTTAATTATTTTTCTTTCAGTTAAATACGCATTAATTTTATATAAAAAAGAAAAGAAATTTGAAATTTACAAATTGATGTTAACAATTGAAAAGCGTAATCAAATACTTCATATGTCATCCATTGTTTCATAGTCTACTGAATGAAAAATATATTTACCCTAAAACAGACCGATGCATTTCTTAACCATTTTTTAAATCTATTTGGAAAAAAATATACAATATTTACTTCATTGAATTCAGAAAAAAATGTTTTTTTCTACATTGCCAAATTCAATGCCCAATTCCCCAATTCACAGGGTGTCCGCTAATTAATGGTACACAGCAAAACTGCAGATTTTTTGAGTAAAAATATTACGATTTAACCCAACTTACCTTAGCCCAAAAGTTAATAGTAACCAAGATACAAAGTGTTAAAGTTATAATTTTATTTTCAATTTTCGTCAATAATTTTCTTATATAGTATCTTTCTTGAAAGAAATTTGGTAGTGGGGGCTTTGTTAAGATAAGAAATTTCTCGAAAAATTTTAGGTAGATCGCAAAGAGCGCTGTCTGCGATATTTTTCTACGTTTGAAAGATCACACCTTTTTGTGCCTTAGTATATTCGCATTTTTAATGAAAATATTTTTTGGACACCTTTTTTACGTAAAAAAGGTATACCTTGTAAATGTCGCTCCGAGTTATCGTTATCTAGATATCTGAGTTTAAATCGTTTATTACACCCTTTTAAATTGCGCGTTTGAAACATAACATTTGTGTTTGCTTTCACTCACACTTTATTTAAGCTAAAATTGGTTCAATTTCTACTATTAAAAGTAACAACTTAGAGCGTGTTTAAAAGCCAACAACGTAATAACAACGTCAAAACAAGAACACAATTAAAACTATAATATTACACATTAATTTTTGGGATATGTCAATTATATTTATATTCACAATGTCAATGAATTTCAATATAAATATCATTAACATATCCCAAAAATAAATTTACAAATTAGTATTTTAAATTAATATATTAATATAAAACTATTACACACCATTAACGATTATAAACGTTTTAAAAGAGAGTACAAACGAAATGTATTTAGAAATGTTGAAAATTTTAAAATAATTCCAGAAGAATTAATAAAAAAGATATCTCTTGTCGGTAATAAATGCTCGAAGTGATTTCCGTTCACCTTAATACATTTCAGTACCGGGTTACTGAACGATCGTCTGATTTTAAATAATAACTGTTCATTTCGAAACGATTTCACAGCATTCTCAATTTTATGCCATGATTCTCCTCGAGTATTCGCTACTTCCTCATACACTAATGATTTCACATGTCCCCACATAGAAAAATCAAGTACATTTAAGTCGGGGCTCCGAGGAGGCCAGCAATTAGGAAAACGGACAATCAGATAGTCTGTGACAGGTCTAGAAAAGTATGCCGAGGCTATATCCTGCATGAACAACATTTTTCGTCTTAGTTCTAGAAGAATGTTATCTAAATATTCGGGTAACAGAAATTGAAGCAAATTAAGATACAGTTAGCCATTTAAATTAGGTGCTAATTCGAATGGACCCAATACATAATCACCAATAAGACCACACCAAACGATAATTTTAAAGAAATAGATACTTTTAAAGAAATTTATTGACGAAAATTTAAAATAAAATTATAATTTTAACACCCGGTATCTTCGTTACTATTAACTTTTGGACTAAGGTAGGTTGGGTTAAATCGCAATATTTCTACCCAACAGTTTTGCTGTGTACCATTAATTAGCGAACACCTTGTATATTAATGTATTATGAGCAAATGCCAGATTCATAATTAGCAATATTTTTAAATAATTATAGAAAATTGTTGAAATTTAGGAATGTCATTTTTTAATTCTTCAGACACCCTTTTAAAGCTAAATTTTAGAGTAATAAGCCGTTGGAGAGCAATCATGACGGTTTTTATCCAGTTTTTCAAACAATATAGAACAATGAAAAGTTTTTTACGCCAGCACCAGATTTGAAAAAAAAGTAATCGAAAGCTGTTGACTTTACATACGCCAGCAATATTAGATTGTATCAATTTTCAACTTTTTGTTTGTTCTCCCTTTAATTTCGAGTATATAAATCACATGTTTTATTTTATTTTCTCCACAATATTTAATGAATTTTACTCTATCAGGGTTTTTCAAAAAATCCTTGGTTATTTATTCGAGGGTGGCACCACGGGCGTAGCCAAGGGGGGGTTTTGGGGGTTCAAACCTCCCCGAAATAAGCCAAATATTACCTAATATTATACCGAAAAAATACGAGGAGTGAAGAGAGTTAAATTATTACATTTGAATTGAATATATATAGGAACTAGTGGACGTTGTGCACAGTAACGCCATCTCTTGTCGAGTACAAGTAGTGGATATATTAAAAAAAAAAAGCCGAAGACTTCTTCTCTAATGGTTTTAGATTTAGCGCAGAGGAACGAAATTAATTTAACCATTTCATTTAAAGTTAAGAACTTTATAAATATGTCGTAATTTTTCCGATGAATATATAGATATTAAATTTCATGTAAATATATTTTTGTTGTTTTATTTACTTCAAACTAAACAAGCCCCCCCCAAACTAAATCCTGGCTACGCCCGTGGGTGGCACAATAACAAAATAATAACATTTAACAGTTACTAACATTACTGAATTGTGTAAATAAACCATGATGATATGTTTTTTAGTAAAGAAATTATGTAGAGATGTCCTGAAGTAAAATTGTTTCAGTATATTCGAATACATTTTCCATTAAAACAAGATATGTCATGAATAGGTGCCAGTAACCTCCCCGATTAAAATATTAGACGCAGAATCATCGTTTTGAAGAATTTTAAGTAGATTTTGATGTCACCTTCCGTTCCTAACATTTTTAATCTATTCGTCATTATGCATACAAAATTTTCAACCTAATGTTGTGTGCGTTTTGTTTGGTTAAATAATGAATTGGCAAAAAGGCTCACCACAACAAATTCATAATTATATACAGAGTATATAAAGATAATTAGAAGAACTTTAAATTAAATGTAACCAATGATTCTTTACACCATTAGAAAAACAACAAGGGCCAAAAACCTAAAAGTTCCTGAGAAACAAAATTGTAAAATTATTAAATCACCAATCGAAAAGTTATGATAAGAAATTACATTTTAAGCAAACGTGTTAAAGCTTATTTAGTAAATGTTCATTGTTATATTAGTTGTTAATACATTTTTTTTAACGAAAAATCATACCCAGCCAACAAAGATGTGGAAACGTCGCAATATCGCCCTGACAATGTTGTTTTAAAATAATAACAAAATTTTTTTCACTGTAGATCTATGCCTGCATTTAAGTTTTAGATATTTAAAATTTATTTAAAACCAAAAATAAATTATGTACGCGAATATAACGATATGCTTCGTATTCACGGAGAAGCTCTTCAAAATTCCGAAAAGGCTAGGCGGATTTACGAGTACCCAGAAAGACCGCTTCCAGCTCGGCAAACAATTGTCCAAGTTTCTCATAAACTTTTGGGTATTGTGATTCCAGAATTTCAAGTTGGCACCAGCAAGATATCAGTCCCGAAGTCGAAGAACAAAATTTACGTCTTGTTGAAGAGGATTCTACTACAAGTACTGAAATTATTGTGCCACAAGTTGATGTTTCCCATTGGGTTGTACGTAAAACACTAAATAAACTAACACTAAATAAACACTAAATAAACAATAACTAACGATATATATTCTACGGGTACAAGCACAAGATTTTTCACACAGGCAAAAATATTGTGAATGGTTTATTGGCAAAAACTAAAGGAATCCCAATTTTTTGTTCAATATTTTATTAACCGACGAAGTTTCTTTCCCCGGGAATGAGATGCTGGACATTTCAAACAATAAATTTAATAAAACAATTAATCATGAATTTCTTAATGTGACGTGAATCATTTAAAACGCGTTAAATGTGAGCAAGTAGTTAGTAATTTTAATTTTGACACTAAGCGATAATTAGTTTTCTTTTTTTGTGTGTAAAAAACAAATTTATATTGAATCGTACGAAATGGGATCACTATAGTATATTATATTTTCAAATAATATCTTAAGAAGACAATGAAACAATAAAGTGTATTTTCCTAACTATTGGCGAAATAGCCAACTTATAGGAAAAAAGTTCTGAGTTCTGATATATAATTCCAGGTATTTCGTTGGCAGAATATGTATCCTAAATGACAAGAGGTATGTTATGTTTTTTAATTCTACATATTGTATAAAAAAAGTAACACATTAGTGAAATTGCACAGATTGGTTTATGTTGAAATTGAAAAATCATAAGAAATGAATTTTAAACATTCAAAAGTTATTTGGCAATGGACAAAAAAATCGCATAAAAACTTTGCCGTAAATTAGTGTTACCAACGAAATTTATTGTATTGAATCATTGAAAATTATTTTTATCATAAGCACGAGCACGCACACAAGTGCTACAAAACTTTCAAAGAATACCAAGAAATGGTTGAAGACTTGTTTCATTCTAGTCGACCTCCAAAATCTTCGTCTGATAAAAATATCGAGAAAATGGAGAAAATAGTGATGGAAAATCATCATTCAAACTTAAATGAGATGGCTCAGGATCTAGATATGTCCCATGAATCCGCTTGTATCATAAAATTTTCTACAAAAAGAGCATCGCAAGGAAGTTACTGAAAACAAGCTTGTGCGGCCATTTCAGACCCTACATTCATGAAGCATATCATAACGGATGACAAGAAATGGATTTATGAATTTAACATACAAATTAGTACGATAATGAACCAAAACCAAAAAATCTTTATCAAAATCAAAGTAATAAGCAGTAAAATTGTTTAATAAAATTTCCTTCCGGAGGGACAAACAGTCAACAAATAATATAATCTGGGTATTATGCATTTAAAACGGAATGTTCTTGGATTTTGGGCGAAAATGCCCTGTCCTCGCATTGCCTTCCTTATGTGCAAATTATAACCAAAATCTTAAAGACTGTCATTAACCAATCTCCGTATTTGCCATATATCGCTCCATATTACTTTTTTATATCCCAAATCCAATTTGCCACATTGTGGAAGACGGTTTGAACATACCGAAGTCCTAAGGACTTCGGCCATATTGCCATATTGAAAAGGCCATATTGAAAAGTGTCCATAAGAAGTGTCTCGGCGACTGGATTATTTGCTAACATAAGTGTATTACATCAAATGGAATATTTTTTTATAAGCATCAAGATAAATCTAATTTTCTCCTCGGATTCGTCTAGTGAAATGTATTCTGAAAACTAAATTTTTAATTACTCTTTCCACATCTCGCATGGTATATTTTCAATAGTGGCCTGAATCTTTTGTTTTAGATCGGGAATTGTTTGGAGTTTATTTCTGTAATCTGTAAAGATTTAACTTAACTTTTCAAAAATAATCTAAGAGCGTGAGAGCCCATGATTTTGTTGGTTAATTGAAATTACCACTTGGTGAAATGTCGCGCGATCTTTTCTTTGAATAAATCGATTATCTGGTGAGATGTGTGATAAAACGCACATGATTCAACCATGTTGAAAGTTGTTGAAAAACATTGTTTATATCCACATTTATTAACTCAGACTAAAGATATTCTTCACCATTAAAAGTTACACGGGTTCCATCATCGCCTTCAAAATTATGTACCAAAAACCACATCTAAGAGTGATTTTCTGTTTGATGCTCTCTGGGCGAAACCTCTAAATCGCTCGCAGAATCGCTTTTTATCGGCCGAAATTTTGCAATTATGTTTGTTTACAACTCTATTAAGCCAGAAGTGCGTTTCGTCGGAAAAATAATTTATTCCCCAAAATTAGGCTTCCAGAATGCATTCCACAAGACGAAGTCGAGGAACGACATTATTTTCAAAACATACTGTAGCGTTTAAAAATTATGCGCCAGTACAGGTAGTATTGTTTTGCCCATATCTTGCTTCAAAGCGTACCTTTATACTCAGCGATGTACGCGGTGACATTCAAAAACCTCGCCTCCATACCAAAAAGGCAGACAGCGACGTAGTAATCAACGCCGCAGACCGTCCAGGTTAAGTCCCTCCATTTGAAGTATGTTTATTACTTGGCCAAGCACTGCACAGGTTTATTTTTTACTATTTTTTTTAGGGCGTTTTAGACTCCGGGAATTTTAGATAAGGGACCTTTTTTAGATTCCGGACATTTTAGTTATGGGACATGGATATGGGATATAGATAGATAAATAGTATATGGGACATAGATAGATATGGGACATGAAGGGACATGGATATGGGACATAGATTTGGGACATGGGACAATTACCAGATATTTTTAATGCGGGGCATTTATGGTATCGAACGTACGACTCCGTACATGTCAGTAACCGCTCGTCTTAACTACCGAACTTTTCAATAGCCGGATATTTACCACAAAGGAATAAGGAGAAACATTAATTTATTATTATTTTCACTTTTATCACCCAATTAGTATTCAATTATTATTTGTCTACCATCATTTTGTATTTCACGCAAGCTAGATAAGATCCCTCACATTTTAACACTGTTAGTTTAATGTGGAACATTTTCACCTTTATATGCTGTAAGCATCACATTTTTTTTGTGTTTTGTAATAATTATTTGTTTTTTTATTTTTATTTTTTGTTTGTCTCTGAACTTGTGTTTGTGATTATTAAATCATATTTACAGTTAACAGAGTCTTTTTGGAGTAGGTAGACCTTTTCCGCAGTTAAAGAGTTTGTTTTCGTGATTTCGAAGAACTGGTTGGCGTCCTTATCAGAGTACCGATGAAATCTACCCGTAACCCACGACCCAATTGCCTCCGTCGAACGGCTACGGTAGCCGTAGTCCAAATAAGTGAAAAAGAGGTTACAATACTGCCATTATATGTTCTTCAAGATAAAATAAAAATTATCAGATTATCTCTTTTAGTTATCATTGTACCTCTTTTTGTATCAAAACATAAGAATAGATTTTTTTAAAGAGAACCACAGTATTTTAAATATTTTATTATCAACAACTAATTTTAATAAGTATGATGTGGATGTTTTCCCGGCTGACAAGAAAATTCAAGCTTTTCGCAATAAATTCAGATTTAAATCACACGGACAACGTAAAGTGTGCGGGGCACCTATCGGATTTTTAAAGCATTTAAAGAGCCGCGTTTGCTGAGAATTTATGAAAGTCGAGTAGCGTCTCAAATAAACGTAACATTAAATATTAACATTATATAAGAATATTTATTTTAGTAAAATATTATTCAGCTATTCCGTTTTCCTGTCTAAATTTCCTATCTTGTCGAACATTACATTTTTGAAACTGGCATACACAATATCAATATGCTTCCTATTTTTCGTACATTTAAAAATAATATATGCTATTCTAGTTGGTTTCCATTTCTTGACTACTAACTTCCAGTTTTTATCACTTTTTCCCTATCGATTGGTTAGTTTGATAGTATTTTAATGTCATAATCACCATATTCATTCTATTACAATCTCACTCATACATTAATTCATTCATTCATTTGCTTTCTTCAATCCCTAGTTCCTTCCATCGTATCCTATTCTGGGCAATTCTCTTCGATGCTAGACCGGCGTGACTCTTCGTGTTATCTAGAATTTTTAGAATATTTTTCCTAACCATGGCATCCAATCCAAGATTCGTGCGTTCCACCTGACATCTATTTGGCGGACATCAAGACCTGCAAAATGGTATTTACATCGAGCTGTTCTTTCCCATATCCGGATGTTTCTTATTTTTGGCTTTCAGTTTTGAATTTTTGCATGTAATACTTAGCGATCCATAGATAGTTGGGTCATCAGGATCTAGGTCTGACCTCCATAAGTTATCATCGGTTAAATGCATCAGTATCTCTTTGTTTTTCAGTTTATAGTTTAATATACCTAAAGCGGCCCATGCTAATTTTGTTTTTTAATTTATATTTCTTGATTTTCTTTATATCTTTGAATTATTCTAAAGTGTTTTGTTCTAGTTCTATATTTATTTCATCTTCAGTATTTCTCAATATATTGCTAATATCTGAGGCCCCAGTTAGGTCTGAAAAGACCTAAAAGATCTGAAAGACCTAAATGAAATTGCACAAGCATGAAATATATTTATTATTTGCTTGTGGTAAATATTTTGACGTCATCTGCATTTTTAAAATTATTCTAGTATAGTATTTGCCATTTATATTTAAACCATTTTTTTTTCCAATTACATTTTTGAAAACATTCTCAAGGCCCAATATAAATAATTTTGGATATGTTGGTCTAACAGGTATTGGTTCGATTTACTCTGATAGGTTGATCGCTATTGTAGTTTACTCGTAAATATCTAATGAGAGTCATATATCTGCGATCTATTTTGAGTGCCAATAGCTGGTCGACTGTACTGAATCCTCTTCTAAAACTAGCTCGATCGTCAGTGTCACAGTGTCGAATCTGAAGAAAACATGAGACATTTGCGGTCTTTGCAAGTGCGATCATACATTAGACCAGTGAAAAGATTTTAAAAAGTCCAAACGTTGATCTTGTAGATAGCTTTAAATCAATTAACTGAACCTTCTAAAAAGTAGTCTGTTGTTTAAAGTTGACATAACGATAAGTACTATAATAATAAGTAAACGATTTAAATTTCGTAAAGACATATGCAGTGTTTATCAGGTAACGTCCGGCTTAACAAAATATTCAACGGAATGGGCTTAGCTGTTTTGAAACTTTTTTTTGGGTTTTAAAATATTTATTAGTCGATTTTAGCAATGCTAAAATATCTAAAACACAATAACGTGTAATCTAACGCTAATTAAGTCTATTTGTAAAAGACAAGCCATTGAAGTACGGGCTGTGGTTTTATTTTGAGAATTCGCCAACTGTATAATTAATAATAATATGGAATAAGGATGATCCAGTGAGTATTTTTTTTCAAATTAAGTTCTGTAATATTTGAAAGTGAGCATTGAGCATTCCCGATAACTTTGCCATCTAGGCACAATTGTTTGAACTATGGTATATTTATTTTCTGCAATTAAAATATAAATTTATTAAATAATAACTTATCAATTTTGAACAAATACTAAATAAAAAGGAAATAAAACAAAAAGTTAATCAAAAACTAGTAACTAATAGTATTGAAAGACATAGAAGGAAAAGAAGTAAGAGAAAATTAAAAAATAAAAGGTGTAATATAAGAATATTACAGGGAATTGTATAAACCTCAAAAATCTATCTAAACCAACAAAAGAAAAGTTGAAAAAGAAAACAAAGAATGTAAATTTCGATAATTTGGTAGAAATTAAAGAAGTTGAAGTTAAAAAAAAATGAAGTTGAAGAAGTTGAAGTTGAAATGAAAAACCAAAAAGATACCGAAAAAGGCTACCTAAAAAAAGAGTTACTGATTGAAGCATGCGACGAAATTATGAGTTGAAGGTGTAATTCAACTAGCTGTGAGCAGCCCGCTTCGCTGGGCGTAAATTAAATTTTAGTAATAATTGATTTTTTTATGATTAAAATTACTTTTAGAATTTCATAGCTTATATGTGTTATTTGACAATTTTTTTCTATACATTTCATAAACATAAAATTGCGAGAGATTTACAATGATACCATCACAAATTTCAAATTTCGGAGTATATTTATCTTTTACGCTGCTGTAATCCCCTTACGAATTGATTTTTATGAACCCTTCTTGCCAAATTTCAAGTCTGTAAAACTTAAATTTGAAAACCGGGCGTATATTTATCTTTTAGGCCTCCGCAACCCCCCTTAGAAGTTGATTTTTATTAACCCTCCTCTTCAGCGAACAAGCGAACATCTACGAGGAATGAGAAACATTCCTGCCAAATTTTAAGTTTGTAGATCTTAAAATTTCAGAGACGAACTCGAGAAAATCCAATCGAAATTAAAATTTTCGAACCTTTACCTGTCGAAATTATAGAAGAAACAGAAGTCCATTTTGCCGAAAAAATGGAAACTAACATCGAATACGACCAACGCATGGACAATTTAGCAAAGCAAAATCTCAAAAATATCCAACTAATCGCAATTGGCGGTGACTCGACATATAACTGTCCAGGTGATATTGATAAAGATATCGAAGAATTTCTAAAAATCATCGAATCGAGCCCTGCAAACCAAGGCGATATCGATCGAGTAAAAAAGGAAATAGAAGAATCAAGTCGACCTAAAATTAACATTATCTCAGATATACAAATACGTCCTCCTACTTCCCAATTACCAATAGAAAAAGCGTATAACACTGATCATACTATTCATACCACAAATTCCGATCAAAACTATACGGCAATATCCTTATTAGATGAAATCATTAACAACAAAGCAAATCAAATTATAATAAAGAAATCTCCTTATGATCCTTATATAAAAATTGAACGCAAAAACTTCGACGGACACAAAATTATTTATGCAACTTTACCGACAAACCCTCAACGGATAACAAACTTCTTAAAGGAAAATTTGACTGAAAAACTAACTTATATTTATTTTCAATCAAAAGACCTTAGACCTTTTCTTCATCGTAGCATGGTTGAAAACTTTCGAAATTATAAACTGATAGAATGTACTAAATTAGTCAATAATGTTGAAGAAGACGAAAGAGTACTTTTAATACAGCATAAACATGAAGGAAAAACAAATCACCGAGGAATAGACGAAACAGTAAAATTTTTAAAGGCTAATTACTATTGGAAAACCCTCAAAACAGACGTAACAAATTATATAAATGCGTGTGAAATTTGCCAAAGAAGCAAGTACAATCGAAAGCCACACAACCAACCATTAGTCTTAACAGAAACGCCTAGTAAACCTTTTGAACTAGTACACATCGATACGTTAGTAGTAGGAAAAAATAAATTCTTAACATTTTTAGAAAAGTTTTCAAAATTTGGCCAAGCTCTCCCTTATCATGGAAACGCTATTTCATGTTGCGAACAATTAATAACTTACTTTTCATTCGTAGGAGTTCCGAAATGCATTGTTTCAGATAACGGTACCGAATTTTGAAACGAAGTAGTAAAAAATTTTCTTAAATCACACAACATAGACATACATTTCACAACGCCTTATCATCACGAATCGAACTCTCCCGTTGAACGCTTACATTCAACACTAATAGAACATTTAAGGATTTTAAGACAGTCTGACACACATTCTGATGTTACAAATTTAATGCGTTATGCTGTTATTGCTTACAATAACACCATCCATTCTAGTACCAATTTCACGCCTCACGAACTTGTATTAGGACATACTAATGCAAGAGATCCGATGAATCTTGTTCCTTCGCACGTATATTCTGAATACGTTCATAACCATAAGAATAACACAAAAATTTTATACGATAAAATCGCAGAAGAAACCCAACAACATAAACAAAAAATTATCGACAAAAGATCAGTGTCACAACCATAAACAGTTTTGTTATGTTCTTCAGATATTTTTGGCAAACTGCATTTATCAGTTACAAATTGTGACTCATCGAAACTAAGCTTCAAAAATAATCATGGAACAGTGTTTCCACATTAAAGAGCTGTGGATGAACACGTATCGTTTTTATAATTTGACTCCAATTTTCAGGAGTGTAGATTGGTATATTTTTAGCTTAGCTTCTGTTTTGGAATTAACCAAATCTGATTTCATTTGTGAATGGCTCGGCTAAATATAAATAATCAATTAATGCCAAATTTGAATGAGCTTTGCAGAAAGAGATAAAATGAAGACATCGAAAAATACGGGCTTAAGAAGGGTAAAACATCGATCTTAAGAATTTAGATTCACAGAATTATTGGTCAGTTGAGCTTAATATTCGATAATTTTCTCTTTGTAGCTGTTTTGACTGTTAAAATGTAAATAGGCAAGAGTGCAAAGTATTGAATATGGTAGATTTGACAGGTTACAGTGCAATCAGTATAAACAATATCCCGAAGAAACTAGCAAATATGACATTTTCGTCATATTATTATTTTCGTCTATATTACCACAATATTTGAATAAGATCTCATAAAGTAGTTCTTGTAGGTTGGCGAAAGGGAATTTTCGATGGTTGACCTTCGCCACATAGCATCATATTCAATACTTTACAATTGCGATTTAAGTCTTTCTAAAAAAAAATATATTTGCTCTTATATTATAATGAGCATCGCCACTGAAGCAACCAACGTTGTTTTAGATCAACTTATTTAATAATTTTTGGCGTGAGGCTACATCATTTTTACTGCATCATTTCTAACCATTTCATCGAGACGCTTGAAAATGAATCTTCACGATTCATGAATATTCAATATTCAATTTCAAGCATCTCGATGATATAGTTGTATTACGAAACGGCGGCGACGTCAAATATAAAATAAAGTAATATATAAAACAAAGTTGAAGTGCTTTCTTTGACACAATGACATATGATGATTTGTTTAAGCAAATAATATTCACCAATTATTAAAATCGAATCGTCCATCTTAGTCTATATTTTCTTCTTATTCAATTTATTAAATAAAATAAAACGACCTATATTATTTTACATATTTTATTGCCGACAAAGCACATAGTTCTAATAAGGTTAAAGTGGGTGTTTTTCCATCTGGCAAAGAAATTTAAATTGTTTGCAGTAAATTCAGATCAAAATCGCAAAGTGTGCGCGACACCTCGCAGATTTTTCAAGCTTTTAAAGAGCCAACAGCATTTCGTATGCAAGTTGGTGATAATTTATGGAAGTCGAGTAGCGTCACAAGCGACAAAACATTAAATATTAAACGTTACATGGAAACTATTTTATGTAAGATACGAGATTATTTTTGTAAAATAAAAAGCTACTCTGTATTGTTCTGCATTTAATAATGTATTTTGATGAACAAAAAATGTAATACAGTGAAAAAATATTTTATTGTAGTATGTGCAGTGTAGTATGTGTATCAAAATCAAAATATTTTATATAAAAAAATTAATAGGTTCATCATGGTTATTATATTTTTTTGAACTATGCTAGACATGAACCGAGAGATGTTGAGACATGGTTCCAATGGTTCAAGAGTTTGACCTATAGGTATTCCTTATATTCAAACTTCCTCTAATTGTTACTAAGGGTGACCTGTTTACCAAACATATTTCCATCCAAGCTCATTATGTTTATTATTATATTGATTATATCGTAATTCGTGCAATTATAGCTTTATACCGTTGTAGCGCGAAGTTAACCCTCAAGAGAAGCACTGGATAAGGGATACCCAGCGGTAAATTAAAAGTGTTTTCCCTTATAAATGGTCACGTTGAGGGGATAATTTAGAATTAGGGAAATATTTTACTATCACCACTACAGATCCCCCACCATAGCCATCATAAGATGTAAATACTAACAAAAATATAAGCTATCGTAGTCAATCTATGGGTATACACCATCCAGTGCTGTTGTTGTGTCAGTGTTTTGTCAGTAAATGAAAACCGTTAAATAAACTTTTTGCAAAAATAGTGTGTCTTTTTTTCGATCTTGACACAGTTTACGGTAAGTAAATCATAAGTATTATATTTTCTATAGTATTTTTATTGCAAACTTTGATTTTTAATTTTTTTAACATTTATTTATCGGTTTCTTTCATTTTCTATTTAGCTCACAATGAAGACGCGTTCTCGAACTCGCTGTGCGTCTAAACTAGAAGCATTATATGAGGCAATTTTCGACGACAGAGAGAGTGAAAGTGAGACCGAATCAGTTTTTGAAGAGCATCATACCAGTGAAACCTAACTAAATAAATATATATTTTTTAAATAAACATTAAGTACCCTTTTAAATGCCGTTGGAAGAAATTTTTATTTATTAATTTCGCCTAGATATGATAGTTTGAATAGAACACTTTGTTTTAACTTTTTTTAAATTTTTGCTGATTATTTCGATGGTATTAGAAATACTATTATTTTTTGGAACATTCTATAAATATAGTCTTTTTCTATACTGATTGAGGTTTAAATAAAAAAAATTAAATTGGATAATTTTATCAAAAGATATTCATAATCAAAGACATTATGGCATTACCCATGTGCTGCATCGGGAAGCACAGAAGTGATTCTCTTGAGGATTAAATTTCTCCTTTCACTAGAAAAATGTCTGACCCTTCTACCATTTCAGATCAATTTCAATTCTAGCCGCGCACCATTTTAAGATAAGAGAAAGGACCCAAGAAGGACGATCAGCATGCATCCCCATAGCCAGAAAATGTAGATTTACAGTCATCCTCGAAACATTCTGTAGATGTAATGAAAATATCACTAACTAACGGGATATTCTCTTTTCGATATATCGTATAATAATAAGCCTAAGATGCCTGTCGTTACACCCTTGGACACTATTAGTATAATGAGAACGACATACTCGGACATAACTCTAATTCTCAAACTACTTTCTTCTGTCTTCATAACGGTGGAAGCAGATTGCAAAGCAGGTGGAGAGATTTTATAAGAACTTAAAATTGCTTCTTTCATAATAGGTGTTTCGGTTAATAACGTCGATGTTGCTAAGAGATGGCGTTAGTAATACATTTGTAGGTATAGGCTAATGACGGCTATGGCATATTGGAGGGTAAACATATGTTTACTTTCGAGCGGTGTCAGTGGCTTTGAAGCCTTTTTAGAATAATGTCTTAAAACTAATTATATAAAGTTAATTTTATAAAGTTAATTTTATCTATAAAGTTAATTTTGCACCTTATTTCACTCATGTTAACATTTTTGTTAAAAATCGTCTACTGAATATTTCGCAGTAGTATCACTTTAATACAGAAGAATTAATATTTATTCGTCGAACCAAAAAGTGGAAATTAGATTAAATCTGTAAGAAGTGAAGTATAATCCTTTATTTATAAACAAAGAAAAAAACGCAGATACTTTTGTTACACCCTAATGTCATATACATTTTAAAAAATATTAAATCCGTACATTATAAAGAACACACAAGAAAAATTATTCAACAAAACGTCTAACTTCCGTATTAACCCTATTTATTTCACTATAATTTTCTTCTAAATAATCCTACATATTTTGCCGTTATTCACTTGAATATTGACATTTGACGAAATATTAATATTTTAACAGAGAACAAAACTATTTGGCATATTTTATTGCAGACAACGTACGCAGTTTTAATAAGCTTCAAGTGGATTTCTCCGTCAAGTCAAAAAAAGAAAAATAAAAATATTCGAAGTAAATTCAGATCTAAGTCACAAGTGTGTGCGACATCTTTTCGATTTTTAAAATTTTCAGAGCCAACTGCATTTCGTATGCAGATTTTTGATAATTTATGGAAGGCGAGCCGTATCATGAATAACGTAATATTATTAATAACGTAATATTAAATGTTATACATTACACATGGGGTTTTATCTTAATAAAACAAAATACATATATCTTACTGTACCATCCAATGAATTTCGCAAAACTACTATTAAACGGAAAAACTAAAAATATTTCATCTCTAAATTATATTTAACATTTTTATTATTAACTTATTATTTTTACAGTATTATTACTAATTGTACTCAATTTATTGACCTATTACGATGGTTGCTCGAAAGGTCTGTCACAGAGAAGGGGCAAATATGACCAAATGACTACGATATATATCAATTATGATTCCTTAGATGAAGTGTTGCGATGTTTCAGAAGCGTGTGTTTAGTTGTTTATTTGTAACAAGTACAGCAAACCAGCTTGAGTATTTCCTGAATAGAAAATAGGTAAAAAAATCCGATCTCTTATAAAGTACTTTATTTTAAAAAATAAAACCCGACATATATCTTCTTCGTTTTCGATAACTAAAAGAAAGACTCGAATAAAAGAAAGATTCGAAAGATAAAAAAGTGGACAGTTGAATTTAAAGGTAATGATACATCTATCGAAGGTAATAATTGCTTGAAACGCTCGAAAATTGATACTACCGATAAAATCATCACTATGTAATACTAAATGATCGTCAATTGTAAACATCTCGACACACCATGTCCATCACATTTTAAATGTCGATGGGTGGGTCAGAGTTTGTTAACATTCAATTAAAGATGCATTCGAATAAACTTTTCGAGTGTATTTAGACTTATGCAGATGAAACATAACTATTATACTACTATAATTACGTATTGAAGGACACTGCTACTTGAGGTAATGCATTTTTAAATGTTACCTAACCAGTGGATGAATTTATATTAAAAGCCTACTGAGGGCGCCAAAACTATCATTTGTTCTAATATGGAACAATTGATAGATCCAGTATACATTAAGCAAAGAATTTATATTGTATCATACATCAACAATCTTTAGGTGGAAAAGTCCTTGAATTTAAGTATATAATGTCTACCGTTATATCTACTGTAAATTATATAAGACAGGCAGGATTAATATGTCAGTTTAATTTCTTTTTTAAGATATTGAGAATTTTTTATAGAACAGAAAGTGTGATAATTTGGTTTCTGTCAAGTTATTAAAATTTTTGAATTTCGCAATGAAATTGATATATTTATGATGGGTAAATCGAAGGCAGTAAAAAATATCTGCCCTGTACTTCTATTTCCGATTTTTTTTTTATTTTGTGGCAGAACTACATGAAACCGTATACTGCCAGACATACTAAAGGATAGCTCGAGAATTCGTCGAAATTGAACTTCTAGTATACCAGTTACGACGTTACGCTGTGCGGCTTTTGCGATTTCTATTCATTGGCACACCTCTAACGTTAATTAAACTTTAATAAATTAAGCGAGCTAAAATGGGAAGTTCTTTACTTTCTGTCTCTAAGAATACGAATTGGTAACTGTATGCGATTGAATAACTTGTCGATAAATGACTTCGAACCATTCAATGAAATTATCTATATTTTGTGTATTAGTATTTTTTACTTTCTGTAAAATTTTCGCCGAAAATTTAATTATGAAAATACCAAACAAAGTCAGAAAGTAAAATAGAATTAAAAGAAATTCTTATAGAACATTTTTTTCTTTGGCTTATTTAATGAAATTTTAATTAACTCAAAAAAAAAACGACCGAACTCCATAAATTAAACGTCAAAATGTCATCTAAATATATTAGTAGAGAAAAAATGTATAGGAAAACATATTTCCTAAAAACTTTTAGTTTTTATGAAGGGTAATTTTTTTGCAAAATAGTATAAAAAAACAAACTTTTATAATTATTTATATTTTGAAAAAAATTGTTCTCCAATATAGAAATGTATTTATCCTGTATTACATATAAAATAAGCCTAAGTTAATAAATTTCTGGTTAAGAAAAGATTGTAAAGTTATCCTATTAAATAAAAATGACAAATCAGAAAATCTGGTTTATAATTGTGTAAAACTCTTCAAATTATTACCTCTATTGGGTTTCAAATAGCTGATACACTTTTTACGATTTTACCTATATGCAAAAATATACAGGTGCGATGGAACAACATGTTTCAAAGTAAGCTTTTTATTTTTTTTTTACCTTGCCGTGAGATATTTTTCTTATACTACCAAGCTAAACAGACTTTTGGTTATCCTGTGAAAGGTCGGTGTTGGTGGGTGTAAGAAACTCAAAGTGTATGGGTCCGTTCCAATCACATCAAATAAAAAGGCCGTCTATCGACGTATTTAAAACCACTGATTTCGGCAACCCTCATTATTTTGTTCGTTGCACGTTGCACGAACAAAATCACCTATTACAATCCGTATTATGTTTATAATTTCCATCCGCTTCAAAAATAGACCCTCAGATTTTTTTTCAACAAAAAATCACACTAGAGATTCGTTCCAGCGGATTTCGTTCACTACGTCCTTGAATGACCTATACATCGTATCGGTAGACGTACCCTTATTATTATTTGGGCCTTTATTTCCTTGACATGCTTGAAAGACGGCCAAAGCAATGCTGATTTTGCAGGTTAAAATCTCCGTCCCTGAACCGACCACACCATCGTAGTCTCCCCAACAGAAGATAGCGGCTCCGATACCGTAGTCTCCCCAACAGAAATTAGTGACCCCAACATCGTAGTTTCCCCCCCTGTACGGAAACGGCACAAATCTTATTTTTTATTTGAACAGCGTTCTTGTCGTTTTTGAAATAAAAACAAATAATGGGTCGTAAATGTAAGTTATCGATCGACATTTTCAATTTGAATCAACTGCCTACTAAAGGCAAATCAAAACAAATTTAAGCGTGAACATTGTCAATACCATAGGAATTAATAATATGTAAATAAAGATTACTAATCCAACACATTTTTTTTTGTTTACAAATGTTAAGAGAGCATCTAATGGAAAATCCTTACAAATTTCCAAACAACCCGATATTTATTTAAATCTGGAGATTCGGAGAAACCTTCTACTTTTTTTTACAACAGAATAAAACTATTTTACATTTTTATTGTCCGCGACGTGCATACTTTTAATAAGGTTGAAGTGGCCGCTTTTCCGTCTGACAAGAAAATTTAAAATTTTTCCAGTAAATTCAAAACTAAAATGCAGTCATAGTGTAAAGTGTGTGCGACACCTCCCGGATTTTCAAGCTTTTGAAGAACGAACAGCTTTTCGTATGCAGGTTGTTGATAATTTATGCAAGTCGAGTAGAGTTACGAAGGACGTAATATTAAATGTTAAACATTATATGATGATTTTGATAAGAAAATATTTTATAATACTCTGAATTTTTTGGACTGCTATCAGAAAGAGAACTTTCTTTTTACGTTTAAACTTTAACTTTTCTAAATGTATTGTTTATTCGCTTATTGCCAAGAATAATGTAGTATAAGATCCTGATGATGCTAAGAATGTTAACATCTTTAGGAGGTGAATCAATCTGATTGAATGCTAACATGATTAGGGAAACACGCATCGAGAAATTAAATTAAAAGTGATTTGATGTTGAGTTTTAAATCTTAGTTTTGTGTTTCACACCAAAGGTTTTAATAGAAAAACTCAGAAACCTTATTGTATTGTTTTTTTAGAAAGTTTTTCTGTCATATATTTGTGCTCAAGAAATATTTTTAGTTTCAAGATCGTATTTTATATTTAACAGGGGTTATCTTAGTGGCTGATTAAGTATTTTTGTTTGTCTTTCTCCGGTGTCCATAGTAAATGATACCTCTTTTGATAATGGTATCCATGAAGCAATGTTGTTTTTCGTTTATTATTCTTAAACATAACATATTTCTTAAAATAGTTATTTTCTTAATTTTTAGTTTCTGTAATAGTTTGGCTTCTTTGATGCTTAAGATCTCAGCTACATATAAAATTCCTTCCTCCATAGATTGTAAAATATATTTGTTTTCCAGGTCCACTCTTTTATCATTTTTGAATAAATTGACTTTTAGAATTTGATGTTGGGTAAAAAAATCTTATGATGGTGCGTTGCAGGTAATCAACACTATTTCCTCTTAAAATAACTGAAGGCCTCTCTTGGAAGCTATCGATGGAACGGTTTAAGTTTAGACCAGTGCTAGCAAAAAAATGGCTCTTTAGTTTTTATTTTAAGTTAAATCTGGACTGGAAATAAAAAACTGGATAAGTCTTTTCGATTTTCTTTCTTAATATTCAGTTTCATAAATATGGATAAGGGCACATCTTCCCGTGTGACTCCAATTTTTATCTCAAAAGTATTTGAAAATGTTCTCCTAAACTAGGATTTGGAGTGATATATATTTTCATCTTCTTCTTCCTATGTTGCTAGCGTTATGGTTATGGTTCAGAGATGTTTAGTTATCATAGTTATGGTTTAGTTAGTGACCTTGATCTAGACCTCCTCCAAACTTTACCTCCAACCGGATCGATATATTAAATCAACAAATCTGAGGGTGTGTATGAGGAGTGCAAACAAAGTAATGATATTTTTTGCCTTTGGAGGGGCGGCAGGGCAATATCTGATGCGTCTTCAGTTCCAGTTTGACCTCCTTAGAATCACTTGATTCTCCATAACAATTATTTTTGAAAACCGGACAACAATTTCGAGCAACGGTATGTTATTAAGTTTTATTACAGACTTGGGTATAGATCGACGGAAACTTTCCAAAAACTTTTGTCAAAAGACTAGGTTTTCAGGTGGTTTAAGGTATTTGCAGAAAACCGACTCTCGATTGAAGATAAACCTCGGAGCGAAAGACCTTCAGCTGCAAGAAATGATGAAAATATCCGCAGAATCCGGGATCTTGTATGTTCTGATCATCGGTTGACAGTCAGAAGTCATCGGTTGACAGATTGGAAATTGGGAAGTTGGACAGATGCGTAACAGTTAAATTTGATTCACATAACCGTTCATACGATTTTGATTAATTAATTGGGTATGAAGAAAATCTGAGCGAAAATGGTTTCGAAAAACCTTTTTCCAGCGATTTCAATTAGTTTTTGGCAAGTAGAAACAACACTGTGGCTCCGTAGCCTCTTTATTAATATTACTTATTTTATATTAAACTTTAATCTGTTTCTCACAATTTTAAATATACATCCCTACATTTCCATTTTATATAATTAAATTCTTAATTTTACTACAAGTGTAAATTTATCCAGTTTCCATTATTTATTACAATAGCATTTTTAATATATACTATTAGCTATTTAAGCCAAAAAAGAATAAAAGTGCTGGAGAAAACAGTATAACAGCAGAAATCTTGAAACACGGTGTTGATGCATTGGTGGCAAATATATGGGAGTTGGTGGCAAAGATATGGATCCAAAGATATGGAGAATTTGGGAAGAAGAAAACATGCCAGGGAAATGGAATAAAGCCCTGATAATTCCCACTCACAAAAAAGGAGCTAAGGAGGAGCGCAATAACTACCGAGGAATTGCACTGCAAGACATGACTTATAAAGTGATGGCAAAAATGATTAAATATTGACTAGGAAAATACCATAATGAACAAGTAGGGGAATGCCAAGGAGGGTTCAGGGCAGGAAGATCAACAATCGACCAGATATTCATCATAAAACAGATCCAACAGAATACTTATAAACAACAAAATTTGAACTTGCATTTGCCGTTTAAAGACTATCGGGAAGCATTGACTCCATTAGCAGGGAAAAGGTGTTCCAAGCAATGAGACAGTTGGGAATTCCGAAAAAGTTAAGAAAGTTGGTGGAGATGACTGTCAGTATCTAGTACAAGAAGTGATTCTGAGTGGCATCAATGTCAAGGGGTTAATATATGGTACCTAACACCAATTCTTAGCCTATACCAATGACATTGTCTTAATGACGAGATCCAAGGACGAAATAATAAGGGTATTTAAGATGTTGGAGGTAAACGCAAGAGAATATGGCCTGTGCGGGAAGTCCTCAAACTCTCTTCGCCAACCTTTCAACTCAAACTCTCGATTCCTACTCTCTTCGGACTTCTACCTCGAATTCCCACCTAGTCCTGTCCACGTGATAAGACTATAAAAACCATCTGTTCAGTCATTTCTTGGGTTTTACTCAAGTACCTAACTTCGCCCCTTTACCCGCTACAGGGCCATTCACTATCACGTTCCTCTGAAAGAATGTTTGTTTTTCTGGTGCCAAGTGCCATTACCATCAATATCCACTTTAGGGTACTTGTAAATTGTATATTAATTACGAGTCCCTTTTTTATGATTCTCCAGAAAAGTGCGGCTGTTTATTTTTCTCTGACGGTATCGTTTTTCAACTTCAGTATGGATCTAGACTTTTATTAATTCTGTATACATCTACAGGGTGAAATTTTTTTCTGAAATTTGAATCTGAAGTGTTTTGATTATTGTTTTTTGTGCTGATTCAATTTCATTTACTAATAGGGAACCATTAATTATTTTATTTTATTTTTTTTTTATGTTGTGCACAAATCTCAACATGTACGCTACTGTACGTTTTAATTTTAGGAAATCAGAAAACTTTGAAAATATTTTGGTCCAAAAAATGCACTCATCAGGGATCTTGATCACAATAATTTTTCTTTCCTCAGAAACTTCCATTATTGTGACAGGAATTTCAAAATGTCTCAAATCTAATGTGGGAATGTGTAAAAACTTCGGACCTGAGAACCATATGCCACTGTTTAGAATTTCTTGAGAAAAAATCCCACGTGATAAGAGGTCAGCTGAATTATCAGCTGACTTGACACGTCTCCAATGAAAAGGTGCCGTGAGTTCTTGAATTTGAGATACTCTGTGTGACACAAAGGTAGAGCATCTGCTAGCTAGGAAGGTCTTTGCACCAAAACAGAGCTATTTAAGAGTCAGACCATAAATTTACAGATTCTATGTCAAAAACATTTTCAAAAATTTATTCAGTTTTTTGAGCTAGTTTGGCTAAGAGTAACATTCCACACAATTCGAGTTTAGGGAGCGTTAGTGTTTTGATTGGCGCTACCTTCGACTTAGCCGTAACAAGACTGCAAGAGATTAAGCCATTTATGTGGAAAGTGCGAACGTATATGTAAGCGCCATATGCTGACATACTTGCATCAGAAAACCCATGGATTTCTATCTTTTGATCAGGCTTGTCCGGAAATAAACACAGAGAGATTTACATACCTTTTAAAAGAGCAATATGCTTCAAGAAGGTATTCCATTCAATTAACAGAGCTTTACCTTCTATTTTAGTGTCCCAATCTAATTTTTTAATCCACAACTTTTGCATGAGAATTTTTCCTTTTACTATTACAGGATTTACTAATCCTAAGGTGTGAAAACAATGTGCTAATGCAGACAGAATTAATCTTGTCGTAGGAAATTCTTCTAATGATACTTGTGGGAGTGCAATTTTCAACATATCAGCTTTAGGTTCGCACTTCAGTATATTTAACTCATATTCTATAATTCCTTGCTGAGATATCTTTTCTAAAAATTTATGAGAGTTAGAGGACCATTTGTGTAGCTCAAATCCTGCATTTCCTAGCAGAGTGTTTAATTGAGTTTACAATACATCGAATTCACTTACATCATCACAACCACAAAGAATGTCATCCACCCAACACTGATTTAGCAAAACATTTGAAGCTGAAGAATATTTTAAAATCTTAAAAAATTAAAAAAAAAACTGAAATATTCTTTCTAAAGTGAAAAAAGTTTTTGTGCCACACTGAAAGAATGTCCCAATTTTTTATGTTCAAGAGGCGTTATAAATGGCATATAGTTTTGTTCTCGCCTTTGGAAATTGTCTTTAAAAAAAAACACAAAAGCGGCTTTAAACGTATTTATTGGAACTTGGTGACGTGCGTACTGCACTAATAACAACAACTGCTGTCTTTGATTTACATTCAAAAGTATTTATAAAAATAAAATGCTGATGAACTTTTAAAAAAGCTAATATTGCAGTTTTACAGGATATGCTTTTATCATTGATGCAATTTATTATATAGGGTGATTATAACTCCTCCTGCCTAAGATGAAAGTACAACCTTTTGGTTGGAATTTCAAAGTTAAAATTCTATATTTTCAATAGACTCGTCATTATTTGTAACATTTTTTTGAAACCTTTCTTTTAGAATAATATTTATATAATAGAAACATAATTGTTATAAGAATAAACACATAAATCAAAATTGTCCAAACACTTGTTCTATTTGTATAGATAATGGATGACATCTGTTGAAGGTCTTCTTTTTGGCGATTGAGGCTGTATTGGATCTCATCGTTTGCCTTGAGGTTGATGAATTTGAAATCCGGGGATGGTGGATTGAATTTGGCTTCTTTCCTTTGGATGATTGACCAGTTTAACTTGGGCAAAATCATACCTTGGAATGGTATGTTACTTGAAGTATAGCTCTCGAAATTGTTAGAGCCTATTTGAACTTTACATCCTGCTGATGACTCTATAAGGTAAGAGCCGAAAAGAGGGATGGTTTCTTCTGATTTATGGCACATCGAATGGGCAAGGATTTCCATTGGTGTGGTCACAATCCATTTACCGTCGATAATTGGTGTAACTTGGACTTCTCGTAGCTCAATGTTAAACGAGTGGCATAAGGTACTATGTGACATATATTTTAACAGGCTCACTGCACAGGGGTTGTTATCTCCAAGTGGTTTGCTAGAAGCATGTCTGCAGATATATTCATTCAAGGATGTTTCTAGACATTCTTTATTTTGGTATGAATAAGATTTATCACTAAGTGCTAGGTATGGTTCAGAAGGTATGTTGACTATGAAAGTATGGTTACTCGGAACAGGTAGAGGGTAAAGATGGTAATATTGATATCTTCCTGTTTCCACTAATGGAAGCCCTAATAAAAACGTAATTTCATAACCTTTAGAATAGCATTTTATTTCGATTAATTTTTCAAATTTTAAAACATTTTGAACTTCTGTTATCAAGGGTAGTATTTTTGGATCTAAATAATTTTCGAGTTTTCTTATTTCTGACAAAAGTTCATTAGGATCAATAATTGAATTATGCAAAACATTAATTTTTGAGAAGGTAATTGCTGTTTCAACTTTATCAAGTAAATTATATATCGAGTGATACAACATAGTTATCTGATTAATATGGGTATAAATTTGTAAATATTGATGATCATTGGTTTCATGTATAGATACTTCTTTGATTATTTGTTCAATTTGTGATATTCTTATTTGCAACTGCTGTTGATTATGCGTAATATTAGACATCATATCTTTAATATTATTAAGAGCTTTCGTTAATAAAGTGATGCGGTTTACTTCCTCAATTCCCAATTTATTTTGATTGCTTTGTAGATTTTTAAATTTAGCTTCGATTATTTCTGCGTCCCTTTGATCAAGATTCCCTGTGATACATTTAATGAATGAACCTAAAGGGTTGAATAATCCTCTTTTATTTCGATACGTTTTTTCATGTGGCACTATTTGTTTTATTAGGGTTTCTATTTGTTTTTCTGTCGAACTTAATGAAATAAACGAATTGTAATATTCTTGCTGATTTTCGTTATTATTTGCTAAGGCTGCTAGAAGAGTTTGTGATTGAGCTTTTAGAGAGTGAATTCATCAACTATTGGTTTCATATCAAAATTTTGGATAAAAGTCTAATGATTTGATGTAATTTTTGCGATTTCTTTCTTGAAGGGTAGCATTCCTGGATAGTTGTTAAGATTGTGGAATTTTACCTCTGCTGTTAGGACGGTGCAGGTCCATCTGCAACAATCGGTGTTATTTTAGTTTCATTGATGTGCAGAACTTCCTTACTTTTTGTTTTCGGGTGTTCGATTTCAATTTTATGATTATCTAAGAATTTTGTTAAGATAAAAGGACCTAGATATTTCTTTTTCAGTTTTCCTGCTCGTGGATCTGGTTTTTTGTAAACTTGAGAGCCTATCTGTGGATGTATGTTCTTTTTCTTTTGATTGATTTTGTCGATTATTTTTTGTTTATGTTGTTGGGTTTCTTCTGCGATTTTATCGTATAAAATGTTTGTGTTATTCTTATGGTTATGAACGTATTCAGAATATACGTGCGAAGGAACAAGATTCATCGGATCTCTTGCATTAGTATGTCCTAATACAAGTTCGTGAGGCGTGAAATTGGTACTAGAATGGATGGTGTTATTGTAAGCAATAACAGCATAACGCATTAAATTTGTAACATCAGAATGTGTGTCAGACTCTCTTAAAATCCTTAAATATTCTATTAGTGTTGAATATAAGCGTTCAACGGGAGAGTTCGATTCGTGATGATAAGGCGTTGTGAAATGTATGTCTATGTTGTGTGATTTAAGAAAATTTTTTACTACTTCGTTTCGAAATTCGGTACCGTTATCTGAAACAATGTATTTCGGAACTCCTACGAATGAAAAGTAAGTTATTAATTGTTCGCAACATGAAATAGCGAAATTTTGAAAACTTTTCTAAAAATGTTAAGAATTTATTTTTTCCTACTACTAACGTATCGATGTGTACTAGTTTAAAAGGTTTACTAGGCGTTTCTGTTAAGACTAATGGTTGGTTGTGTGGCTTTCGATTGTACTTGCTTCTTTGGCAAATTTCACACGCATTTATATAATTTGTTACGTCTGTTTTGAGGGTTTTCCAATAGTAATTAGCCTTTAAAAATTTTACTGTTTCGTCTATTCCTCGGTGATTTGTTTTTCCTTCATGTTTATGCTGTATTAAAAGTACTCTTTCGTCTTCTTCAACATTATTGACTAATTTAGTACATTCTATCAGTTTATAATTTCGAAAGTTTTCAACCATGCTACGATGAGTTCAACCATGCTAAGTTCTTTTGATTGAAAATAAATATAAGTTGGTTTTTCAGTCAAATTTTCCTTTAAGAAGTTTGTTATCCGTTGAGGGTTTGTCGGTAAAGTTGCATAAATAATTTTGTGTCCGTCGAAGTTTTTGCGTTCAATTTTTATATAAGGATCATAAGGAGATTTCTTTATTATAATTTGATTTGCTTTGTTGTTAATGATTTCATCTAATAAGGACATTGCCGTATAGTTTTGATCGGAATTTGTGGTATGAATAGTATGATCAGTGTTATACGCTTTTTCTATTGGTAATTGGGAAGTAGGAGGACGTATTTGTATATCTGAGATAATGTTAATTTTAGGTCGACTTGATTCTTCTATTTCCTTTTTTACTCGATCGATATCGCCTTGGTTTGCAGGGCTCGATTCGATAATTTTTAGAAATTCTTCGATATCTTTATCAATATCACCTGGACAGTTATATGTCGAGTCACCGCCAATTGCGATTAGTAGGATATTTTTGAGATTTTGCTTTGCTAAATTGTCCATGCGTTGGTCGTATTCGATGTTAGTTTCCATTTTTTCGACAAAATGGACTTCTGTTTCTTCTATAATTTCGACAGGTAAAGGTTCGAAAATTTTAATTTCGATTGGATTTTCTCTTGAGTTCGTTATTATTGTATTTGCGCTGAAATTTTTGATGGTAACTAAAGATTCGGGAATTTCTGCCTGGCTAAGGTTCGTATAACTTAGAATACCGATTCCGTTCGATTTATTTACAGGTATTTTTATGACTTGAGAACTACGGGGAGGTACGGTGGATTCAACTCCTTTAAAGACATTTTTCGAATTTTTATTACATTGATAATACAAAGGTATAGTAGCCTTTTGTGATTGTAAACAGAAGACTTTTAAATTAATGTTAGCGCCTATGTGCGTCAAAAAATCAATACCTAAAAGTCCGTCAAATTTAGGAGAAAAATCGAAGAGATAAAATTTATGATTTCCAGGATGATTGAAAGAAGAAAATATCGGTATATTCATGACTTCTCCATGAGTAGATGTGGCGTGTGCTGTTTTTACAATAAAGGTTTCTTGTTCAATGAAGTTAGGAAATAATTGATACGCTATTTGTGGCTTAAAAAAACTTCTACCGCTACCGGTGTCAATTAAAAATTTTACATTTATTTCGGGTAAGAAGATTACTGGTAAATCGGCACTAGTATATGTGTTTAAATATATCAACTCGTTTGATTTATATTCGGGGCGTCCTGAAAATTTTCATATTGTGGCTGATAGCAGAAATCGTCACGGCAATTATTATCAATATCACCAATAGGATATTGCTCATGCCAATTTTTGTTGTTTTCTGTATCATAATATTCATAATTCTCGTACTGATTGTTCGTATGATCGGTCGCTTCATGCCGATTCAGGGAATAATCGTTACTTGGCAATGTTTGGTTTCCCGCAATTTCTCCATTATTGTTGGAAGGCTCAATTGTTTGGCTAAACAATTCTCGAACCATATATTTTTGTTGATTTTGACCTAAATGTTGGGGTCGACTGACATGGAATCTGGCATTTCCGCTGGATGTATCCATCGGTTCGGGTTTGTTTGTTCGAATGACCGACGAAGTGGCTTGTCTTTTTACTCCGCGAAAATTATTTTGATTATTATATTGCGGTCTAAAGTTATTAAAATTATTCTCTCTTGGGATGAATTTTGGTATATTTTGGTTAAAATTTGGGTTTCTTGGACTCCATTGTCCGAATCCTAAGAATTGCTGATTGTTGAAGCTGGGCCTTTGTGGTTGTATCGGTGTATTGTAAGAATGGCGTACAGGTCCGTGTGCGTTCGCAGTATAACTCGTGGGTGTATTATAAACTCTTGGAGTTTGCATTGGAGGTGCTAAATTTATATTTATTTTATTAATGTTTCCGCGGTTTTTATAATACAAAAAATTTTCTTCTTCCTCTGCAAAACTCATCGCTTCTTCTAGTGATTTTGGATTTCTCAACCGGACTACTAACTGCATGTTATAATAAAGGCCATTTATGAAAGTTTTAAGAACTATGTTTTCGTACTCCGAGATTTTTAAAAGTTTTATTTCTCTACTATCTTCACTCATATTTATTTTAGAAAATAAAAGACTTCTTGCATCTTGCAATATTAAACCGAATAATTGAGGTGTTTCGTTTTTTTCTGGTTTTAATGTTATTATATCTTGGACAATGCAATCAATAGATCTGCGATCGGAAAATGTACTTATTATTGATGATTTAACAAGTTCCCAACTATGTAGTTCCACTCGTGAGGCAATTAAATCAGCTGCCCTACCTACTAATTTACTTAATATTGTGTCAAATAGACACACGTTGATGGGTGCGTTTGCATGCATTCTGTCTCTGTGGTTATTCAAAAAATTTTCACATGCATTAATAAATCGTGTAATTTGTTTAGAGTTACCGTCAAAATTTGGAATATTTTCGGCTTGATAACGGATACGAGCATAGTTTGGAGTAGTCATTATTGTATTTTGTTCCTTATCTTTTAAACTAATATTATTAAGTAAACTATAAATGTCTTCCAGTTTAGGAAACAAAAAGTAATCAATATAAAATGGGCAAAAATTTAGAAAATGAAAATTAGGATGCACTTACAGCAATAAGATGTAGTGGACCATTCCTTAAATCTAGTTTTCCCAATAAGATGAGCGATGCCTGTCTCTTCTCTAGGTTGTCTTATGTATGAGTTTCTCGGACGATGCTTGTTCCTTGAACTCGTGCCAATAGGACTGTAGGTCGATGCTTGTACCTTGTTCCCTAGCCTTGAGCCGTGTTGCTTCACCAAGTTGTTCGATTTTATGCCATAAATCGTTGAAACGAACCGAATTCTTTTAATGTGCGATACACTATCGAATCCGTTGACACTATCCTACCGACGGCGCCAGTTTTGTTCTCGCCTTTGGAAATTTTCTTTTTAAAAAAACACAAAAGCGGCTTTAAACGTATTTATTGGAACTTGGTGACGTGCGTATTGCACTAATAACAACAACTGCTGTCTTTGATTTACATTCAAAAGTATTTATAAAAATAAAATGCTGATGAACTTTTAAAAAAGCTAATATTGCAGTTTTACAGGATATGCTTTTATCATTGATGCAATTTATTATATAGGGTGATTATAACTATATCCACTTGATATAATCCATTCTCCAAAATTTTTGTTGTTGAAGTAAAAATTGCCTCAGCCAATTTTTCTTGAGACTCTAAAGGAGCTTTTTAGGAACCTCCTCAATTTTCCAAAATTGTGTAATAATATCGCCTAACTCCGACGCTGGTGTAAAAAAGACTTATTATTCTGTACCTGAGAGCTATGGGTATTTACAGAGTGAGTTTGGGTATTGAATTGTGACATATACTGAGGAGAAATGTTTCCAGCTATAATCCAACCTAAATGTGTTTTTAAGAGTGTGGGAAATCCATTACCTAAGCTATGGATTCCCGAGCAGATCAGTTTGTAAAAAAGATCCAACAAGCATGTCTATATCAAAAGGTTGGAAAAAGCTAGAGTCTGTCAGCTGCTGTGATATATCCTCAGGTATGTGTATGTTGTTGACTTGATTGGTGCCTAAGGGAACTTGTGAGTTATTCTATCTAACACATGAAACCAAGAATATCAGCACATGAAACCAAGAATCTTTTCCGTTTATCTACGTCTAAGTGAATAAATACATCAACCATCTTATTTGATAAAATACTATTCTGGGTAAAACCAAATATATTTAAAACTTTACTATATGGCACACTCTGCATTTTATTTACCAAACTTTGTTATAAATGAAGTTTGGCTTCCATTGTCTAACAAAATTCTTGCTTTTAAAGCTTCACCATATTTAGTATACAAGGTGACCTGTGCTGTGACTAAAAGTACCTGTGAAGCTTTCGTTGACAGAGCTGATATTGTTGTCGATCTACAGACACCTTGTATGTTACCTCCACTCGTCCCAGCTTCACTGTTTGGGCTTTGAACCTTGTGAGTCCTTTGTGTTTGGCCTCAATTATTGTTTCTAGTATTTTGTCTTTTTGTTAAATTGTTATGAGGTGTGAAACTGGAGTTCGATTGCGTATTTACATTCGTAGCGCTATGTCGATTATCCTTATTCTGAAGATTTTGAGAGTTATCATTCTGAGATTAATTGCCACTTCGGTTATTATGAGGTGCATTATTATTATTTTGATTTCTCAGCATGTGGATCACCTTATATTTTTTATTACATAGAGAGCAATTATAGTTTGAGGTACAGTTTCTCACATTATGCTTTGTTCCTAAACAGTTAAAGCATAATCTTTTATTTTCTACAAATTTAATTTTTTCGGAGTAGGGTAACGCTACAAATCTTCGACAAGAATAGATGCTATGTCCAGAGATATTACAATACAGACACGTTCTACTTTGATTTTGAGGGCTATTAGAGCGTGAATTTGCACTTTGATTCTGAGTATGTAAAGCAACTCCAGTGTGTCTCTTTTGTTGGTGCGATTCACTACTTGATACATTTTCTAAAATAATACAGCGTTTCTCCAAAAACTTAAAAAATTCCTGCAAATCAGGTAACTCATCCAAATCGCGTTCTTGCTGAAATCTAATTTTCTTTCAAAGATAAATACCAACATATATTCAAAAATATTTCTATCCGAGACGTCTAATTTTCTCAGTGATTCTAAAGGCTTCCTTAGTGTTGCAGCAAATTCTCGCAAAACCGCCGATGGACATGTGATGTCCATGTTGTGATGGGAGCTATCTTTAAAATCTTATTTAAATGACTATTGACAAGACAAGTTAAATTTTCATATCTCTTTTGTAAAATTTCTACAGCTATTTGAAAATTACTGTTTATTACTTCTAAAGAATCAATAAGTTGAAGAGCCTCCCCCTTTAAGGAGAATTTTAAATAATAAAAACGTTGGACATCTGTTAAATTTTGATTATTTATAATAAGACCAGTAAAAAGTTCAAAATGAGATTTCCAGTTTGAAATTTGACTAATCAAAATTAGCGATCTATATATCGGGTCATTTTACATGTGATATATTCGACTGCATTCTTGCAGTATTAATTTGATTTGCCTCTACAGAGTGAGGTTTATTCTAATTTCTTAATACAATTTTTCAACAAACTACATCCATCATAAATACATCTACAGGGTGATTTTTTTTTCAGTTGTGAATGTTTTCACAACATGGCCTAGAATTAACGAGAGGAAGACCAAATATACGGTAATGAAAGTTGGTACCAGAGGACTCTCCCCTAATTTAGTCATAGGTTGTACAGAAAATAAGAAATATACAATAGAGAAAGTAGAACAAACTGAATATCTAGGAGCAACACTAACTTGTAAAGGGGATGAAGAATAGTAAATAGAGAAACGACTAGCAAAAGGAAGCAAAGCTGCAGGAATGTTTTCGAATATTTTAATGGCAAATAATATAACAAGAGCAGTAAAAGTAAGATTGTGTCAAATAATACTAAAGTCTACGGTTACCTATGCGTGCAAGATATGGACAATGACGAAGAAGGAAGAAAATAAGTTGTAAGTCTGGGAACGTAAAACAAATAGAGAAATAGAAGAACTATACAAAAAATCAAACATTATTCAAGCGGTGAGAGCGCAGAGAGCTAGATGGCTGGGGCACATAGCGAAAATGTCCGGTGAGAGATGGGTTAAAGGAATTCTGATGAGTGGCGAAGGAGGAAAGAGAGGAAGAGGGCGAACGAGGAAGAAATGGCTGGATGAGGTGATGGATGATTTGAGGAAAGTAGGAGTCAGGAATTGGATGAATCATGCTTTGGACCGAGAGAGATGGAGAAAAAGAGTGAAAGAACTCGAAGCCAAGGGCCGCTATGCCTGTAGAGCTAAATATTATATTTAAGCCAAATAGAGTGGTAATTTTTATAAAATATTTTAATGGAATTGATTATGAAAGATTTTAATGGAAAATTAACCATCAAATGTCACAACTGAAAATGTATGTGTTTTTTTTTTCAGTAAAGCTTTTCAAACTTAATTGGCTTTCTACTGCTGTTTTTATTTAATAATCACCATATATTCACATTGGTGTACAAACATTACTGTGTATGAAAATTAACAACATTTTACGTTAATCTTCCTATGCTCATTAAAAATTCCATTTTAAGGGCCATTAAATGTTGAAATATGTAAAAGCTTCCATTTGTGACCCCAAATATTACGGATTTACGCTACATTTCGAATTATATCTGCATTGTGTTATAATTTACTTAACACATTTTATTTTATTATCAAAAACTCAACCAAATCGTATATTTATAAAAGATTATGCATACATTTTTAACTCAACATAATTGAAAACATTAATATTATGATTTATATTTATTACCACAAAACAATTATAGTTTCCTTGGATTTTTATTATTAGTGATTATTAATTAATTTTAAATATTTCATACAATGATGTAAAAAAAAATAAATTTTATGGCTGAAATAGAAAACTAAACATTATGAAAATATAAAAATACCATAAATTATTTTTTTCATAATAATAATGTTCAGCTCCACAGACCTAGTGGCCTTTGGTGCCGAGTTCTTTCACACTTTTTTTTCCATCTTTTCCCGTCCAAAGCCTCATTCTTCCAATCCCTGAATAATAAATGAATCTCCGCAAATCTTTCATAACTTTATCCAGCCATTTCTTCCTCGGCCGCCCTCTTCTCCTCTTTCCTTCTTCACCTCTCATCGGAATTCTTTTAAACCATCTCTTGCCGGGCAACCTTGTTATGTGCCCCAGCCACTTAGCTCACTGCGCTCTCACCACCTGAACAATCTTTGTTTTCTTTAGAGTTCTTTTATTTATCTTTTTGTGAATCTTCTAAATTCGGTCTAAACTTTAATTCCTCTAAAAATCCTGTTTAATATTTTACGTTGTCAGGCTTCCAGCTACTTTCTTCCTTCTTCGTCATTGTCTATGCCTCATACGCGTAGGTAACCGTGGGCCTTAGTAATGTTTGGTACAATCTTATTTTTGCTGCTCTTGTAATTTTCTTTGCTCTTAAAATCTTGGAAAACATTCATGCGGCTTTGCTTTCTTTTGCTAGTCGGTTCTCTATTTCTTTCTCTTACATGTTAGTGTTACTTCTAGATATTCAGTTTATTAAATTTTCTTTATGGTATATTTCCAATTTTCTGCACAATTAATAACTAAATTAGGCAACAGTCCTCTGGTACTATCCTTCATTACCATATATTTGATCTTGTTTTCGTGAACTGTTACGCCGTATTATCTTGCTTTTCTTTCCAACATATTGAATACCCTTCCTATTTCTTCCTTGGATCTCGCTATCAATATAATGTCATCGGTATAGGCTAAGTATTAGTATCTGGTGCCATATATCAACCCCTTGGCATTGATGCCACTCTTCGTCAGAATCACTTCCTGCACTAGACTGAACAGAACTGTGGATAGTAAATCGCCTTGTCTCAGTCATTTCTTTACACTGAACTCCTATGACATTGATTCATCGATTATAACTTAATTTTCTGTTCTTCTGAGTCATCTCCACCAACTTTCTCAACTTTTCTGGAACTGCCAACTGTTTTATGGCTTGGAACAACTTTTTCCTGCTAATAGAATCATATACTTGCTGATAATAAATTATCGCGAAATAAACATACATATTAAATACATAACACAATATAGAAGTGCAAAAGAAAATATTATATATTATTGTGAAAATCATAATCTTTTTTAGCAAAAAATTGTGAGGGTTATTCTTGGGTAGTTTCCTAAGTTGGTTTTGAATATTTCTCTGGTTGGATTTTGTTTGTTTTATTGGATTATTTCGTTTCACTTTTAAGTTAATTTTTAATTTGGCCCTTATCAATCTATGATCACTTCTCATATTGATTCTGTTGACGATGTTATGATTAATTTATCATTCAATATTATAAAGTCGATTTCATCCTTTGTTTTGCTGTCTAAACTTTTCCACGTCCATCTCCTGTTGTTTAAAATTGTTCATGCATTATCTTTTCTTGAAAATATTTAATAAGTACATATCCTCTTTCGTTTGATGTGCCTCAGCCAAAGTCTCCTCTGTCAGGGACGTTATGATTGTTGCTGTCTCTGACTTTGACGTTGAAATCCCCCATGGAGAAAATATATAACTGTGAAAATAATATTCTTTTTTGGTAAAAAAATATTATTTTTGGAGTCGATTTATAAGTCAATCTCAGTGCTGTTTTGCAATTAATAATTTAAGAAATATATGTGCAGAATATTATTATATACAAAAATATGTAAATGTTGGTGTGCATACAAATACCCCAATCTCCCAAATGGGGCATCCAGAAGACGGTTTTTCACAAATATTTTCAAAACTGCTTACAATAAAATGATAAAATTTGGTTAGTATTGTAAACTTTTAGGCGCCGAAACGAACTGTACATTTCCAATTTAAAAATTCAACCGGGGCTAAACATAATGAGGGGTCCAAGGTAATAATTGTCGAATTTTTTTTGTAAGTAATTTTTCATTTAAGATTATGAAATCCCTCACTTTTTACTAACGTAAAAGGAGTACTCTTAATTCGCATTAATAAGATACACCATTTTCGAGTAAATCGCTAAAAAGTTTTCGTGAGTATCACTATATAATTAAAAATTTTAAGTTGTTAAGAAAACCACCTAAAAACCTTATTTATTTTTTAATTATGATGAAGTTGTCTAATTAAAAATTTGTCTATTAAATTCAATATTTTGATTGCTTTCGCTTAAAACACAAAAATATAACTAAGATAATATAAATTATTCCTGAAAATAAAAAATCATACAATTTTGTATACAGAGATGTATTGCAACAAATGATATTTTTGTACTTTGAACTTTTTGTAGTTTGTACCAAAAAAATATACATCTACCATGTCGAATGATGGCTGCAATCACATGCAGCACCGCAATCCTGTGGTACACGGCCGCCACAGATAAACTGCGCGAGACCGTTCGTGGCCCGTCTAACCTAAGTGTAAATACCAGGTCTGATCAAAAAATAATTAAGCGAGCGCCGGTATATATATATATATATATATATATATATATATATATATATATATATATATATATATATATATATATATATAGTTATATATATATATATATATATATATATACATATATATATATATATATAGTTATATATATATATATATATATATATATATATATATATATATATATATATATATATATATATATATAGCAGACGGACAAGTCACTCGTTTAACAATCCAATGGTCCCGTGCTCGAATCCTCCTTTGGGTATGAATTTATTTGTAACCTACCCGACTTTAATGGGGCACGTGTAAAGTATGGATTTATATAGTCACTAAATCACAGTAGACGTTGACCTAACTTAAATTATAAAAAAATAAAATCTGCATTCCGTTCTCCTTAGTGTTGCCTTTCTGTTTCATTTTTGCACTAGTATCAACTTGATCTGATTTTTATTACCTTAGTATAAACTTTGCTTTGTCCTACAAAACTCAAGAGATTCAAAATCAGCATTGCAATAGAGCAGACTAAAATTATTATATTGCTTTAAGAAAAAACAAACCATTAATTAAAAATAGGAAACATACCTATAAAACAGAAAATTAAACTAGAGACATGGAAAATCTCTAGTTTAATTTTCTCTCTCTCTAAATCTCTATATACGTTTTGTCGAGAGACTGAAAAATAGGTAAAAAGATTATTGTAATATGGTTTCCAATGGAATATAATATCTAAGATATAAAAACAATTTTCTTTGGGAAACAAAGTTATACAAAACTAAAATGCATATTTTTAAAATAGTCAACCTTATTTTGACTTTCGGAATCATAGGCAACTATAGAAATCCACACAAAGAAAATACAACCAGCAGAAATGAGATTTCTTATTAAATGAGATATCAACAAATGTATTTTGAAATTTTAAAAATAATTAATGAGAAAAAGATAATATGAATGATGTTTGAAATAATTGCAATTAAAAAGAAATTAGTGGAAGACCAACACAGAAAAAAAGCAGTAGAGATAAAAATTAGAAAAATTACAAAAATATTACGACACATAAAGAACAGAATAAATAAAAATGTAATCCTAGGACATATTCAATGTATACCATATATTTTACCATAAAAAGGATAATATACTCTAGAATTAATTAAGTAAAGACGAATTCAATAGCTCCACCATCACAAAATCAACTAACAATAATCATAATAATAATAATGTACAACTTCTCATTACAATTTGTATACCAGTCTAAAGCAGCAATAACTCTTAGACATAATTTAGCGGATGATTTCAATAGAACAGTTCCAAGCACTTATTTGTAGTAGCTTTATTTGAGTAGGACATAATATAAATAGCATGTTGATTAAAGCATATTAAGATAATAAAATTATATTTAAAGATTACGACTAAACTAAATTTGGAAAAAGATTTTTACCTAACTGCGACATAAACAATAAAGTTAGCAATTTGGAACTAATATTCCCCAAAACCAGATAAGTTGTTTAAGTAAAACAAAGATAGTTTAAAATACGATTACCGTTTCTAACTCGCCTAAATGCGAACAGCCACCAGCTAAAACTTTATTGGAAACTTCCGGATAGTTTAAAATTGCTTAAATGAAGTTGTTTAAGGGAGGGAAAACTAGTTTCGGATATTTATTTTTGTCGGTCTTGTTCGAGGAAGGAACAGCCCCCGAGTCTTGCAGAGTTTCAAACTGAACAAAAATCTATCAACAAGCACCGAGATGATGTTCCCGCGCTTACTTTCTAATTAATTTTGCAAACAACTCGAAGGGTATTTCGAAAAGTTCGCTGTCTGAAGTAGAGATGGCGCGTAGTATCAAATAACAACTCTATTTGATATTATACCATAAACAATACGATCCTGTAGAATAAAACAGTGTAACGTAAAAATTTAAACTCGTGAGTTTAGTCAAAATGATAAACATAATTGGGAGATTGTAAAGGGTTATCCTATAAAGTGTCAGAAATTTAAAATGAGGCACAATGATAACTACAAGTGATAATCCAGAAATTTTATATTGAGAAGTAATGGCACTATGTTCTGAAAATAATGTTGTTCAAATGTCCCACTCTGCTTCGTCTGGTGGAATCCATTCTGGAGACACAATTTTCGATTACACTTTCACATATATCGCGTGGTATATTTTTCAATGGTGGCCTGAATGTTTCGTTTAATTGATCGGACTTTATTTTTGTAAACCACAAATTTAACATAACTCCACAAAAAATAATCCACAGGGGTGAGATCGCATAATCTTGGTGAGCAGTTGACATTACCGTGTCGGTAAATAACGCGTACAGTAAACTTTTTTTGCAATAAATCAATTCTTTGGCGGGATGTGTAACAAGTTGCACGATCTTGTTGAAATAAAATATTTTTTATATCCATATTATTAGTTTAGGCTAAGATCATTGTCTTAAAAAAATTAGATCCTATTACTCCTCTAAACCAAAACCTCACCAAACCCAACAGTGACTAGTACCAAATAGTGACTTTCTAATGATGAAGAAGTAGCTCTTTAATCACTTGAGGATTTTCATTGGCCAAAATCCAGCAGTTAAGTTTTGTTTACAAACCCATAAAGCCAGAAATGCACTTCATCGGAAAAAGTATTTTTTTCCCAAAGTGAGGGTCGCCTTCCAACTTCTCTAGAGTCCAATTCGAGCCCAATGTTCGACGCAAATTAAAAATATTGAGACAATGTACATAACACAGCAATCTGTTATGGAAGTTTACATTTCAAAAAGTTTTATCAATATTACGTTTCAAAATTCTGACACTCTTATTGGAAAACTCTTTATTATAGAGGAATTTTTAGAAACTGTGGTTTTCTGAACAACAGATAAAGACTATTCAAAATTTTGTGTGATATGGAAAATATATATGGTCATCCTTTGACTAAAAATCTCTACCTACACAAGATGATATACCCATACTTACATTACATTAGATAAAACACAAAAATTATATCAATTAGTCTATAGTGAGCATTGGTTGTCATTTAATTTTTTCAAGAAATTAACCTGGACAAAATCAAAGTAATAACAGGTCAAGAGAACACAATATATATGGATGAAGAAAAAAAAAGTGATCAAAATTCATATTGGGGTATACAATTCGATTAGGAGAACAAAACTAAACAATAGAAATAGCGAGAATAATTTGAACAACTTGAACGGATGTTCAAGGCTTGACTCGGCTTCTGAGAAATCCAAATATACCAACATCCTGGCAGGGAATAGTATTCAATAGATTTATCTTACTTGTTATCATTTACGGAATGTAATCAATGCCGCTTGATGTTTAATTAAATCATATATGCAGTAGAGCACAAAGAAATATTAAACGAATTATGCTTTACATTAAATTGAGAGATCAGATTACAAATAAAACAAAAACAAAATTACAATCCTGACGTGGAGTTAGGTATTGCTTGGCAAGTTTCGACTTTGAAAAGTCAAAAAATATTCTAGAGGCTCAAATCAGATAAAAGAAATGTTGGGAGGCATCAGAAACTGTTTATGAACTATATTAAAGAATTTGTAGGATGAGATTGGTACCAGATTGTTTAAAACCGAGCAGCTTCGAAAATTCCAGGGGAAGCATATTCCTATATCGAAAAGTGAATATGAAAATATTTATAATGAAGAAGACAGATTTCTTGAATGGAAAATTAAAATTAGCATTCTCATCAAACTTAAACGTAAAATGTAAAATTTGGTTGAGGATGCACATAAAAATATATGTGATGGTTATGCCATAGTGATAACGTACTAACAGAAAATAAATGTCAGAAACAGGTTGCAAAATTTCATTAACGTTATTTTTTTGTTTAACATAAACCACATTCTACTAGATCAAATGAAATTGAAAATATCAAATTAACTAGGAGTCCAAATTCAACGATCATTTTAAAAATGGGCTATTTAAGAAATCACAAAATTGGAAATCACATGACTGAGAAAATTAATTTTACCTAAGGCATAGGGAATATGCATTATTATTCTCTCATAAATCCTTAGAACGCTATCTCTTTCCTTTGCTTCATAATTATTAGAAAAACATAAATTATGAAAAGACGATGAAAAATAATTTATTCTAGAATAATTAAGTAAGTAGCCTAATGAAAAAAAGATATGATATTTAACATTATGCAAAAAAAAACAAAAATTATCTAAATTTATAAAAACGAGAATACTTTCTACCAGACTTGATGGTTTACCATTGCAACCGGAAAAAAAACATTAAAAAAAATAAACAACTAAAAAAGATGACAATTTTTCCTTCAAATGTTTTTCCTTCAAATGTAAAGAATAAAAGAATTCAATATATTTCAATGAAATTAAACACGCATTAACATGATTACGCAATCATCAATTTGGCAGAAACTTATCGATGTGATACCTGCGATGAACTAGATAATTAATGTTAATCAGGTAGAAATGGTGTTTATTAATTTTTGCAGAAACAAAATACAGACAAACATACAAATAAAAAAGTAAATAATGCAAAATTAAATGAAATAATTTATTTCATTTTCATTGTTTTTCTCCTTATAGGTCACACCGGAAAATGTTATAAACATTTTTAAAGTATTTCCGGTACTAATTTTTGCCTGTTGTATATCCGAAATCGTCATCGAGTCGCTTTATTCATTTCAACTCTTAGTTTGAGTTTTGAAGATAATTAGTTTATTTAAGTTAGAAACTGAAAATTTGAAATAGCTGGATCTGCAGCTTAACGTGGGTTACGAACCACTGCAATTACCTACCGATAACCCCGATCAGCACCCCGTTCGGTCTGTCAACTCTTGGTTTTATATTTAAACGGAGGTCTCTCAAAAAGCCTAGGGAAGAACCATCCTACAACGCCTATCAGTTACAAATATTATAATTATTGTATCCATAAAATTCCGTACGCTGGTGATTAATTAATGGAACATACTTTGCTGTATCCATCACATTAAAAGAAGATAAATTATGTGGAAAAATTTTATTTTTTGAATTAACTGAAATCTTGAGAAATATGATAATCATTTAATTTTTCACTATAATTTTCAGTGACAAGTTCAAAAAGTAAAAATAATATTTTATATTTAAAATAATTATTTCATCAATCTCTCCGAATAGAAGCATATCATCGTGATTACATTCCAATAAAATTATTCTACCTCGTCAATATAGAGTTCCAGAACTAATAATCTTATGAGATTTCATAATTTTAGATAAAGTCCACCCTAATTCATCATCCATAAATTGATAAAATTGATTCATAAATGGGTAATTAATAAGTTCAATAGTTGTAGCTATTCAGTACTAGTTCATGTAGTAGTATTCATGTAGTAGTTCAATAGTTGTCAATAATTGGAGCAGGAGTTTAGTAGGGTACCCAGGAAAGTAGTTCATAATTTGTCAAAATAAAAAACATATACTTCTATAAAATAAAAATTCACATATGTGTGGAAAAGCAGTTTATATTTTTTTTTCTTTTAAATACATTAAAAAAATTATTATTCTTATTTTAAATGTTTAGGAATATTTATTTCTACAAGCTACACGTGTAGTACATTATGAGAAAAATTGCAGTGTGCATTTCGATTTACAGTGTGCTGGGGGATTCCGTGTCATATCTTCCTTATCACACTCTTCTCTAGAAACATTCACAAACATTTAACAAAGAAGTCAAAAACATCCACACCGATAGCTGGTGTCGTACCCACTACCGCGTTAACTACCGTGCAGTCGGGTCATCATCTTAGACACCGAGCCAACGCGACTGGTTAGTTTCTCGAATATTAACCAAATTAGCCGAATATAAGGAATGCTCATACACAGATATAGATCGTTTTTTACAAATTCTGTTTACCAAAACTTTTCCTTAAAATAAAATTAGAGTAAACTTAAACATACTAGTGGGCTTATTAATGTACCAAGAATCTTAGTTGCTGATGCACTTCTATCCTTAAAACTTTACTTTAGTAAGTCTTACAAATTACATAAAACACATTTCCGGCCCATTCGCTACTATAAACAGTATATTTATAACTTTTATGATATTGTTTTCTAGCTAAAAACAAAAGTTAACTTGTTAGTACGTTATTCCATTTGGTTTGTTGTTCCATTGTTTTTTTAAGTAACGTAAAGATACTGTCACGTTGTTCTTTCACGTCATTATGAATAAGAGGAGTCATTAACAACTTGACATGTCTGGTGGTGAAAGCATAAACATGTCATTATTTTATACGCGTATTCATTCAAATATTATGACTATTTCAATGGACAGGTAATGTATTAAATATTCATGAAAACGTTAAAAAACATTCCACAAGAATGGATACCCTAGGTGATTTTTGACTTAAAATCCCAAACTACTGAAAAAGAGCTACCTATTAAATTAGATTATATAGGGTCATTCTACAGGGAATTTTCGAAGGAGTACATATTTAGTAAATGTTATTGTTTCAGCTTGCAATTTGAGAAAGTGAATAGTTACCATTTTTGAAAACGAGATCCAACTCCACGAACAAGCGCGTACAACATTTTTAATGTTACTATGAAAATTATAGTTCTGTAAAAAAAATATTGTTTGTCTTTAGCAATAGGGCGAAATTCAATAGAAAATTTCAAACTTTTATTTTATCCCAAAAAGTAACTATTTTGTAAGGTTCGTGGTACAAAGGAACCATCCGTAATTTAACGTTACAACTGGTTTATTTTTTTATATATATAATCGAAAATAATTATGAATATTTAGTAAAAAAGATCTTTCTTATCTGCCGTAAAGATAATAATTTTTACTAGACTTTAAAGTTTCAATTGTTATGGAGCATTTTAAGAAATTTAGCATTAATAGGTCTAAAAAAGTAATATTACATTTTTAAGAAGTATTATCATCATTAGTATTATTATTCATCTTTTCTGCAGTGAACTTTTTTTAGAAATAAAAATAGATGTGCTGCAATTTTTTTTTTAATAAAGAGAAAATTTCCAAATAAAAAATAAGAGCCAAATAGAATATATAATATATAGAAAGATTCTTATTGAAAAAGTTTTATAATGAAATAAACCATGAATATTTAAAGACCTGCTTCCATTACTTCTTTTTAATTAGACTATAGGCATTAATAATAGAATAAATAATAGCTAAAATTTGGCAATAATAGTTTAAACTCTAGGAATTAATAATAGTTAAAAAATCATATTGCAGTCTACAGTACCCAAAAATTTTGGGATATATGGAAACTTAAAGAAGAAAAAAAGTCAGAGATTTGCACTCTTCGTCCAAATACACATTTTTCACGCTAACATCTTATACTTTTATGTATTATAAAAAATTGAAAAAACTTTTAATACTTACATTTACATATGTACAAAAATATTTCACGTATCTTCATTGGTATCAAATATAATCGGCCTGCAGATGCCCTCACTTGGTGTTGGACCAGGTTGTTGACAGGTCAAGCCGGGCTCGCAGGTACCGCTGAATCCCAAGTCACCACCACATGGTTCTCCTTCTGTCCTTGCGCATTCCTGACAACATCTAAAGTATAAAAATAATTCAAATTACTATCAATCTTTTATATCTCTACTTTAAAAGTGATATACTGTGTCGCGTAATATAAACAGTTACTTTTTATAGGCAAATAAAACTCGTGCGACAAATTTAAACAAATATTTTGTTCGACTTGTTTTAAAGTATAATAAAATAGAAATGTATTCAGGATACAATGTTTGAAAAAACCTTTCAATCTTATTTTCACTATTAAGTGTAAAAAATTCATATTACTATGCAAGCGATGATTTTTCGCCTGTAGGTTGTTAAAAGTCATGGAGATCATAATATTTTAACTAATACAATTCAATTTTTGAGCTTCAAATTCCATAGCATAACTTAATCAATGCGAGAATGTATAATGATTTATAATACGTGTGTCATCGTTCTTAATATAATGTTAGGCATCAATAGCAGTAACAATAGCTTCAAAATAAAACACTCATGTATTAGTCGAAAAAGAACAATTATTCCGTATAATAATTATATTTCAAGAGAACAGCTGCAGGATCTGCGATGAAAAGTTATTGCTTTTCCACCTTATCCCCACGTCATTTTTTTTTAGGTTCTCATTTATCTCATTTACTTTACTTATTTTTATATTTACTGTTTTCACAATAAAAAACTATTCAGTGATATTATTATCACATTTTATTGTTAAAAGCTTTTATTAGAAAAATTTGATTGAACTTACAGAATAGAAGGAAAAGATCGATTTGATAGAAAATAATTGAATTTCTACCACATATATATATATATATATATATATATATATATATATATATATATATATATATATATATATATATATATATCATCATCATCATCATCATCATCATCAGCCCGTATCGATCCACTGCAGGATGAAGGCCTCTTCAGCATGCTTCCAACCTTCACGGTCCTGGGCTTTCCTCTGCCACTCAGGTCCAATATACTTAACGATGTCATCAGTCCATCGTGCTTTCGGTCTTCTTCGCGGACGTTTGCGATCAAGCGGTATCCACTCCAGGATTGCCTTGGTCCATCTGTCGTCCCATCGCCTCGCTATATGGCCTGCCCATCTCCATTTCAACTGTTTTACTCTTCCAATGATGTCACAGACTTTTGTTTGTTCCCTGATCCATGCGCAGGACTTTCTGTCTCGTCTTGTAATGCCAAGCATACATCTTTCCATTCCCCTCTGTGCCACCCGAAGTTTTTGAATTGATTGCGATGTGAGTGTCCAGGTTTCACGTCCGTATGTCATAACGGGTAGAACGCACTGATCGAATACTTTTCTTTTCAGGCAAAGTGGGAGTCTGCTCTTAAACATTATGTTGAGCCTACCAAATGCCTGCCAGCCACACTTAACACGCCGTTCCACCTCCGGGGCGGTATTCCCCTCCATGGAAATCCTCTGCCCAAGATATACAAAGCTGTCCACAATCTCTAAATCCCTTCCTAAAACTGAAATTCTTCTGTCCTGAGCGAAGTTATTGGACATAACCTGACTCTTTTTCAGGTTTATTTTCAAGCCAAATGGTTCGCCAGCCCTTTGCAGTTCTTGTATGCGTCTTTGCAGCTCCTCTGGGTCTTGTGAAATGAGAATAATATCATCTGCAAATCTAAGATGGTTTAAGTTTGCACCATTGATCTTTACCCCATCCTGTTCCCAATCCAGTTTACGGAATACTTCTTCAAGGCCAGCCGAGAAAAGAATAGGCGATATTGCGTCACCCTGCCGTACACCTCGTTCTATATTAATTCCCACTTCAAGATCATCAAGGTGAATTGTGGCTGTAGCTCCATCATATATCGATTCTAATAGGTTTACATAGGCTCTCTCTCTCTCTCTCTATATATATATATATATATATATATATATATATATATATATATATATATATATATATATATATATATATATATATATATATACAGTCTGTCCCAAATAAGAATGCACTCTATAGGGATCTCAAAATCCATGAGATAGAGAGTAGATTACATTAGAAAGAAAGTTGCACCTCACTAAACTCTGCAACGTCAGGTTTTCAAATTTCAAAAATTCCGAAGATATGTGGGAAAAACCGAAATTTTGCGATTTGGATTTTGTTCGTTTCTAATTCTATTTGAAGAGATATGTGAAAATTAATTTAACGTTTTTATAGTTACTTTTCTCCTCTACAAGGTGGTGTAATTATATTTTTGATCCGACGTTTCGGCTCTTCTCGACCATCATCAACTTTGTTTTTTAAATAATCGAAAAATTTTATTTTATGTTTAATAAATTATATTTTTATTCTGAATTCAACGATATAATATTTATTACACGTCTCCGATTGAGAAATTCATCATCAATGCAAATAAGTCTATTCGAAAAATATTTTTATTGTATTTAATGTCTCATTGGTTTTCAAAACATTTTCTTACCTTTACATTATTGACAATAATATTAAATGTATTAAAAGAAAATGTTATGAATGTATAAACAATTCTGAAATCAGAGAAAGTTCTATAAAAAAATTCAACAAGTAATGGTTAATTTCATTTAATACAAAAATTTATTTTTATAATACAAAATTATTTTATATTTTCAAATATTCTACCCTCAATCTCCAAACATAAAACAATTGTTTCCGTAACATTGTTTAACATTTCTCTAGTTATGTCTCTTATTGCAACTCGAACCTCGGCTTTTAGTTCATCATTATTTGTAAAAGTCTTCAAGGAAACTTCATCATCCCCATGGAATCCCCAAAAGAAAAAGTCCATCGGTTTCAGGTCTGGGGATGGCCACTCTATGGCGGAGGCGACTCTATGGGACCATGAAAAGCATCTAAATTATTTTGAAAGAGGTCTCTCAAATATTACATACTATATCTGAAATTATGTATTATTAAACCACATATTATTGGTTACAGCTAAAGGAAAATTGTCCAGAATATAGTCGATATCGTTTCTTAAAAGTGTACGTATCTTTCTGAATTTAGTGTTCTTTCATAAATTATGGGTCCAATAACTCGGGTTCCCAAAATACTGCAATACATGTTAAATCCAAAACAGTTTTGATGTCTCGATGTTCGAACACGATTATCATTTTGTGTTGACCAATAATGACGATTTTTTCTGTTGAAGATGACATTGTTACAAAAATTACTTTCGTCCATCCAGAGAACATTATTAGGAAAATGACGATTTTCATAGCATTGCATAGCAAACCATTCGCAAAAAACCATTCTGTACTTGCAATCACAAGGAAATAAAGTATGACAGATTCGGAATTTTACATGTTCCTTTTCAATACTACGAAGTCCTACAATATCATCTTCTCCTACAGCAAGCAAAACCATCATTACCTGTTCAGGGTGATTTTTTTTGCGATGTAACACTAATTTGTTAAACGCACCATGTTGCCTTAAATTTGTATCTAATCTTTGAAAAATTGATGGATTGGATTGATGCCGTTCAGGATATTTTTGAAAATATTGCATCTCTGCCTGCCTAAAATTCTTATGATTCTCAATGTTAACAGCAAATAATATTAAATTGTTCTTCGTTAGAATAATGTTCCATTATTTTAAGTATAATAATTAACAAATTTAAAACTAACAGACTGTCAAATGTCATATCTAAACAAATTATTAAAATAATGCAAATGTCCCTTAGTCGAAAATTATTAAAATTATTGTCATTTCATATTCGGAAACATGTACTAATAGTAAGTGTGACGTGTCGTTGCATTCAGAATAAAAAGTAGAATTTACTAAACATAAAATATAATTTTTCGATTATTTAAAAAAACAAAGTTGATGATGGCTGAAAATAACCGAAACGTTGGATCAAAGTTTAATTACACCACCTTATAACATATATTTTATAAATTATATTTCCATATGCTGGACATTTGAAAATAAACTATATCTGCTTATGTGAAGGTTTGTATATTATGTCGAAAAAATAGATTAAAAATTAAGTGATGCTTTAAAAATTCAGCACCAATCAATTTATGAAGGGGATTATGTTCCATATTGAAGCACTGTTTACCATTATGTTTTACATTGAAAAACTGGATTGTAAAACTATAACCTATTAAGTCATCTATATTATAATATATATTTAAGACTAAACATCACAGTTTCTAGAGAAATTAAAAATATAGAGCATCATATTAATTGAGCGATGATTAAAATGTACATGATAACATAAAAAAATCAGATTTTAATATTCTGTAGAAGCACTTTTTCTATTACACAGGTCAACATATTTAAACTTTTTCGAGGTAACATTGATGAAAATAGGTGTATATGAAATATTTTGTAGCTCTAAATCAGAAAATGATAAGCTAATTACTGTAATATGTACAGTTTTTTGTTACAGGGGGTCGGTGGTAGGAAACGACATATTTTTACAATCTACTATTTATTTTATATAAACATGTAAAACGGGTTAAATCTATGTAAATACATCACTGAGGATTATGTGAATAAAAAATATATAACATGAGATGTCATACGGTGACAAAAACTTTCAGTTTTTCCTCTTGTAAAGTTTTGAGGTTAGAGACACATCAGCAACTGAGAAGATTTTCCTCTTGTGTTATGTAGCATGATTAAAAAAAAAACCAGCAGTAGTTGCTGAACATAGATGGGTTTCAGCGCCCTGGTATCTTGCTGCCATCGTCCGGTGATCCTGATGAAACCCCTTTCCTCCGTTCGTCGCTTACTGCACCAAATTTTCCGAAAAAAATTCAAATGGTATAAAGTATAAAAAATGCATTTTTAAGGACATGTTACACTTTAGTATTTCATAGGCTTTCAAAAGTTCATTTATGAAGTTTTTATAGTTTTCATCTTTCTTGTTGCTCAGAAATCCTTTCACTACACTTCCAAAATACCTACAAGCTGCCAATTCCGTTTCATTTAATTTCTCTTGAAAACGAAAATCTCCTAGAAGCTTCCTTATTTAAGGTTTAATAAATATGATTTCTTTTAGTTTTGCATCACTTAAATGAGGAAATATTTCTTTTAGGTACTTGAAATCATTACCTTCTTTGTCCAAGCCTAATATGGAGAGGCGGAAGAAGCACTTTTTTTAGGTTAATAAGAGGGGTATATTTTATGTTTGAAGTACCAGGTTCAAAAGGAACTATGAGGCCAATATTTTACTACAATGTTCTTTTGATGCCCTACTGTTCTACTATCGTAGAATACTGTGGTTATCATATTTACGGTCTTATTCCTACATTGTCCAGTTTAAGTCATGTACAAATAATTTCAATTATGCTATGATATAAAGGAGAAGCAGGTTCTTGAAAATCGGACGTGCTAGTCTATTTCTTTAAAAAGGTGTTTTAATCACTACTAACCAAATGAAACGCAAATAGAGCATTCTAACCAATGTTACAAAAATCATGTCGACCTTTAAATCATGTCGACATTTAAAAATAATTATTCAACTTTACCATGGTAATAGATATTTTAGAAAAAAATGCCAGTTATTTAGCCATGAGATGCATTTCTATGTAAAAGGATATTTTAATTAACAACATTGACCTATATGGACATATACAGGATGTATGTAACAGGATCTTCGTAAATTTAAACAACGATTCTTTACATCGTCTGAAACAAAAAAAACCGTACAATAAGAATCAAGAATCTAGGATTTGCGCGAAAAATAATTGCAAATTTAATAAATCGCCAAATGAAAAACTATGATAACAATTATCATTTTAAGCAAATATGTGTAAAAGCATATTTGGCAAATAATTAGTTATTATTTTGCGAATAAAGAATTTTTTACAAAGTTATTTTACACATTTTACAAATAAACTAACGAACATTGTAAAAACAATCTTTTGAAAATCAAGAATCAGCCAAAAAATTACTCTAGTAACGTCGTATTGACTAATTGAGATGATTTCCACGACAAAACCTATTGGCGACAAAAATTATTTCAATATGTGTATTTCAATTCAATTTAAAACCAAAATTGTATTCTGTATGCGAATATCACGATATTTTTTTGGTTTACGGAGCAGCTGCTACCAACCAGATTAGAAATATACTACAACTTTTTTTATGTGTTCGAAAAAATAGATTAGAAGGGTGCCAGTCTAAGGACCCAAATAGTGGACATTTAATTTAAGGGGGGAAATCCCTTTAGACGTCTCAAAATAGGTAATTTTTCAGATGTGTTTTTAAAGGTCATAAAATAATTGTATCGTTTTAAAGTTTTAACATAATTTTATTTAATCTTTGAAGAGAATAAAATTATTATTATTATTTTTATAAAATAGAGGCTCAGTAATTTTTTTTTGGGCGTCTCTGGCGGGAAGGCCAAAAGTGCTGCACTCGTCAATCTTTTTCTATTTATCTGAAACACAAAAAAAAACATTTCTTTCTGTTTCTGATAGATTCACGGGTAGGATAAACCTGTAAAACTGTAAAGAAGTATTAAATTAAAAATTAAGTAAGCTTTAAAACAAAAAATGTTCACAGTTTGTACTATTTTTTTGACATTTTTATCCAAAAAGTAGTTTACTTGCATGAAATCTTTAAAACTTTAGGTATATCCTTCCGATAATGGTATAGAAAAAAGCTTCCCAAAATTTCAGCCAAATCAATCAATAAGTTTTTGAGTTACGTTTTGAACAGTTTTTGAAAACACAATTTCGAGATAATCGCAGTTAAAGTTTCAGTTCGATAAAACGATTAGTGTTAGTGACTTACCGATGAATCAGTCATCCCAGGTGCATATAGCAGACCTTCAGCCTCTTCAAAAAGCTGGTTTTTTTAACCTGCTGCTGTTTTCGATCTGTACGAGCAGCTTTGCTCTGAAAGACATCTCCGGTTGTTTCGTTACTCGCGCCTCATCGGTAGTTTTGGTGAAAATTTTGGCATAGGTGCTAATAATTATACTTACACTATACATACAAATACACTTGCGTGTTTCACTTGTACTTGGCCCGAAATTTTCTCCATGTTTATCAGTAAATTGATTACCTTGATAATGTCTTTTTGTAGAATTTTTTCAAACGATATTATATAAAAACATAAAAAAATAACTTATAAGATCATATTGTAATTGAGCAGCCCGGTTTTTACCTGCCGATATTCACAGCTCAGCATCTAAGGTTAGGATGCGCTGTAGCCAAACGGCCTAACGCCTCAGAGCTCATTCGAAGCAGTGCATTCGTCGTGCTAACATCGGTTAAGTATTGTACATTCGCAGAACTATTCGTTCCCTGTCTCTGTTAGACAGTGACTCACTTATTCTTTCATTTGCGCATCTCACAGGCCAATATGTCTGGGTCGCAATATGCAGCCTCCGGCGCGCTCGACTGTATGTGCAATAACTCCGTAAATATATAATATTTTTATTTTTCTTGCCAGTATACTCTCAATATATTATATTTTCGAAATATGGAAAAAAATCGATTTTTGGAAATTTCCAAAAGGATTTCCCCTCTTAATAAAGCAATTAATCATTTGTTTCTTAATGTGACGTGAATCGTTTAAAACGTGTTAGAGTATTATAGTATCAGAAATTAGTGCTAGTAATTTTAACTTTGACATTAAACGACATCAAAGTGAATTTTTTTCTTTAAAAAAATAAACCAAATATATACGTAAACGTATGGAATAAATGGCTTTAAAAATATTACATTTTATTTTCAAAAAATAAGATATATGTCTTTGAAGCCTTGGATTTCCATTTTGAAAACATGTCTTAAGAAAACTTTTGTTTAAAATAATATAAAAAGTTATTGGATAAATTTACGAAAGTTACTTTCCTTACACCTCTGTGTAATAAAATATATCTAAAAGAGATTACGGAACTGTAAATATATTCTCAAATCTCGTTTACCTTTACTTTTTGTAACGCTTTTACCGTGCAAAAATAATAAAAACATTATAATAGAGGAGTGACTTTTGCTTGATATATAATATAATACTCAAGATGCAAATGAAAACTTCTAACTCCTTTTTAAAAGGCCCTGCATGTGTATTTTTCATTAAAAATTATCAGTTTTCCCCAAAAATTCCATTTGTTGGCATATCACAATTCTTATTGACTCAAAGCACTTTTTTAACTCATAGCATTGAAACATACTGAAAATTATATATCATTATACTAGGTATCCTAAAATGTCATTCATATTCAATTATTTGTTTAATCCTAGATGCGCAGAATGCGCTGGTCGTGTTAGCATTACTTCGAAGCTAGGTTCAGGAAAAATTAGTTGCTATAGAGCGTTTCACTGGACAACAACGTGTTTTATGTGTTCGCGCATATTATCAAAACAACAATTCACTTATTACAGTTCATCGTCTTTATAGGGCCGAGTATAATTTACAACATAAATGAGGCATAAAGTATTAATTTAATAAAGAAATGGATAAAAAAGTTTAACACTACTGGATCAACTCTAAATTTACCGTCTACGGGTTGTCCAGGGTCAAGCAGAGGTGCTAACAACATTGAAAGTATGCGTGAGTCGATTAGAGAAAATCCACCCCAATCCGTACGGAAGCGAAACAGCCAGGTACACATTAAGAAATCTTTACTGCATGTCATTTAAAAAAAAAACTTCGTCTTCATCTCCATAAAATTCAAATTATGCGAGAAATAAAAGAAACTACCGGAATTATTCCCAGGAAAAGTGATATGCTGTAGAGGTGACATAAATTGGACCCCAAGAAGTCCAGATTTAAGTCCATTTGACTTTTTCCTGTGGAGTTATGTTAAGAGTAAAGTTTATGAAAACAAAGCACGTATCATATTTCAACTAAAGGAGAATATTGTTTATGAGATCCACTCGATATCCAGACATCTGTGCGGCAGGTTGATAGCACATTTTCAATCAAGCCTTCAAGAATTCCAGCGCCGCAAAGGCCGCCATTTTGACTGTATTATTTTTGCTAAATAATTTTCCATACACTGTACTATAATGTTATAATAATAAAATTATTATACCTTAAATCGACTTCTATTAATTATATCTACAAAAATAAACAACAATACTGGACACCTTATTTATTCAGACATAGGCTTTTCGGACCAAGAATTGTTCCAATCGAAAGAAAGCAAACGAAGGAAAACATTACAATGTATTATTTAAATAGTTTTAAGAAACTCAAATAACCTTAAAACATTGTTACTTCCAATAACAAAAATATAACAGAATGAAGTGATATTTTTCAAACAAAATATTTATTAACTATTTATAGGCTTTAAATATGCAGTTTTTTTTATTGAATATATATGAATTTTTTGAATATATTTGAATATATAATCTTTTATTTTATAACGAGAATTTATTTTCTTTCTTTTTGATTTTTAGGAAATCCGATTTAATCGAAAGGAAAATTGTCATTCAAATATTACATTTTTTGTACTCCACAAAAAGCTAAAATATTTTGCCAACAACAACATATACAGCAAATATTTCCTATAAATTTGTATTCTTTTATGTTTAGTAAAAAGAAATAAAATAGGATTGCAAAAAAAAAGAAACAATAAGAGATCATCTTATTTCGTTTTTTTTCCTGCAGATGGAAAGAAGTTTTGCCTTTTTAAATGTTTTTATATTGATTTTGTTTTTGTATCAACATTCTAACTACTGCCAATCTATAAAGAATAAAGCTTCCCTAACATGTTATTTATTTTACCAACTATAGATATCTTCGTTTCATTATATATGTATTTTGATTGATTGCGCAGTTGACTCTTGGTAAAACATAGTAAGAATGATAATGATTAAAACATTTTGTATTTGTTTCACAAGATATTCAAGTTATTTCTGGCCGAAACATGGCAGATAATATCTCGAATATATTGTGAAACAAATACAAAGTGTTTTAATCATTATCATTAGAAATATGTTACTCCACTGAAATATTCTCTACTGTCACATGAATAATTGAATGTATATATATATATATATATATATATATATATATATATATATATATATATATATATATATATATATATATATATATATTACAGAATTCTTTCACCCTTTCTCCACGTGGTGCTATCGATTGCCTTCGCCCAACTGTCACCATGAGCCGTCACGTATCTATCGGAACCGGTTTCTAGACTTTCAGCCTTCATCAGCCGAGTTCCAGAACGCAAGGAAAGCAGATGGGAGAGACGATCGGGGCCAGGCCATGTCAACTGGCCATTTTGATGACGGATCGTAATAGCACACAACTCACGCCATAATACGGCGAATGCTCGTAGCAGTCAGGACTGCTCGAAACATTTTGCATAAAACCTCGGGTATAGTACCAGGTATGCCCACAAGGTAGCGTAACGGGACCGTGGAGGGAAATATTACAGAAATCTCGTAATATGGTGAGGAATCGGTAATATGGTGTGAGTTGTATGGACTTGCAACCCGCCATCAACGTGGCCGTTTCCCTCCAGCCGTTTTCCCTGTGTTATACTAGGAAATATCTCAAATTTTAATTTCCCAGTTTTTTTAAATTTTGGAATTTTATAGCTGTTCAGCGGAACATTACTGCGGAAAGACTATTACACACCTTTGTAGGAAATTGGACGTTCTTCAAAAAAGGTCTCTTATAAATTTTTGATAATTTTTTAAAATATATAATAACTTTTTCAAAACTGATTCGAAGCTGAAGTTAAACGCATAATAATTTTTTTTATATTTTCAATTTTTCGACGAAACTATCAATTTTATCGACAGATGTTTTTCAATCTTTTTTGTAGATCATTCCATTTTCTATAAATTTTCATTAATACATTTTTCCAAACTACATAAGGATCGTGAGTTATTTCAATTGAAATTTGAATTTTTCTAAATAATCGGATTTTTATTGTTTAAAATTGATAAAATTAAAATTATTCAATTTTTCAACTGAAAATGACTTACTTATTATATTTAACTAACTCTTAGAAAAACTTGCACTTCAAATTGAAAAATACAGATATACTATACTTATTTTCAACTAGAATATTTTTTCAAATGTTAATGAATTTTGATGTGATAATTCAGTCGACGAACGTCGTCATCGAATTCAAACGTCAAATACCTACAAAGATATGTAATAGTCTTTCCACAGTAATGTTCCGCTGAAGAGCTGTAAAATTAAAAAAAGTAAAAAAGGTAAAAAAGGTAAAAAAAAAACTATGTTATTTAAATGGGAAATTGAAAATTGTGATAAATATTATTAAGAGCTCTGACTTTCACAGTATTTTTTTTTTCGTCATTTCTAACAATATATTCGATACCTTTAAGAAAAAATAATCGATTTTTTTGAAACACACACACATATATATATATATATATATATATATATATATATATATATATATATATATATATATATATATATATATATATATATGTACATAATATATTTCTTATATATGTATATATCTTATATATGTATTGGCCGGTCGCGTTGGTGCGGCGGTAAGAGCGTCTGCTTTGCCGAATCCGCGCTGGAGCGGTAGCTGGTTCGATTCCAGCGCTCGGATGGTTATTTTTCTTTCTTATGTCCGTTTATCTTTCCTAAATGTTTGTGATTGTTTCTAGGCAAGAGTGTAAAATCCGACTACGAATTACCCTTCAGTCACGCCAGTTAAAGGCTGGGTGCCGGATGTCTTCTGAGAAGTGTTCTACGTTGGTCACTCGCCAGTCGGTAGGTTTCCTGATAGACTTATGGGTAGGCACATAACCAAGGGTTTATAGCCCGAGGGGGGTGCTGGCCTGGGTTTGTCGGAAGCTGATGACCGTGGTTCGGAACCCACATTAAGCTGTAGGTCCAGTCGCTAAATAGCCTAGTTGCTGATGCGCCTCTAACCCAAACACTTTACATTAATTTTTATAATTATTCCTATATAATATAATAGATAATGTTATATAATATCTCAATATATCCATTTATATCACTTTTCCTTGTACAAGTTTCTAAAGTTATTAAGTAATATATAAACTTACAAAACCCATTGACCCAATTAAATATTTCAATAACAGTAGGAGACTTCATATGTGAAAACAAATTTCGAGATACGTAACTTGAAAGCTACAAAGAGCGTTACATCAGCCCCACAATGCCAACGTCGAGCTATTAAAGTTCCTTAAAAGTTTTAAGCTAGCTCGAAAACCTGCTTTATAAAGATAAGTTTCGGCGCCGTGTGTTAAGTAGAATAAGTGAGGAAGAATAGCTTTTAATTTTTTACACATAAACAGAAACGGCTGGAAAAGTTTTTGATTTAGATGAAACGGGGAGAAACTTTATCAGGACTTGTAACTGTTTTTGCGTTGAAAGAATTTAATAAGACTTTATAACTGACGGAATTTGGCGAGATAATGTCGCCGGAGAAAAGGACAGTGAAATGGATTAAATATGGTTTATGTCGCAAGGGTATTGTATTTTTTAATATTTAATGAATTTGAAAATACCTAGGGAAATTTACGAAGAAAGATGGAAGATTAAGATTGTTCTCAGCACCTAACACATTAAGAAAGCAAATCTATTTGGTTTGGTGATTTCTTAAATTAGAAATAACCAAAAATACAGTTTTTGGTTATTGCTAATTTGGCCTAAACTAAAAAAAAATAATGAATAAAATCAGGAAAGTATAAAAAAAATTGAAATTAAGAAATAAGATCATTTTACCAAAAGTAAAGAATGGGCAAGTGTACAAATGCGAAATAAAACAACCAACAAATAAAGAAATAATCCAAAGATTAAAAAATAATAAAAGACCAGTGGAAAGTAATCTAACATCTGAAATGTCAATGTAAAATGCCAAAAAAAAAATGAAATGTGATGGTAATATATCAACTGAAATACACAGGCTTGTTCAAATAATATAGGAAAAAGAAGAAATGCCAAAGGAATGTGTAACATTTTAATAAATAACGACTGCTACTGTAGTGCTGACTCGAGTGTGTGTTGCTTCGTAGGGTCAGTTGGACGCAGTCAGAAACCTCAATTCGTGTGGATCTGTCGTGCTCGACAAAAAACGGAAAGCGACTTATTTGTCGACGCAGCAGACAGTCTAAGCTAAGTAACACCCTCCATTCGAGGTACGTCGATTAGGTGGCCAAGCCCTACACAGGCTTATTGTTTTGGTATTTTTTAGGGGGTTTGAGAAATCGGACATTTTAGATTCCGAACATTTCAGACTCTGGACATTTGAGATTCCAGACATTTCATTCTCCGGACATTTTAGATCACGGACATTTCAGACGCCATACATTTCAGACGCCGGACATTTCAGATACAGAACACCTCAATTACCAGACATTTCGGTTACTGGATATTTCGGTGACTAGATATCATTAATATTAGCTTTATTATTATTATAATCATAGAGTTTGTCACCCATTTATAATTTCTATCTTAGAAAGCTAGATATGAACCCGTACTATTAATCTGATACCTGTATTTGTATAGTGCTAAATATTTTGTCTTTTGTATGTTCATTGAAATTATTACCCACCTAATTATATAGTTATTTAAGTAGGCTAATTATAAGTAGTATGTTTAATTTTTTGTTGTATTGTATTTTTTTGGTTGTATGCGAATTTGTGTTTATTTAATTATTAAATTGATATAGTGTTAAACTGGGTTGTAAGCTTCCCTTTCCAATTTAGGTTTTTTTTAACTTAGAGAACTGGATGACGCCTTTTAGTAGTGCCATTTGGATCCATCCACGATCCACGACCTAACTGCCACACGATTTCCGATGCCGAATCCGACCGATGCCGAATCCGATTCCGACCAACAAAAAAAAAGGTTACAAATGGTTCAAAGCATTGATAATCCCATTACATAAAAAAGGAAAAATCTGATATGTAAGAATTACAGAGGTATTGAGCTGTTGAATACTTGTTATGAAGTTCTAGCCCTGTACTGAAGGTTGTAAGCGCTGAGAAAACGGGAAAACGGTTATACTGAATCAGTATTAGGAGAGTACCAGGCTCCCTATAGGCAATGCAAGCTATCTACTATGAATACAAAAAAACCTGTATGTACTGTTTATTGACTTTAAACAAGCATACAACAGAATAAAAAGAAGTGAATTGTACAAAACGATGAGTAGTTTGGGAATACGCCATAAATTGATAAAATTAATAAAAATGATAATAAGTATTATCTAAATGATTGTGGCATGTTCACATGGTGATGTGTGATTGTGACAATAAAAAAATCGAATAGTACAACTTAACACTCAAGAAAACTGTCAGAAAAAGCGACATTAAAAATGAAGGTATACGGGGCGATTTTTAGCAATGATCACCAATGCATGACTTTCGCGGATGATATGTCCCTTATTAGTTAACAAAATTAGAAAATAATTAATAAATATCTTTAAAAAGGTGAAGGAAATTACAAAAGATGTAGGTTTAAAAATAAATGAGGGAAGAACCAAATATAGGATAATGGGAAATACAGTAATGAGTGAGATGAAAATAGCAAGTAATTGGAGTGACATTTACATTTTGGAAAAGGTAAATAAGTTTATATACCTAGGAATTCAAATCGAAGAAAACCGCCATAAGGATCCAAAAATAAAAACAAGAATTTAAAAATAAAGCAAAAAAAATGCAGCCTTGATGCCATTTCTAAAATTAAAATTGTTATCCAGAAATACCACAATAAGTATATACAGAACAATCTTAAGGCGAACAGTAACGTAAGCATGTATTGGACGGATGAGAGAGAAATATGCTGATATATATATATATATATATATATATATATATATATATATATATATATATATATATATATATACACACAAGAACCAGAACAGGAACACAAGGACAAGAACACAAGAAGGTTGGAAAAGAAAAATAAACAAAGAAACACAAGTATTATATAAAGAACCTAAATTATCCATATACAGTAAATTATAAAGAATAAGGTGCTTGAAACACGTAGAAACATCGCAAGGGAAGAAAGAAAAGAAACACCACGAAGAAGACGAATGAGGCAAGTACAAGAGGATTTGAGAGTGATTGGAATTGAAGTCTATATATATATATACATATATATATATACAAACATATATACATATATATATATATATATATATATATATATATATATATATATATATATATATATATATAGGTGTTGCTATTAAATAACGAGACTGACGCTGCTACAGAAGTACGCATGCGCCAAACGCCAGCGACCATCAGCTGTTTAACGTAAAGCCTTCTCTTTCGAATGCAGGCTTAAAGTGTTCTCTAAACTAAAATATATATATATATATATATATATATATATATATATATATATATATATATATATATATATATATATATATATATATATATATATATATAGATATATATATATATATATATATATATATATATATATATATATATATATATATATATATATATATATATATAGATATATATATATATATAGATATATATATATATATATATATATATATATATATATATATATATATATATATATATATATATATATATATATATATATATATATATATATATATATAGATATATATATAGATATATATATATATATATATATATATATATATATATATATATATATATATATATATATATATATATATATATATATATGTTGTTGTTTAACGTGAAGCCTTCTCTTTCGAATGCAATACCTCTCGCTTCTGTAAACAAATCCGTATAACCGTGGCCTTCATTTGCATCAGAGTTGTTTTTTGTTTCGTCGGAAAAATGTTAAGTGTAACAATAGAGAAACGAATTGTTGTGAAATTTCACTCCAAACTTGGAAAAACCGCTACTGAAACTTATAATTTATTGAAAGAAGTATATGGCAATAAATGTTTATCGCGTGCACGTGTTTTTGAGTGGTTTAGTTAAGTGGTAGTTTTGAAGATGATTCATGCCCGGGTCGCCCTTCCATGTCAAAAACGGATGACAATACGGATGACCGTCAGTTAAGTATTCGTTCGATTGCTGAAACTATAGCAATTGTCAAAGAATGCGTACGGCAAATTTTACATAACAATTTTAACATGTAAAAAGTGTGTGCCAAACAATTATCTCTTCATTTGGTTTGAATTTCTTTCTAGCCATTTATTTCTTCATATTTCGAAAAATAAAAAAGTCGGAGGAGACCATGTCAGGAGAATAAGGTGAATATAGTATCAATTCGTCGCGCAAAAAAAACAATTTTCCTTTGAAAAGGCGGACAAATGGTCGAAGGAAATTTTTGTGGTGAAGCTTACTTCTTCGCCAAGTAAAGTATGTTTTTCATCGACTTTTTGTTAAATTTTCTGAATAATATAACATAATACTCTCCTACAATTATATTTTTTTTCCAAGTAATCGATGGAGATAAAGCCCTGGGAATCCTAAAAAACAGTGGCGACAGCCCTTCCGGATGATCGGAGCAGTTTCGCCTTCTTGGGAGTACCTTCGCCTAATAATACGCCCATTATTCGCTCATTCGCCCATTATTAAAATTGTTCCTTCATTTCTGATGTGTAGTAGTGACAGCAAGTTTTATCAACAGCTACGAATAGCTGCAGACGCTTTATAGAATTGCGCTTATATATGTTGTGAAGCAAACGCATCACCAAACGCGCTTATAGCTTTCTCATACATACATATTCATGTATAATATTTGTAGTGCATATGTTTCTTATCTCAACAATCATCTGCGATCGCCGAACAAATAATATCATGGATTTTGTTGATCATTTCCTCAATACTGACCTCAACGGGTATACTGAGCGCGGAGCATCAATCGTACTGGTTCGAGAACAACAAAACTATTAAAGGAGCTCCGATAATACTTTTTTTTTAATTTACATACTTTTTCGATGCATGAAATATTGTTGAAACACACAAAGTACTGGGGACACGAAAATTGCTTTTTTCCATAATAAGAAAAATCTTAAACTTAACTGTTTTCGAAGCCTACCAAAACAAGACTTGAAATCATATCGGCTTAAAATTCATAGAGTATTACTAGAAAGGAAGCTACTTTTTAGAATTGTAATCTACTTTGCAATCACATAGCAATCTGTTGAAAAAGTATCTCACTTTTTATTCTATCCGCTTAATTTGCATCCGCTTTTTTTTTATTAAAATATTTTTCAAAACCACTTATCCACTTTTGATCTAACTTGAACCATTTTATATTTTTTACGGTTTAATATTATATCTTTTTTATTAACTAAATATCCTTTCATTCAGAAATAATGAATGTGGAATTTTTGCGTAGGGAATCGTGAAACTTATATGGTGGATAAAAGTGTTAAGTGGTTTTAAAGTTTAATTAGAAATCCAGAACCACGATAATAGTGTAAATAGATAACAGCAAAAAGTTTGGATATCTCGCTAGTTAAAATTGAATTTACGTTAAACCCTCTTCTGTTTTATCGTGCATGGGACTAAGAGGAAATATATGTATGTAAGCTATGCCAAGGGAGAATTCGTGATTCCGGGTTATAAAATGAAGGAATTACCCGGCGATTGAATGATCGTGTCTCCCAGCTAAAATCTATAACTAAGTGTAAAACAAGGTCACAACCAACTCGAAATTTTACACCTTCAAGCGAATTTTTCTTTATCGAATTGAAGACAAGAAGTTCGGATAAAATGAGCCGAAAAAATAACGCCTAGGGATGTAGCGTAAATATTATCTTTATCAGATCACTTTTTAGAACTCTTTCGCTTTCAGTTCACTATATTTTAAGCCTGAATGTATAAATAGTGTTAAGTACCTAATATATCTACTATCTAGCAGCATATTACTAATGAACGGTATACAAATTTATTAGAAAAGAATTTATTTGATGATTAAAATTGAATAAAAAAACATCCAACCGTGTCGATAACAATTGCATTCGAATATTAAAGAAATATTCCGATAATAAAATTGTTAATTATCAGGGATAATTCTTAATGTTCTTTGAAAAGTCATTGTATTACACCTAATTTCCGATAGCCACCATGGAAATTGACATGCAAAAATCTGTATTGCCAATTAGAACAATTATTAGTTGTCAGTAGAACTAATTTTTGTATATGGTAGCATTTAACATTCATCGAAATATAATGAAATGCGTGAAGTAAATTTTTCAGTTCAAGCACATCGTGAAAAACATATCTGAAACTTGTAATAGAAAAATATCAATAGAAAAACATATAAAGAACGATTTCAGTGCTTCAGAAGGAATTTAACTTGGTAAGGGGAAGAACGGTCTAAACAACCGAGAATGCCGAACTGCAAACAGTATAAAATGAAAAATCAACTCATTCAACAACAAATCAACAACATTCGACATTAAAACCACTAACAGTTGCTGCGATTGTTTCTAAATGTCTACCTATTATAGCAACAATCAAAAAAGTTTTTTTTTTCTTACTTAGCAAACAAATATAATTCTTAGTAAATTTGACTGAGGTAGCCGATACTTGATGGAAATTCATTTTAAATAAATAAACAAAAATCAATATCTACATTTTCCATTTTATTATAATTCGTTTTGAGGCATTCTAACAAGGGATAAAACATAGATATACTGCAGCAAATGCAAAGGAAAATAATCATGAGCTGCTCTTGGAGAATTATTCACTTTAATGCCAAAGGAAACTGTTAGCTATTATTGTTCTGTATTTACTGGGATTAGGAAGATCGGTGGATCTCAAATCAAATAAATCAGTTATGTGAACCCCATAAAAAAAGTTATATTAATTATACGATAAAATAAAATAAATAAGACCATCAATGAACATTATTATGTTACAATACAATAATACACATTGCCAGGCATGTGCGGCAATAATTGAAACTCGAACTATTCTCCAAACTTGGCGGCAGCGTATCCTATTGCGATAAATATAATAATAATAATAGATATAATCTCTCTTGATACAGGGTTTATGAAAAAGTTTTGAAGAAAATGGATCGATCAGCGTATTACATCTAAAAATGTCATTTCCACTTCGTGAAATCTAACTTTTACCAGTAAAATTTGAAAAAAACTATAGGAAGAGATGAAAAACAAATCAAACCAAAATATCCGAGTCAAGTTGCAAAAATTTGGTTCGGGTGACTAAAAACACGTGTGGTCTAGCATTGTCTCGATGGAATGCATTGCCCTTTCTCTTGACTAATTTGACCCAGTTATGGTCGATTCCTAGTTTTAATGCAAGTTGTAATATTTTAATATTTCTCCAAATTAGTGTTCTGCTCTTCAGGTCACAGCTCAAAAAAAAAAAACAATTCCGTTCCAGTTCCACAGTATGCATGACATAACCTTCTTCGGAAGTAAACTAGTTGTTGCACTAGTTAAAGAGGCATATCCACGGTTACACCAACATCTCTTATACTCAACATTATTATAGACATTCAATTTTGCATCATTTGTAACCATGACATTTAAAAATGAATCGATCCTTTTGCGCTTCAATAGAGAATTGCAAACAGAAATCCAGTCCATTCATTTTTTCTCATGCGGACCCATACATCGACCTTGCTAACCATTCCAAGTTGTTGTAATCGCCTTGACACTGTTGAGTGGTTGACTTTAAAAAAATTTCCCGTTCTCTCTAGTTGTTTTATGCAGATAACTTCCAGTTAGCACTAATCTTTCATTAACATCAGTCCCGGCTAGTCGTTCAGAAAGTGGTGTATTGTTGAGATTAAAATATTCTTTAGGAAAATTTCTGTATCACTTGCGTACCCCCGCCGTTCACATCAAGTATTTTCTTTTGCGTCTTTAGCCTTCTAGATAGTAAAAAAACACAACATGTCGAAGATGATGCTTATTTTCTGCTAGATTAATTCCTTAACAGCATTTTTACAACAGCAGCAAGTACAAAAAAATAATAATTTTTTGTCCAAGAACTTGCTGAAATTCCTTCTGTCAAACAGCATTAAAACTTTAGACATGTGAAGTAAATAACACTGAGATGCAATGGCATCTCCCGCCAAAATCGGGACGAACTTTAGAAGCATTCTAATAATTGCCGACTTGATTTTAAACTTTGTCATGTAAAATTGTAAGGCTTATATATCCAATACAGATAATCATTCGAACATTCATTCGATCGATAAACATTCATTCGAACTCCTGAGTAGTGATGTAAATATCTAACAATGAAACACTTGTGTAATATATAACAGTGAAAAATCTAATACAGTATAAATATATAACAGTGAAACACTAATGCACTTATATTAATAAAATTATATTTAAAAGACCGAACCCAACAGGTAGTAAAGACTGATTTTTGTGGTTAAGCTATTGTGTCTTAAACCCAGTCTCTTGTATTCAGCAATAGAAAGAATAACAGTATTACATTCACCTATAAAGACGTTAATATTCCCACACGTGATAGAAAGCTGAATTGAAGAGGACACGTGGAAAAAGTTGCTGCAGGCTTATCTCGGTATTACTACGCACTGAGAATAATAACTCAGAATGTGGGTTTTGAGGCTGCAATGTCAGCTTACCATGTGCTATGTTCAGTCAAGGATAAGATACGGTTTGGTTTTCTGGAGAAATTCTCCAAGTGTCTGAATTCATGTTTATATTGGGTTCGTACACTTTTATATTTAATAATAAAAATCTCTTTGCGAAGGTAAAAGTCGAATCTCGTGAATGCAAGATGTAATTTTAGTTTTATACTTTTTAACCACATTTTTTTTACAAAAATCCTCAAGTGATCAGTGATTACCTCATCACAAATCATTCAGCCCCAAAAAGTCACTATTTGGTGCGGTTCTTGGGCTGAAGGAGTGATAGGACCTTATTTTTCGCTCATGGAAGTCCTGTTACAGTTAATGATAAATATCTTTAGCCCGAACTGATTAATGTGGATATAAATAATGTATGCTTTCAGCAAAACGGTGGAACTCTCCAGACAATTAATTTATTCTAAGAAAAGTTTCCTGTATGTTGTAATTCACGAAATAATAATGTCATCTGACGAACAAGATCATGCGATTCCACATCCTTGGATAATGGTTGCACTATTGACCCGATTCTTGACCTTAAACGAAGCATTCAGACCTCCATTGAACCTCCAGATGTTTTGTTTAATTTTTCATGTGAACAATACACTAATTTTTATTTAGTAAAATATGTTTCTATACCATTCACAAAACTTTCATTCTTATTTTGTAAGAGTATACCCAGAAGTTTATATGTAAGATACAGGTGTTAACTAATTCAAACATTTAATAATAAACTTAAAACTATTGCTAATGGTTTAAATAGTTAAGCGACGAAGAGTTTGGATATCTCGCTTATTAAACTTGAATTTACGTTAAACTCTCTTCTGTGTTATCGTGAAACATGAAAATGAGAGAAAATATATGTATGTAAACCAAACCAAGGGAAATTTCGTGATTATGTACTGTAAAACGAAGAAATTGCTTGGCGATTGAGAAATATCGTGTCTCCCAGCTAAAATCTATAACTGTGCGTGAAACAAGGTCACGATCAACTCGGAGTTTTGCACCTTGCGGCGAACTCCGACGTTTTATCGAGTGAACGGCAAGATATTCGAGTAAAATGCCTGGAAAGCATAACGCGCGGTGAAATGTGAGGCAAATATTATCTTTGGCGGGTGACGTCCTGAAGCTCTTCTGTTCCCAGTTGACTTATTGTATGCTCGAATGCGCAAGGAATTTAAAATTTCTAAACTAGGTATCTAGGTAAAATAAGAACACCGAAGATTAGAGTTCATTTTATAATTAGTAGTAATGTATTTATATAAAATAAAACATGTTATATCAGTGTGCAAACGGCATATGTTCTAAAAGTTCATTCTCTTTATCAATAAATTCAAGATTAACACCAAGGTCGTTCGAAAAGTTGTCCTCCTGACAAAGGAAACAATATTTTTGATATTTCTTATATTTCAAAGTGTCCTTGGCAATTCAATGTATTTAGATCAACGACGTTATGACATTTATATACATTCATTATAATGCAATTTGATCAACTCTGCAAAATATGCGGTTGTATCAGTTTTGACTTCATTATTTGAAGTGAATCTTCGTGCAGCTAGGCATTTCTTCGGATTTGGAGAAATAAATAGTGCGCATGTGTCAAGACTTCGAACAATTTGTCATAAAATTGTATAGTAACAAGCCAAGACATACGTGCGGACGAATTATTGTGCTGAAAGAGCACTTTCTTTTTAATCCAATGTGAACGTTTATCCTGAATAACACCCTTTAGTTACTGCAGTAATAAAACGTTATGAGATAGCAGCCATAGTATTACGAAAATCCCAGAAAACTGTAGTCATGGCATTCCCTGCAGATGAAACCATTCTAGATTTCTTTGGCGCTCTTTCACCAACTCTCGCCCACTATTTGAATTGTTACTTCGTCTCTGTATATCTATCGTCTTCGTATATAAAATACTGAATGCATGTTTCATGTTTCATGTAGTGTTATAAATTTTCGAAGGAACTCCGTAGAATCATAGATAAATAAGTCTAAACACTATCAAGATATGTCCATTCGAATCCATATTCTGTTGATTGTTAATATCAACCTACAGAGCAAAAATCTTTTTTTTCTCCAAAACATCGTAAAAAATTTGGTGCATATAGCATATCGAGATGTTTATAATATCAACAAGGTCGCGTACCTTCAGTCGTGAATCATCATAATATCATAATCATAATCAATCATAATATAATATCATGGATTTAGTAATAACTTTGTCGCTCGTAAAGGTTTTTAGACATCCCAATCATTTAACATATTAAATTGAATTTATTCAATATAAATTTATACAACCACTTTTAAATTCAGCAGTTTACTGTAATACCGCCGAAAACAAAGAAGGAGAACCCTTTAAACTTGAATCTAACACTTTTTGTATGTACGTTGGGGTTAAACCCCATAACGTGAATTACTTTCTAAAAGCTCGAACCTCAATTTTATTAGTTCTTATGAAAAATGTTAACACTTGTTTGCTTTACTCGATCGTCATAACCAACGTATCTGAAGCTATTAAGCATGCTATCTCACAAATCTTACTTGACAAATAGTACTGACATTTGGCCATTCTTGATATCTTTGTGCGGACCGACAATTGTTGAACGTCTCTCGTATAATATTTTAATGTTTACCCAATTACAAATATAATTTTTTTTTACGAAAACTTATATTATTTCAGTATTTGTTTATTCTAGAAAGAAAAAATATATATTTTGACAATTTTTATCTTTATATTCAATTTTTAGTGATAGCACTTCCTCGGCCGATCTTTATTGTATCTTATCTTTAATCGTATCCTTAATTGTATCTTATCTTGAGAGCATACGCAAAACTTATCGGATATTCAATCAATCGGACACTCAATCCCTACTATGTTTTTTGTATAATTCACAAATTAAGCCAATTGGGTGAACTAATACCCCCATTTCCAGCAGAATTTGCCTTAATTTATCGCATTTTAAGCTGTCAAATACCTTCGGAAAACCTTCGATTACCTTCGTGAATGTTCATACTTTAGAATACTCAATTTCAGAATCAAATCATAAGTGTATCAGATTGGCTCTAGTTTTTATGCTATTGAAGTATATCTAGAAGTCGTAATGATATTCAAATTGTTAACTCTAATCACAAGTTAAAACGCGATTAATGAGCATTAATTTCGAATATCCGCACATCACAAGGCTGTTCATGTGACCTTAGTTTTCCTTACGACCCCATCCCGTGTAACAGGCGTAAGTATTCAGTTTTTGACAAGATTGATAGACGCACAATGTGCAATTTGGTAAGTTACTGACGGATGGTGTTTAAAATTTAATTTACGTGTTGTTTATTGATTTTTTATAATACAAATTGTCCATAGAATGATGAGTTCATCGAAAAGCAAATTCCGATATCAACCTCATGTATTTTGCTATATCTATATATACAACAGTAAATCAGAAACGAAATATCACCGACTTCGTGAAGGAGGTTTATGCCGCTTATTTCGGACTAAAAATTGAAAAACAGGATAAGCCATGAGGATTTCACAAGGTTTGTAAATCTTGTGTTGATTCCTTGCGCTTGTGGAAGAAGGAGAACGCTCAGGGTTAAATTTCGATATTTCTATGTCTATTTCTATTTCTAAAAATCATTTCGATGATTGTTACTTTTGCGTAGTAGACATCAAAGGCTTCAATCTGCACCAAATGGCAATAACCAGATTTAGAACCTGTAACATGCCATGTTTTTCACAACGAAGAACTTTCTCAGCCTATTTACAACTCACAACTGGAGCGTATGCCGTTCGAAGCAACAGCGTTTTCGGACTCACATTGTTTCATACAATCTATAATTACAAGTGGAAGTGAATATGTAGGAGACTCATCAGCGCCACAGTTATTTTCTGAAAATAATTTCAGCAATTTAATACGAGATCTGAATTTATCAAAACAAGCGTCGGAATTGTTAGCGTCTAAAGGCTAAACGAAAATAATTTATTGCAGTCAGAAGCATTAATAATAGCTTACAGAACTAGCGAAAAACAATTTTACCGTATTTTAGTGAGGACGAAGAGCTTGTCTATTGTAACCACCTGGACAGATTTGTCGATAACCTCGGAGATTTTAGCGACGAGCAGGGAGAGAGCTTTTACTAGGATATAAAAGTTATGGAGGAGAGATATCAGGGCAGATGGGATCAACATATGATAGCAGATGACTGTTGGTCTCTACAAAGGGATAGTTCTCAATAATCCCATAAGTCTTATAAGAAGCGTTTTTCTGATATGTAATATACTTTTTCCACATTTTTATTTTTATTACCTTTTTTTACTTTTATATAATTAAAATAAATCCTTTAATAGAATAATTACTTGATTTTCTATAAACTACGCATATTCAAAACAACAATTCATATATATATATATATATATATATATATATATATATATATATATATATATATATATATATATATATATATATATATATATATTATTATTCACGTATGGGCCCTGGTGGACCACGCGAAGTACAATTAGAGGCGTTTGTTGTTGTTAGCCTTCCTTTGAGCCCATACTAATTTCATTCTTTCGCTATGAGCTTTTTTCCTTTCGTCAGACCAAGTTGTTCCAGTCTTCCTACATTTTTCTCTCTGGCCAACCTTCCAAACGTTAACCTTGTGTCTGAAACAACCTCTATCCTGATTTTCACTTTGTGTAATATTTGCTGATCTTAGGTCCTCTTTAATTGCCGCAGTCCATTTAATTATTTCTACTTTAGCTCTACTCCTATTTTCATAAAATTCGAGATATTTATATTATATAGACTATATATATATATATATATATATATATATATATATATATATATATATATATATATATATATATATATATATATATATATATATATTTTTTTTTTTTTTTTTAATTTATTGGGATTTTCGGTCAGTGTAAATAAGTTTTAATTTTCATTTTCATTTTAATCATACATATCTCTGTCGTATTTTAGTGTAATTCTAAAATTGTCAGTACAAGCCCCGTAATTGTCAGTACAAAATCACCCTAGAACCAATCCCATATCAAAAGCAACAAAGTCACTGTTGACCCGTGTAATCAATAATACAGGGGTATACAGTCGAATATCTATTTACGTGCACCTCTCCCTGAAACGAATCCAACCTGCTTTGGAGCGTTGGAAGATAATATGAAGGAGGATCTCATTTGCATGTGGAATGAGAAGTGTACACAATACAACAGAGTGAGTGTACACTATACAACACCGCGTTAAAATTATTGAATTACTTTATGAAAATGGGGGTTCACTGAAAAATGCTTTTAAAAAATTACGTGATATTTACGGTTTGCACAAACGTCAATCTGAAAGCACTATCAATGGATTTGTGTAAAAAAAACAAAAAATATAAAAGAAAAGCAATATATAGTCGTAGTAGTCGTTCACAAGAGCATATTGATTTGGTTCGTAAAAGTGTTGCTGAATACCCAGAAATTTCCATTAGTCGACGTTCACAACAATTTGGGCTCAGTGAATCCACAACATGGTGTATTTTATGAAAGAATTTAGCTCTAAAGGCATACAATTTCTAAACTTTCTAACTTCTAACTTCTAATTTCTAACTTTCTTCCAAGAATTTCTAAACTAAAGAATAAAATTATTCAAGTCATTGGTGATATAAAGCCACGGTTATGAAGAAATATTATCCAAATTTTTTACAAAAGAGCGGACGTCTGTGGAGCTGCAAGAGGTGGCCATTTGGCAGATGCTGTCTTTCGTGTTTAAATGTCATACACTATGCTGCAATTATCTATATAAAGTTTTTTTGTAATCAAGGCATATTCTGTGTTTTATTCAAGAACTAAAAAACTGTTCAATTTGAAAAACCCTTTAGAAACATTAACAAAACATAAATCCAAAAAAAGCAAAAGGTGAATCAGCTTTATATTTAAAATATGGGAGACAGTGAATATATTTCAGTTTGATTCTAATAAATGTACTGGGTGTTGAATTTATTTTGTCACATTTCAATTTTTCTCCTATATATATTTTCGTTGATGTGGAAATTTATAAGCAATCTCATTTTTAAAACTGCATTAGCACTATATCTGATAAAAATTTAAAACTAGATATATGAAATTTATCACACAGAAAATGTCTAAATATTTGGTTTAAATGGATGCAGGGAGATGTTATGATCACCAAGGCGATAAAACATATAGTGATAAAACATATAATGACAGAAAAGTTGGTAAATACCCATTTACTACAGCAAACTCAACAAATAACAAAGTTTGAACCTTATAAAGCATTGATCTTAATATATCTAAACTAGAAGAAACTTTGTAGATATTTTCTTTGTGAGTGAATAATTTATAAAGATCGTTGTTACTTCAAGTTAGCCAGGATGGTCCGGACCTTTCTTTAAATAGGACACTTCATAACTTATGCTTCAAAATAGACCAGTTTAGAAAACCTAAAACTTTCTAAGTCGGTTTGAAAAATTGCCCTTTTATAATTATTATTTGTCAACTGTGGCGCTGTAAATAAAATTTGGATGATACATAAGTTTTTGAATTTTTCTGTATGGTATTTTCAAAGAAAAATGTATAATGTTCATTTGGTCACTAATTATATTTATATTATATATTTTTTTGTAACTCTTGAACTGTTCTTTTAAATTGTGTGAAATTTAGTATTAAATAGCTGGAAAAAGAAAAAGTTGGAAACAATAGAAAATTTTGAAAATAATATGCTCTTGTGCCATTACTGAAAGCTATAATTTAGTCGCGAAAGCGATCAGCAAAATAGATAAATAGATCAGCAAAATAGATCAGCAAAATAGTGGAAGTCGAACAACGCACACGTTGCTGAAGTCAAGCCCTTAAACAATATTTGCAGGTTATCTATCGAGCTTACCATTCTACGATCATAAACACCTTATTGACTAAGTTAACAAGCGTTGTTCACAAGTGCCACGAAAAATCAAAATATATGCACTAAATGTTTTATCAAATAAATTGTAAGTTACTATAAAGAATTAATGGATTTGATTTAGCCAGTTGTCTATCTAAGTGAGCTCTTCAGGAAGAAGAGATTTGGTTTGCTTTCCAAATAATCAAGCTGTTGAAGGAAATATTATTATGAGCAACTCTAGTATGTACGTGGAGCTGTATAGAAAATGTTTGGCTTTAGTCAACAAAAAAGGAATTTTTCTGCAGCAATAGAAAATCATACTATCAGAAAAATTAAAACACTCTGATCTTGACCGTTGGTTATCGGATTTTCAAAATTTCCCTTCACAACCACACTTCTTTTGTTGAATAGATCTGATAACTGATTTGATCTATATACTGAACTAAATCAAAAATAAATTTTAGCATTTAAGAAGAAAGGCACAGCTGATCATTTGAATATAGTAAGTACCAAAGTAAGAAAAACCAAGTTCACAAGTTGTTTTAGTAATTGCAGAATGTACAATAGAAGTTTTATAAAAATTGTAAGTTTATAAGTAACTTTTTCTCTCTATTATGAATTCTCGGCCTAACAAAGATATAATGCAAGTATGACCAAATACCTATGATATCTGTCAAATATGATACGTTAGACAGCGTGCAGCAAGTATTCAGACGCTTGCGTTTAGTTGATTGCTTATAACGACCGAGTAAAGCAAAGTTTTGAGATTTTCTAAAAAATACATAAAACTAAAGTTTGAGGTAATAGAAAGTACTTTGTTTTGAGGGGTTTGACACTATCGGACTTGCAAAAAGTTAAATTTCACTATCCACGAATTTTTCTCATTATTTTCGATGATATAAAGGAGGCAGCTGAAAATAAACGTAGGTTTACATCTATTAAAGATGACAAAACCTCGGGAGGCATAAGATTATAGATATTTCAATAAACTATGGGTACTACATTATTTTGAATATAAACTTTACACTTGATGGATTCCAGTCAAAAACATACATTCCGATAAATATATTTGGACTTTAGAGTTTCTTCGAAGTTTTGTAACAATAGAAAATGATTCCATCTGCAGAAAAAAATAATTGGTTTTAGTTTGTTGGTTTGTGCTTAACCTTACGCTCCTTTCATATACAACGATTTTCGACGTACGTTAAAAAACACGATAATTTAATATGTAATAATTTTTAAAAATATGGCTTTAAATAATTATTGTCTATCCGGAACGACGTGGTCGCCATCCATTCTAGTGACAAAGGATGACTGTTAAATGCCACGATCACGGTGTCATGCCGTTACAGTTCTGTATGAAAAGTCTCATGCACCTCTTTTACTCCACAAATGGAATATTGAACGTACTTTAATATGTACGTCCAAAATCGTTGTGTGTGAAAGAAGCCTTAAGTCTCTCGATAAGCGTACTGATTGGCGAACGACTAACATAAAATACCTTTCAGAAGGCATCCGACCTTACCAAGCCTCGAAGGGGAAATCTATCGGATGTAGAAAAACCTAATCGGATTTTAGTCTCTTGCCTATTGAAATTCAGTACGCAAATCTGATCTCTCATCAGAGAATCACCCATCCAAGTACTAGCAGCAACAAGCAACAATAAACTAGTACCCATAGTTTATTGAAACATCTATAATCTTACGCCTCACCAATTTTTATCATCTTCAATATCATCAGCCTCCTTCATATCGTCGAAAATAATGAGAAAAAAACATTTAAAGTAAAATTAAACTATTTTTGCATGTCCGTTGGTGTTAAACCCCTCAAAACAAAGTACTTTATATTACCTCGAACTTTAGCTTTATGTATTTTTCAGAAAATGTCAAAACTTTACTTTATTCGGCCGTTATAAACAATCAGCTAAACGCATGCGTCTGAATATCATAGGTATTTGGTCATACTTACGCGATTTTTCTGTCAGGCCGAGAATTCATAATAGAGAGGAAAATTAACTTATAAACCTATAATTTTTATAAAACTTCTATTATACATTCTGCAACTATTAAAACAACTTTTGAACTTGGTTTTTCTTACTTTCGTTGTAAATTTTAAACATTTTATTATATTCAAATGATCGGGTGTGCCTCCCTTCAAATGTCAAAGACTCGCGGTATTGTTATTTGTTGTATTTTGATTTATTTCAGTATGTAAATCAAATCAGTTATCAAATCTATTCAACACAAGAAGTGTGGTTGAAAAGGGAAAATTTGAAAATCCGACATCCAACGGTCATGGCTGCGAGACTAAAGTTATTTTTCATTTTTCTGATAGTACGATTTTTCTCTTGCTGCAGATAAACTCGTTTTCAGTTGACTAAAGCCGATAACTTTCTATTCAGCTCCACATACATACTAGAATTGCTCATAATAGTGTCTCCTTCAACAGCTTGATTATTTGGAAACCAAACCTTGCTTGACCATAACCAAAGCTCGCTTGAATAGACAACTGGCTAAACGAAATCCATTAGTTATTCATAGGAACTTACAATTTATTCGATGAAACATTTATTGCACATATTTTGAATTAGCTTTAGACAAGTTGCGTGACACTTGTAAACAACGCCTGTTAACTGAACGCCTGAAGAACCTATTTGCATTTTAGACTCTTGCCTATTGAAATTTAGTACGCAAACCTGATTTCTTATCGGAGAATCACCCATCCAAGTGCTAACCGCAACCAGCGACACTGCATTTATCTCCAAGTCGTCGGATTACAGGAGGTATCAATCTCCTGGTCTATCCATCTCTTAGGCTACCTCGCAAAAGGCAGGGACATCACCGGTTAGTATTGAGCTTCACTTCTGAATCAATCAAATGTTTCTATTCAGACTAAAAGCCCACATCTGACTAAAAGAGTGTGAGCTTTCACCACGATAATGCGTCTGCCCATTCGTTTCGGTTTATTGCTGCAAAAACTCGTTGCTGCTGAAACCTAACTAAGCTAAACTGTAGTTTGTTGCTGCTGAAAACTAACGCTTTAGAGTATTTTCAAATGCGCCTTATTCGCCAGATTTGGCTCTCAGCGATTACTTCATTTTTCTAAACCTAAAGAATGACTTGCTGAATATAAATTCACTTACATTGATGAGGTCAAACCTGAAAAAACTGGAGAGTTATTATATTTTGCAGTTGACAACAGGGCGCAATATATTGGGAACTATTAAAAACCTGAAAGGGTTTGAATTATTGAATAGAAAAGCGACTCCGTTGGAAAATAAACTATAAAAATTCTCAAAAATCTTGTCTTTTTTAGCAGACCGAAGGCTTTTTGAACAACCTTTCTCCTTATGATTAAAAAACGATTTTTTTTTAAATTTTTTTCTCTAGCCCAAATAGCATTTCCAAAATTATCATATAGTAGTAATTTCAGTATATTTATCAACATATTTGGTGTATTATATTTATTAGGCCTAGTTCTATAACTGTATGTGACGAATAAACATCCGATTGCAGTTAAATTGAATAAAGCACAAGTTTTCCGGACTCCAAATATATTGAATATCATTTGGATGGGTGTAATAACTAACTTTAATTGGAGTATTGTTTCAGTTATGATTTGCTTTTTGATACATATTACATTTTCAACGAACTAATTAATTAAATATTAGTTTTATATTCGACTTGAATTCATTTGGTTTATTACTTGTAAATGATACAGTTACAATTTTACCTTATGATATTTCAATATTGGATTTTGCTGATGGAAATATAACGTTTCATTTGCGGACTCGTCAATTTATTAAACCATATATTAAAAGAAATAATTACAAACCAAAATTATTTGGCTTTTACGAGTAATGTTTGCATGAATGTACATTTTTAAATATTTGAATTCCTTGAAACACTATATTTATATATTCGCCGACAGGGAGTTCGAATACCGTTCCTCCCTCATCAAGGAGGTGGAACGACATATTAGATGTGGCTGGCAGGCATTTGACAGGCTCAACAGAGTGTTTAAGAACAAACTCCTACTTCGCCTGAAAAGAAAAGTATCCTGCCCGTTATAATATACAGAAGAGAAACCTGAGTTTTTCAAAATTTATAAGTTTCGCATAGCACAGACAGGAATCGAAGATGTATGCTTGGCATACATCATTAAAAAGATTCAAGATTGGCATACATTATAAGAAGGAACAGAAAGGCTTGCACATGGGTCGGAGAACAAACGAAAGGATGTGACATCAACGGGAGAATAAAGGAATAAATGAATAAAAGGAATAAAATGGAGGTGGAATGGAAGCGATGGGACAAGTGGACTAAGTCAATTCTGAAGAGGATACCACTTGATTGCAAATGGCCACAAAAAGACCGAAAGCACGATCGACTGATGGTATCGTTAAATATATTGGACCCGAATGGCAGAGGAAATCTCGAGACCGCGAGAGATGGAAGCATGCTGAGGAGACATTCATCCTGCAATGAATAGACACAAGCTGATGGTGATGACGTAGTGTATATTTTGTCATGTATTTTATTTTAATCTAAGCTGAATTGTCGAAATTAGACAAGTTAATTTTACTTAAAATTTCGAAGATAAATTCCAAGTTGGAAGATATTCATGATACATACATTTGAAAAGTGGATGGTTTTTGCGACAATAAAAAATGCCGCCTCTTGAAAAATGGATTTTATGGAACACACAATATAAAAGTGAAATAAAAAAGGTTTTGATATAAACTTGAAATAATCGAATTCATAAAAACTTTTTAAAAAGTTTTGAACTTTTATACGAATATAATATGGAAATTTAAGAATTTGTATGGCGTGCAAAAGGCGTTTAAAGTTTTGCTTTTGAATAAAGTATTCTTTTTTACGGGCTTTCGAATATTGTTCTTTAAAACCTTTAAGGTTTTAAGATTACAAAAATGACAATTAGAAATAACTAGAATAATAATCATATATTTTTGTAATGATAAGTCAACTTACGAGGATAGGTTATAAATTATTGTCCTTAATATAGAAGACATTTTTTTCAACACACAATATTTTCTAAAAAGGTTAATATATTTCGTGTATGACGGACGGCTTCGGTGCTTTTGGAAAAAAATCTTTTTCTTGTCATGCCATCCACTCATTCATAGCATCGATTAAATCTTCGTCGTCAGAAAAATGAGTTGCTCGTAAATGTTCCTTCAACTTAAGGAATGGCTTAATTTTTCGCATATCTTTCATTTATTACTTTATGAAATTTCGGTAAAAAATGCGTATAATATTGTCGTATGAGGGTATGCTAATGCGCTGAATAGTCATCCAAAAAAGTTTCTTAAAACCCTTGAAAAAGTGTGGTAATTTCACTTTTTAATTTATGTATTAATTATTGTTAAGATAGCTTCGTCGAGGATTTTCCTTTTACATTTTTGACTAGGTGTTAACGTTCTAGTCACTCAACGAACTAATCGTTTTTTAGGATTCGTTAAGATTAACATTTGAAAAGTAAGTGATTTTACGATAATCAAAATCCCGTTTCTCAAAAAAAAAAGAAATAGGGGACACACAATATAAACATATCGAGGGCGTCATATAGGCATTTCCATACATAGAAGGGCGTAAGAACCACCATGGCTGTTTTCTAGATTTTGAGGCGTATGGGTTTATTTAATAAATCCCGTTAATATATTAGAAGGGCGTATGGTTTCATAAATATTAACCCCCCATTCCAAGTAGTTTTACTTTGGCGTATGAACCAACTTTGCAAATTTGTAATATCAGAAAGGCGCATGTTCCATTTTAATACTCTTGTTCTTACGCGTACTATACAGTCACATATTATACAATCGCACATGTAGCGGAATATGCCAAAATTTATTGGCCAAAAACTATTTAAAAGTCATTAAGTTGGCATCTAAAAAGAGGTCTTACAAAGTGAAGACACTTCATCATAGTTCATTCACAAATTACAAAGAACTGCAGCAAAAAACAATGATTATCAAAATCCTTCTCCCTAAACCAATTACTTTAAATTGGAAGTAAGTAAAGATGGTTCGAGTAGAAAAATCCAAACCTAATACACTGTTGTATAAAAATGAATATTGGGAAGAAGAATTTTCTAATGTTACTACTTCTAAAGGTCAAAAAGCTAAAAACGATCCGGTCAATGTTTCAATATGTCCATATTCTAAAAAACTTGCTATAAGTAAGTTAAAGTATGACGATCTGGTATCTATGTGTCAAGGCAAAGATGGTATAATCCCTTTATAAGACAAGAATTTCCATACTTCTATACTAATAATAAATACTTTCCATGCTTCTGATGAAGAAAAATCTATTTAGAATGTATCATATGCATAATTGCTCATATATATCACAACAATAATATAGTTGTCAAAAACTGCTTATACCATGATTATTTATCATTGAACATCTTAGATATATATTTCAAAAACAGTAAATTCAGTAGAAATGGTGGTGAGAAAGAAGTGGGGTTGGGCAGGTCATATTATGAGAACTATTATTGATATGTGGACCAGAAACCATCACTTCGATGCAGTAATAATATCAAAAATATGACCGTACTCCTACAGTACAGATATGAGAACAACCGAGAATCATGGAAAGCTAAAGTGGAAACCTAGGTCCAACGATGGATGAGCACATGTTGAAGATTACTAATTACAAGAGCTTTTTAAGATATTAAACAACCATGTAACATCTCTAGTCACTCTGTAAAGAAGTTTGTTTTTTAATAATCTGAAGAAAATATGTTAAGGTACAAGGATTTTAGTGATGGTAGAGGAACAGCCTAAGATAAACTTTGTTCAGGAAGATTTTTCAGGTCAACTAAAGAATAGAGCATCACCAAGATCAAGGATATTGAAGTCAGTAAACGCCGATTAAATATTACAGATGTAGATATTACTGGAATATAATTTGAATCAATTCAGCCAGTTTTGAAGAACAATTTAGGCTTGTGTCGTATCTCTTCTCGACTTGTTCCAAAAACATTGACTTTTTTAAAAATCATCATGTTGAAGTTGCTGAAGAGATGCTTTATTTCGAAGATGACATTTTAAAATGCAAAATTACTGATGATGAGACATAAATCTATGCTAATGATCTGGAAACAGCTCAACAATTAGCATCTCATCCGTCCATTGAAAAAGAAGCGTCCATATTTATAGCAAAACAAAGTATGGTTTTTGCATTACGATAATATGCCACCGCACACACAAAAAAATTCTACAAACACTCGCTAGGTATCGCTAGCTGTGACTTAGTTTGCTTCAAGTCGTGCGTGCGAACACCTAAGGGCAAAAATATTTGCGAATAAAATACCAAAAGTAAGTACAATCCACCTGTTTTCATTCGCCTAGTGTGAAAATTAATTAAGGACTTCATCTTACAAGTTGTGGTTGTGTAGCTTTTAAAAAAATATTTATTTTTAAGTAATTTCGAAATTACTTATGAGTCATGCTTGCCTCGAAATAACCTCGAAATAACCATAAGGGCTCATAAATTTTGTCACGTGGCTAGTGTAGCCATCTCTCCCGGAAAATTAGGAAAGATGGCCATATTCGGTCAGGGTGTGATGGTCATAGTGTTACTAGCGATGTTTTCATATTTTTTGGACTAAGATGTTTCAGATGTCAAATAAATACCAAAGAAAAGCATTAGCTACCCGAAAAAAAATGACGCAAAGAGTAATTAAAAGCCGCAATAAACGTTTTGAAAAATAATGAAATGCCAGTTTTAAAAACAATAATGACCTATGGGTCCAATTTCCTTTTTTGGGTAAGAAAATGAAGAGAAGCTTGCAAACCACATTAAAGTTATGCAGAAATGCTGATGTCAGAAAGATCCCTTATCTAAAACTCAGATTCAATAGGGAATCTTAAAAAACGGACTATGACTTCGTACAACTGTTTTTGAGCAGGCACCCTAAAATTGCAATCAGAAACTCAGGAGATGTTTCCTTAGCGCGATCGATTACAATTAGTTTAAATCAAGTTGGAGGTAAATAATAATTTTAAATGTTAGAACCAAAAAAGTTAATGTTAGAGCCAAGTAACATATTCAATATGGACGAAACGAACGAGACATCGTGAACATGTACTTGCTGAGAAGGGGTCCAAATCCACAGTTACATCGACTGAAAAATGTGAGACAATAACTACTATAGTCTGTTATAATGCTGAAGGTACATTTTTACCACCTGCTTCCATCATGAAGGGTAAACATAAAAAAGCTGAGTTTGAGAACGGAATGCCTCCTGGATTAAAGATTTTTATGTCTCAGACGTCTGCATATATAACTTAATAACTATATATTATAACCATATTTTTGGAATGGTTGAAAACACACTTAGTCCCAAGGAAGCCTGCAGGAAAAGTTCTTCTCTTGTTGGATGTCCATTCGCCTAACTGCAATTTTGTTGCAATGTTGGAATACGCAGAACAAAATGACATAGTTTTACTTTCAATGTCAAGTCACACATTTCACAACCTTCAACTATTCGATCGTGCGGTGTTCAAGTCACTGAAAACCCATTTCTACGAACAATGTCAACCGTGGCTGAACAAAATCCTGATGATTCAATGTTAACAAATGTGGAACAAGTTTCGAGAATTTCAGAAGAGCTAGTAAGGGAGTCTGTCACAGTCTCTGAGCCAATATTGTGTGCTGAGGAACACCGAATCCCAAATGCAAGCCCTGAAATATTACCGAAGAAAAGAACTAGTAAGAACATGATTAGCAGTGGTTTTGGAGTTATCACAATGCTTCCGTCGACGTTTAATATTTTTATTAATATATATTATTAATATTATTAATATATTTTAATTAACGCGAATTTTAATAGAAATATGCTCTATTCCACAAAAAAGTAATGGCTAAGCAAGACGGCACACTCCCAATATCAAAAGAACACATTCAAATGAGGAAATGTAAAAAAGATATGAAAAATGCCAAAATGTATTGCTAAGAAGAACGTAAAAAGAACAAAACTGAGAAAAAAGAAAACAAGACTGATGAAGACAAAAAACAGCAATGGAAAGTACCCCACGAAAGAAGAAATATTTAAGAAAGATATCTGATAGTAGCGACGATGACGAACAACCAGTTTTATGCGATGCATTAGGTGGACTGTGGAAAGAATTATTTCAAAACACGTCTTCTCGTAGTCTGGCTTGACTGTATCATTTGCCAACTTTGGGTGCACGAAAATTGCCCTGAGGCAACAATTAAACAAAGAAAAAAAGAAATTGAAACTCAAAAAATGCACGGTAAAAAAGGAGAAACAGTAGAATTAAGTTCTGGCCAACTCTCCCCTACTACTACGGTCATCGCTCCCGGACGCTTTGGGGGAGATGGCCAGTTGTGATTTCTAAATATTATAATTTTTAAGGTTGATCCTATTAGAAGTGATTATATTTTTGTTAATTAATTCAAAGTTTAATAAAAATAATAATTATAAGCTACATGCATGTAGTTTTATTTTAGCTTGAGCTTGAAAAAACTATAACCAACTAGCACGGACTTACTCTACTGTTCCACCATATCGTGGACTCCATTTTTAGTCCATAGAAACACCGCTTCGAACCAAATTAAGTATATAAAATGCTTCGAATACTAGAAAGAACGTTGTAATAAGTGTATTGCAGAGAGGAAGGATTATTTTGAATGATACAAAATAAATTTGGATACATAATTAAATACTTTGTGTCTTATTTAAAAAGGCACCTTACTTTTTGTATCATAGTACATGCAGTATAACAGTAAACCAATTTTTAACAAACGACTCGCATTTACCCATTCAACCCTGTTAATTTAAAAAGGCTCTATTATTATATTTGAACGAACTGTGATAAGTATAAAGTAACATTTGAATTGAAATAAGAGTAATACTGGATAGCATTAAAACTTTGTCTATTAAAATCAACTAGAAGATGTCTAACTATCTGGAAAACTCAAATAGCGAATAAGAAAATACAGCTGCATATTAAGTAGCAAACTGAATGGGAAAACGAATTAACTTATTATCATTTCAAACTGAAGTGATGTAGTTGGAAATTCCTAAACTTTAAAACTAACTAACGACCACGAGGTAAGGAACTTTAAGTTAAACAAAAAGTTGGAAACTTTTGTTAATATACATACCAAGTTAAAATTCATCATCAAAAATATTATAGTCACTTCAAATAAACTATTTTTTATTTAGTTCCTATTTTTTGGCTCTAATATAATTTATTTTATTAAAAGTCTTTTTTTAATATTAAGTTAGAGACGCGTCAACCAGTAGTGTTATTTAGCAACTACATCTGCAGCATAATATCAACACCACACCATGTCTACTCCCACGTTCTTGTGCTAAACCTTTTAATATCTCGAAAAGCTGATCGACTGGTAAGTGACCAACATAGAATACGTCGTAGCAGGCATTCAGACGTACCTAGTCTGGTTAGTGGCGTGGTTGCTGGGCGAATGCTCGTCCGATTGTACTATCTTTTCCAGTTTAATTAAACATATTTTATTATTAGAGATAGAATTATCATATTAAGGAAGTATGTGTAAAAACATATTTAGAAAATATTAATTTGGCATTATCTAACACATAAACTACAAATAAATTACTAAGCATTCTTAAAACACTTTTTTAATTGTCATCCATCCACATCCCCACGACAAAGAATGTTATTTCAAAATGGCGACAAAAATTATTTCAGTGTATGTCAGTGTGTAGATTTTAATTCAGTGCGTTGATTTTAAGTTCCATTTAAAACTAAAGATGTATTATGTACGCGAATATTACGATTTGCTTTTTATTTACGGAAAAGCTCGTATTAAGAAGAACGCATTTTTGTTGCTGCCGACCATATTAGAAATTTGCCAGGACTTTTTCAACATCTTCAGAAAAACAGATTAAGACGATGCCACACTTGCATACATCAAATGGTGGATATTTAGAACATTTAATTTATTAAAACAATTAATCATGGGTTTCTTAATATGGCGTTAATCGTTTATACCGTATTATGGCGTGAAAAATGTCTACTAGTAATTTCAACTTTTGACATTAAGCGACAATAGCGTGTAAGTTTTCCTTTTTGTTGCACAAAACAAACCAAATGTATGCTGAAAGGTAGGAATAGATGATTCTAAAAATATTACATATTATTTTCAGAAAAAATATTTTAAAAAATACCAAACAAACTGAATTCGGATGGACACAAAATTGGGTATATAAAAAAGACAAAACGATGCGCTATCAAAAATATTTCAAAACTTCTCACCTGTTCGACACGAAAATAGTTGCACTCACCCGAGATGATGACAAGCATGTTTACTTCATTTCACTGGGAAAGAGTGCTGTCGATTTTATTTTCGGTAGCACTTTTTTGTAATTGACTTTACTGAAGCAGATTTAGTTACTCAACTGTATAACAATTTTTTCATGCGGTTTAATACATGATAGTTAATAGCTAAAAACTAGTCCTTTTTGAATATGCGTTAACAAAGAAAATACATTTTGTGATTATCCAAATATCGAGAATTAAAAACAGGTACGCCTGCGTCACGTTGAAGACATAAAAAGTTTCAAAAAGAAGAAACTTGAAAACACTATCTGAGATAATCCATAATCCCTTTAAAAAAGTCAAAGTTATGAGAGTATCATGCAAACACAATTTCGTCCCATACTGCTAATATATCACCCAATAAAATGTATACTAAACACAACTGCAGTAGTGCAATGCAATAAAATAACTAGGATTCAGAAATTTTTGACGCGGAAAATTATTGAAACCCTTATTCATATGCTCTATACCTCCAATCGAACTTCTTGTTACATTATCTTAGTATTTGAAGAAAGGCACTCATTACAACAAAGTTCCTCGGAAATTTCCTTTAATAGTACTGTAACTGCAAAATACTGTTTTAAAGAACTTAAAAAGTATTTTGCTCGTCACTTCTTTAATCATTTGACTACCAAACATTTTTTTTTTGACTCAAATATGAAAACTGACTAATTCGTTTAATTAAACAAGCCCAAGCTGAAAAAATACAAAAAAAATCCATTACCCCGGGAAACTTAGGAAAAGCGGGAAATGTAATAGGACACATTGTCCTAATTGTACTTATAAGCGGGATATTCTGTCTCATTGGTATTCAGAAGACTCTAATACAAAATATAATATAGAGGCTAAAAAAAGTAATTTATTTTCAAGGTAAACGAAACTCAAGATAAAATAATTTACTACATTAATTACATTACGCAAGATAATATTTGTAATACGTATTACAATTAACTATTATATAGCAATATAATATAATATAGTAAAGCATTTTGTACACAACAGAATGTTACATGCTGAACATATGTACTTGGTCATCTTATCTTTTTTGTCCAGGGCACATTCGGTGCATCTTGGCCGGCCAAAAGTTGGGACTGGCATATGATCTCCAATGTTCAGTAAAAGTTTGGCCCTCTTTAATTGAGGACCGCTTGATCCACTGAGCTTTCTTGTAACTTTAGTATTCTGGCGTTCAGTCAGAACAAGCTGTTCTCACAGATTCTCGAGAAAACTTAGGAATTTTTTTAGGCCATCCTCAGTTGCTAAAAACTCCGAGTCACATTTTTTCTTTAGTTTAGTTGTAAAAGTCGGCACATTTTTTCTGTCTGTTCTGTTATGTTTTTCATTCAAGTTCCAACTGCTGCGCACGATAATTCACTCAAAAGCTTTATACTTGAAAAAAAAATCTTTACCTGAATATATATCTAAATCGTAAATATACCCGTTCTGAAAATTGCACTGCTGCCAAACCTTTAGTTGTCGTTTTACGAGTTTGAGCGGCATATATTGTTTATGTATGTATTTAAAACAATTTATCAACTCCTCTGCATAGTATAGCTTGCCAGCCGCATCAGGTTTCTCAGGGTGATTGAAGTATAGTTTTGATGTCATAATATGAAACCGATTACATCGATTGCAGCCGGTGAGCTTCGGTCTGTCGGTTGATTACTGGTTTCCATGTATCTGGCAGATTGGGGCCATCATCTCTACTGTTTAGGCGTCCGATTTTTTCTATTTCTATTGTTTCACGTATGGTTCATATTTTGTAATTCGGGATATTTGCAAACAAAAAAAAATGCAGAATCAATGCCCTTCGAGAATAAGTTGCAGGCTGCCGTAGATAATAATCAATACAGTACAAAATACTGAAATATTTTTGGTCAATTTTAAAAACTTTTTTGTCTATTTAAATACGTTATTCCTCTTCAAAATTGCTATTTGAATAAGGTTAAATCTAAATCTATGCATTGATCTAAAGGAAAATGTTTTTAATGTGTCCGAACTTCCGATAGGGGTCGCTGTCAAACCAACTGTGAGTTTGCGTGTAAATTTATAAATCTGTCTTAATCGTCTGGCAAATCATCATGGAACGTTTAACATCAGAGCAATGCTTGCAAATTGTCGAAATTTATTATCAGTATTATAAATTTATTATTTTATCAGTGTTTTGTGCGCCGAACTTATAGAGCACTTGAAGTTCGTTGTGGTCGAAGTGAAGTGATAAAGTGAATTGGAAGTTCGTAATGTATTCGACAAATTCCGAACTCATTTCACGCTGCTCGATATTAAAACTAAAACAAGACAAAAACTGAGCGTTCCGAAGAAAATATTGCCACTTCAGCTGGTTGTTGATGAAGAACCAAATTTACCAATTCGTCGCCGTTCGCAGGAAGTTGGGTTTTGTTATTCGACTACGTGGAGTATTTAATTCTGGATTTAAATGATATTGATTTGCAGAAGATGTGGTTCCAACAGGATGGTGCCACATGTCATACAGCTAAGACAACAATAAATTTATTGAGAGAACAATTCGATAAGAAAAATCACCCAATATTATTAATTGAACTTTATATTCTGTTTTAATTATAGTATAATATTCTTTACAATTAGTTCTAGTTTATATTAATATAACGTTAATAAATTTTAATGGTGTCAAAATCAAGGAAATTGAGAAAAATCCGTTTTTGCGAACACTTTTTCCCTGTCTTGTATTTTAAAAGGTAAACTAATAACCCCGTATTTTTTTAGTTTAGCATTATATTGAACAGAAAGTAATTTAAAACATTTTTTCAGTATAATTATTAGTTCTTATCATTTTATTACACAGTTTTTTTTACCAAGTCAACTAATAGTTAAATCGCGTGTTTAATTATCCCTTAAGTATGAATAAAATCGTTGTTGAAAATAAATTAAATCTAAAAGGAAGTTGTGTTCAAGATGGGTTATTAAAGAAAATATATAAGGTTTGCATTTTGAGGTTAATTCTAGTTTATGTCAAGCATCAAATAAACGAAACATAGAAGGAAGCAAACACGCAAACCATAAAGGAAGCGTATTTTTCCATTGTGTTGCGGTTAACGTGAAATAATAAAAAGCATTAAAACCTACACAAATATCAATTAAATTAATTATATATTTATTTTACTGCCAGTATCACATTCCATTGTATGGTCATAGTAAAGTTGTGTCAATTGCTAAAACAAATAAAAATCAACAATGAGTCAATCGTAATAAATATAAAAGTCAAGTCATTGAGTCAATAGTATAAAATTAATTTGAGAATGATAATGAAACCAAACCAAACCAAATGCAAATGATCTAATTTTTATCATATTTTACTTAAAACACTTCCGCAAAAGTTAAAAATGCTGTAAATGGACTACAATGGTCAAAAAGTAAGGTGACTTTTAAAAATTCGTTCGTTTAACGTACCGATACATCCATGTATTTTTTAAATTAGTATGACTATCCGTATAACTGATTGATATTAAACAGGCAATGTAGGTGTAAAAGGAGAAACGATATCCACTATCCGAACGGTATCCTCGGAATCCACTATCGACGTTGTTATTCAACATGATTTTGGAAATTATTATTAGAGAGGATCAAATGAACAGAAAAGGACACATACTTTACAGAAGCCATCAAATAGTGTGCTATCAAATATAGTGTATGCCATCAACATAGCCATAAAATATAGCAATAATTGTATGACGTGAGCAGGAATTAAAAGAAGTAACAAGAAGGTTAGTGGAGGCAGCATACAAGTTTGGTTTAAAATCAATCAATAGAAAAGCAAACTAATGATAGTAAAAGGTATACAAAGAAGTCCCGGAAGTAGAACTTAATATAGAACTAGGAAGAATGGCTTTTGAAAGCGTAGAGGAATTTGTCTTTTCAGGTATAAAGTTAACAAACAAGGGTAAGAAGAAAAGGAGATAAAGTTAAGATTAATCAAAGCTAACAGAGCAGGAGCGCAAGCTGTCCAGGAGCTTTGAATCACCTAATAAGATCGAACCTCATATCCAGAAATACCAAACTAAGATTAACCGGTTGAGAGAAACTGTATTGTACGGATGAGAGATATGGGTATTAAACAAGAAAGAAGAAGAGAAACTGTTTTGATGGGAATGTAGAATAATCAGAAGGATAACAGGGGAAAAAATGTCGATGGCTTGTATATGAGAAAAATAAATGAGGAAATGTATGATATTTTCAAAAATCCAAAGATGAAAACGATAGTAAAATCTAGAAGACTACAGAGGCTCGACCACATTGGAAGAATAGAAGAAAATGAGCGGGAAGAATACATGCAACGAAATAAACTTTAAATTGAATTTTTAAATGAATTTGCATTAATTTTTGTCTAAAAAAAAAGACTTTTCTTATACCAATTCATTACAATTGTTAAGAAATTTATTATTAAAATTAAATTGTTAAGAAAATATTACAATAATGAAGTTATATCAAAAAATTAATATTTACAAGTGGAAAAATGACTAAAGATGATAATTTATTTCCTATGTATGTTTCAACATAAATTTCATTTGTTTTTTTTTACAAACAAAAAAGAAAATTTACATAGAACACAATAACAAGTTTTAAATCATTCACGTCACTTTAATAAATATATGAATCATTGTTTTATTAAATTAAATGTACAAAATATCCACGACTTGAATCTATGCGAGGCTGGCACTGATCTGATCTATTTTTCAGAACACTTTGAAAAAATCCTGGAACATTTTTAATCTGGTTTGCAATGGCTTCTCCGCAGATAAAAAGTATATCGTTATATTTGCGTACAGAATACAATTTTCAATATTCTGAATTCTGGAAATTGATATACACACGCTGAAATATTTTTTGTCGCCAACCCCATTGTCGTGGGGATCACCTCAGTTAGTCAATCCAACGTTCCTACTTTAATTTTTTGGCTGATATATCGCTGGTTCTTAATTAAAAAAAAAATTGTTTTAACAATGTTCACTAGTTTATTTGTAGTTTATTCGATAAATAATAACCCGTTGCTATTTGCATACATATTTGCTCAAAATGATAATTATTATTCCAGCTTTTCGATTGGTTAAGTAATAACTGAATTTTTTTTTTCGCGGCAACCCTTGTTTTTGATCCTTGTTTTAAGGAACTTTTTTTCTTCAAATAATGCAAAGGATCGTTGGTTAAATTAACAAAAGTGATTTCCCTTAAACCCAGTATATATTAATTATCGAAATGCATAAATACGATAAAAAAGCTCCATCTCATTTTTAGACCACACTATTCAATTCTATCAAGAAGCAACATCAAATTAACCAGCGGATCTGCTGCGAACTAATTAAATTAAATTTTCATGACATCGAAGCTGGATCCGAAATTGAAATGACATTGATTTCCTTTCACTTTAAATAATTGAAAGTGTGGTTGGTGACGTGAACTATAGGGATGGAGTAAATTACCAAGAGTGTTTCTTGTATGTTTTGCCGAGAGTATCGGGAAATAGACTGGCAGAAAGGCGGATGTTTTATTCGATTTGGAGCACATTTATCATTTATTTTAGAACAAGTAACATTTTAGATATACTGATGGAGAGCTAGTGGTTGGAAGTAATTCTATTTAAGTAAAGAAATTAGTTATTTCTTAAGTTCACGCACTATTTATCAGTTATATACAATCAAATGCTGTTGTTCTGTAGTGACGGTTTTTGTTGTTGACTGTTGTATTATCTTATTTATTGATTTTGATTAATTACATCAATAAATTTGTGAATTTAAGTAAATATTTTTTAAAAATTAGTAATTATTATATTACTATTTTATATTTTACAAGATGGTCCACTGGAAGGTGTTTTTCAAATGTTTAGGGTAACACTGGAACTAAGCAGGTGTCTGCCGGCTCTCGCTGTTTAGTACCCATCATGGTTCAATAATAAGTCCGTGATTAAAATAAAAAAACTTTTCAAGCATCACTTCAACATCATTCTCAGATAAGTAAGTGGTACACTTCTAAAGTGCTGATGAATAAGAGCACTGTAAAGTGTATTTTACATAATGATTTGGATTTTCACCCGTATAAATCGATGATTGTTTGAGAGTTAAATCAAAAAAGAAAACGAAGGAAGAAGACTATCAGCAAACTCTTAGATTTGCTGAAACAATGCTTAACATGTTTGAAGAGAATAAAGATTTGACCATCATTATAAACGATGAAGCTAATTACAATTTAAATGGGGTAATCAATAAACAAAACTGTTGGTTTGTTTTTAATTTAACCTAATCTAAATTATAGTGTTGATTAAGTCCACTTCATCGTATTTTATTCTATGTAAATTTAATACGAGTTAATTTATCACTTTATTGTTTAGATGCTAGATGATTCCAACGTCAAAGCTGTTGCGTGCAATAGTGCAAAGCGTCAAAGCAAAGAAAATTTTTGAATACTGGATCTGTGGACACTTGAAAACAAGGTATGCCACGAACAGCAAGATCAGCTGAAAACATCCAAGGTGTAAGAGAAAGTATTCAAAAAGCTCCAAGTACATCATTCCAGCTACATTCTGCTCAACTAGGAATAAAACGAGGGTTCCGATGGCATGTTTTTAAATATAATTTTCCAAAGTTTATGCCTTATGATGTCTAACTGCAATTATTATTCAATTGTGCTTTTTTTAAATTTTGTATAAATGGGGATGAGGATGGAATGGGAATGGATTTGTTAATAAACAAACTAATGTTACTGGGGCACACAAAATCTACAATTGATTTAAGATAGATCTTTCCGTTGTGAAAAGATCACAATATGGTATACAGTTTCCACAAAGAATGATTGAATCTTTCTATTTTTAAAATGAAGAAATATAACCAGAACCTAAATGCTGAACGTTATAGGCCTCACTCGTTACTCACCTCAATTAGAAGATATTGAGGTCTATTAGTTTCAGCAGAATGGTGCTAAATCTCATACTGCAGGAACTATATTAATGTCTTTAAAGGAAAATTTTCAAAATCGATTAATCCTAAAAAATGAAGATCTAAGATAGTTCCCGAGATCACACCACCCTTGGCTTATTTCTTACCTTAAAGAGCAGTTAATATTAATAAGCCTCAAATACTTGACTAACTAAAGATAATATTCGACAAGAAATACGAGGAAATACGTCAAGAAATACTTAGGTGATGGAAGGCCATTAATAAGGAGGGGCATCAATTTGTTACAAAGGCTTAAATAGCCACCCTTAACAGACATTATTTTCTGAAAGTCATTGATTAAAAACTCCAAAAACTGTTCTTTAAAATTATACTTTTTATTTTGAGTACCTATTTTAACGATACTTTGTACATCCTGTGAGAACATCAGCGAAAATACCACAAAATATTACAAAAGTTTTGAACATAACCCAAGACATTGAAGACGGTTTCGAATTACAGAAAGATCTCAGGAGCGGTTTTTATAGACCTAACAGCCGCTTTCGACATCGTGAGTCATAGAAAAACCCTCCAAAAAACATACAACCTCACAAAAGACTAACTCAACTAACGTCAGTGATCGGAACCCTATTCCACAGCAGAATATTTTACGTCAGCCTTCAAGGAGGGAACAGCAGATGGAGGAATCAGAAAGACGAACTGTTCCAGGGAAGCGTATTTTCACCATTCCTCTATAAGATTTACCCAAACGACCAGCTGGTGTCCAATCTTACAAAACACTTAATCTACGCCGATGGCGATAAAGGTGCAGGGATGCAGTTTTAGAAAGGTTGAGAGATTTTGGACAGACTTTGGACGAATCATGACGCCAACGACTTAAAACCCAACCCGAGTAAAACGAAAGTCTGCGCTTTTCACCTCAACACTAAAAACGCCATGAGGAAGTTGGAAATCGAATGAAGGGGTGAACGACTCCAGCATTGCCCAACACCCAAAATACCTACGAGTCACACTAGACCACACCGTGACCTACAAGCAGCACTACATGGACACCAAAGTCAAGGTTAGGGCCCGTATAATATAATCAGAAAACTAACAAACCCGCACACATTGAGGACCTCTGCCATGGCACTAATCCGGAACGGGTCAACACATGCAAAGCAGATAAACATCGCACTCAACGAGACCGTACGTATCATAACGGCATGTTTGAAACTGATCCCAATAAGAAACCCATATCTGTAAGGGTCGCTTCAAACGAAGAGAAACAGGAGACAGATCTCAGACATCTGCTGCACAGACATCAACCAGCACCACAGTGACTAACATCCAGAAAGAACTGAATAAGAAAGACACGAGCACTGGAAGAAACATCGACTGCAGATTGGATTGCAAGATGGGAAAAAAAGCTAAACCATTCTCACCATCAGGTCTAAGAAGAGCAGCCACCAGGCAGCAAAGAACCTTACGCAGTAGATAACACTTATCCGATTGAGAATGCGCGTATCACGATGCTAACTAACATGCAAAAATGGGAACTACTACCGGATGGAGCAGATGTCCTGTGTGAGTGTGGCGCTATCCAAAACCCCCAACACCTTCTGATTTTGTGAATCTGGAGTAACTCTGCACAATGGGTGACATTAGATTAGCGAATGACAAGACTATATCGGCTGCAATTCACTGAAAGAGTATTGTTTGATTTGACACGGAAAGTAAGTAAGTAACTGGCGAATATCTGAAGGAGTCAAATGAGTGGAGAAAGGAAGTCGACTATGTTGGAAGAGAAAATATTTAGAATTTTACATTGGTTGCTCTGAAAGTGGACTTTAACTTTTTCCACAATTTTATGCTAATTTATTCAGTTATATTTTCTATGAGCTAATCAATAAGCAAAACCCTTTTTGATACCTAAAAGTCATTTCAGCCAGCTAAATGACCTTTGCCTTATTCGAAGCCATTTACAATATCCATAAACTATCATATGCAACATACCTTTCAAATAATACAAATTTTGCGATTCACTGCATAAATTTTGTCGTCTAAAAGAAGCCATTTTCTTGTTTTCATATTGTCGTGATGAAGACATACAAATCCTCAGACAATACATTTAATTCTTTGTTGCTATAAAAACCAATCTAAGCCAAATAGTTTGCCTCCTTTTTGATACAGTAACATCGGCAATTCATGAAAGAGTAAAATGAAATTTCAATAGATTCCATTTTTAATCTGAAAAAGGAAGAAACGCCATTCCTTATAACTAGCATAATTTTTAAAATAAGGACACACCATATTGATATTTTCTAATGATATGCCCAACCAAACTTACTTAAAAATCCATTTACGTTTTTATCGCATTGAGTGAACTAGTCGAGAAAAGAAAATATTTTGTTTGAAAGCTTTCATCGAAACTTTCGATATGGCAACTTTAACTTTTACTTACTGAATTTCTCCCTACATACTAACAACAAAAGTAAACAGATAACATTTTCTCCTACAATAAAAATAACTTTGACGTTTTATATAATAAAAATAAATAAAGCAAAATATATTACTGTACAAAAATATCTCAGTAATATTAATCCGTCATTAGACAATTTGGAAAATGTAAAAAAAGTATTTATAGTATTTTAAGTTAATTATTATTATTATTATTGATTCGTGATATAGAAAAATAAATTTAAATGTTACATTGTTGTTAACAAGACGGAAAAATCTCTACAAGAACCTTTTTCTATAGTTCGGATTTAATAAGAAGTTTTTGCTGACTTCTACAAAGTGGGATCACATCCCAGAAATATGTAAAACGCTTTGTTTCTACACACCAATTTTTTTTTATTATTGAAGCTATAATTCACATAATTAGGATGTATCTCGAAGTGTGTATCTCCAGTTTTTCCTAAAAATATCATAATCTAATATATTTTATTGTTCCTATTCACTAATACATTCAAAAATGGTAATCTATGATTCTTCTCAAGTTCATACATGAATGATATGATTTCGTATTTACCATTTAATTTCTCAACAAAATTTAAATTTTTATTTTTTAAATCTAAAATTTTACAAGCATCCAGATATCTAAGCCACACTCTTGGAAATTAACTGAGTTCATCCTTAGCATCGGTTTCAAATTTTCTCATGAATAAATGGGCTAAGAACGATGGCAGAAGATTGTCCATTGTCGTTTCTTCTTGTTGTTCATAAAACCTATTATTGAGCTGAAAACAATTTGTTTTATACATAATCTCGTTAAGGAGATGTACTCAGAATCTTGTTATTAAAACCATTTAATTCGAGTAACTCCCTCAGGTACTTCAAGGCCTACAATTAGGCTTATTGGAGCAGATATTTGGTTTCTTAAGTCATGCCAGACTAATAAAATATTTTCCAATTTTATTAAAGTTTATATTTCAAAATCTTCCAAAATATGTGATAAAATAATTAATTTTACAAAACAGAAATGGCTTGACTTAGAAATCAAACATTTGTACAGTAAAAGGAGTATGCTTGAAATTCAGGCATACAATTTTTACAAGAAATTATCTTTAAAATTAACTAATGTAAAACATGAATATTGGTGCAATTTCCAACGGAATATGTTTACTGCAGTAAATATTAAATTCATTAAAAAAATGTCATCTTTAAATAAAAAAATCAAAAAACTCAAAATTGAACAGACGAAAGAACATATTCCAGAAAAGAGCATCAATATAGTAGAAATTTTTTCAACACAGACTTTCGACAATCCAGAACTAGATCTCTTAAATAAAGGCCTTAATTTTGCTTCGCCGGCACCCTGTAGCGCTTTGAAGGATATCATAGCCGGTATTGAAACTGGTATTAAACACTTACCGGAGTCCTCAAAAGCTTTCGTCAGAGAGTCATGTAAAAGCAAAATTGTAAAAAATATTTCAAATAAAAATCAAAATATGCCAAATATTTCTAAGATTGTCAAGCGTCTGCGAGAGAAGGATTAGTTTTATTTAAAAGCTGATAAAGGAAATAAGGTTGTAGTAATAGACAAATCTGATTACTTTGAACGCGTTGAAAAGTTAATTCAAGACGGTCCATGGAAACCTACTTTACCTAAGAATCCATTATCAAAAATGGTTAACGAAATCAGAAATACATTGAAATCTTGAAACTGTCTTATTTCTCCTTCTCTGAAAAACAAACTACATATTTCGAATCCAAAAGTGCCAAGATTGTTTGCTCTATGAAAATTTAATAAACCAGGAAAATCAATGAGACCAATTGTGTCAGCCATTGATTCTCCAACACACAACTTGGCAAAATGGTTAATAAAGGAATTTGAAAATCTACCAAACCAACTACCTTCTTGTTCTGTGATAAATCCAACAAAATTCATAGAAAAAGTCAAAAATACACATCAACAAGTATCTTGACGTATCATCGTTGTTTCCGAGTGCCAGATTCCACATACCTTGAAGTACCTGACGGAGTTGCTCGAGTTAAACGGTTTTAATAACAAGATTGTTCCTGAGTACATCTCCTTAACGAGATTATGTATGAAGCAAAATTGTTTTCAGCTTTATAACAGATTTTACGCACAACAAGAAGGAACGGCAATGGGCAATCCTCTGTCACCGTTCTTAGCCAACCTATTCATGAGTAAATTTGAATCCGAGGCGAAAGATGAATTCAGTTATTTTGCGAAGGTATGGTTAAGATATATGGATGATGATGATTTTTGCAATTTTTGATAATTTTTGATTTATGAAAAATGAAAACTTAGATTATTTTATTAAGAACTTAAATAGTAAATCCCAAAACATAGTCTTCACGCATGAACTCGAAAAGAACGATAGTTTGCCATTTTTGAATGTTTTAGTTAAAGATAGGTTAGACTTACATAAAAAAGTAAATTCATGATAATACCGTTTGATGCCCAATTAACACGAGGGCTAGACAAAATTTTGAAAAAAAGTGGATATTAAGGTTGTGTATAAACCATATAATAAATTAAGCGAAGTCCTGGGTAATCCAAAGGATAAAGTGGATCAGCAAGAAAAGTCGGGGATTTACAAAATTAGTTGTCAAGATTGTGATCGAAGATATATTGGACAAACAAAAAGATCAATACTAACGAGATTTAAACGAGATTTATTTAAACACATTTTCCACATTAGATATGGGAGAAATGAAAAACCTTGTGTTGCTCAACAAGCAGTCGAACATGACCACAATATAGATATTGGAAATTTAAGACTCGTAAAAAGTGTAAATAACAATAGAGCTTTGGATGCATATATATTCAAATAGAAAAATGTAAGAAAATCATGAACCGGGATAAGGCACCTATTCCGTACGCTCAACTTTTTCAATTATTAATGTAAGGCTCAGTAAACTTCACGGTTCATTATTTTTACACCCTCCATTAGGTAGGGTTATCATATAAATATAGCATAGTTTAGTTTTTGAATTAGATTAAATCAACTCCTGATGATGCTAACATGGTTAGCGAAACGTGCATCGAGAAGTTTTCCAAAAGTGATTTGGTTTTTAGTGGTAAATCTCTTCGAGTTTAGTACCTCTGACTGCATTAACCATTTTTGACAATGGATTAATATTTAATCGTTTATATGGACCCTCTTGAATTAATTTTTCAACACATTCAACATGAAAACTTATAAAATGGGAGGGCAAACTAAAAGATTCATATTAACCAGATATAAAGTCCAGATAAATTGTCCACCATGAACTCAGCTCATACTGAGTTCCATAACATAGATATTAGCCATTTAAGACTTGTTAAAGGTGTACATAATACTAGGGCTTTGTATACGAATGAAATCATTCAAATAGAAAAATGAAAGAAAACCATAAACTGGGATAAAGGACCTATTCCGTGCATTCAACTTTTTTAATTATTAATGTAACGCTTAGTTAATATCACTTTTCATGACTTGTACATACTTCATTAGGTATGGTTGTAGTATCAATAGAACATAGTTTAGTTTTAGAATTAGATTAAATAATCTCATAATTAGCAAACTAGACAAACAGTATCACTTAGTGCAAAAAACGTAATCAATTAAACCTATGTTTCTCTTTACGATGTGGCGATGAATTAATAATTGAGGTTATTACTATTTGAAGATAACGCAAAACTCTATCATAATTAAAAGACGATATTGCATAATGACGATAATGAAGAAAGGTGGAGCATACGGAGATTCATGACATCCTGATACCCTTGAATTATTTACATTACATGGCATGAATTATTTAAAACCTGTTTTAAATACAAATGCAATGCTTTATTATAAGCGCGCCTTAACTCCATTTGACTAGGTGCTTGACCCATTCTCTGTGGTCATGCAGCGGAAACACCAATGGAAAAAAGATTTTCAAGAAAGAGAGAAAGTTTTAAAATGGTACGGAAAGTTACGGAAACCTTAATACATCTACCAGATTCAGGTGGGATTCTTAGGGCCAAGGATTCCGGGTGAATTCCTCCTGGTCAGATTTATCATTTTGTGATTGTTTTGAATTCTGAAATATCGAAATGAGTTTACTGAGGCCGCCATTGGAAATTGGTGCAACCGACTACAGATATAATAAATACATAACATATTGGAAACCTTAATTTGTAGTTTTTCTTATTATTTAAACAAATTTTAAAGTAACGCACGTAGTTTATGTAAAAAAAACAGGTTTAGAAGTATAGGACATGTACCAAAGGTAAATCAAAACAGAATAGTGATGCCGATACCCGACACTAAAAAGAAATTAAAAAGAAAGAACTTTATTATAAAGGAAATTCGAATGAAATATTAATGAGGCAGAAAATTTTAAAAGAAATATTTTCCTGGAGATAAATATATTAGCAATTGCCAGCAAAATATTAGAAAATGAATTGAAAGTTATAGGAATTGATATTAAAAAACAACTTTAAAGGAAAAAGAAAGAAGAAAAAAAAGAATTATAGAATATATTAATTTCCAGTGAACAATAATTTCAATGTTTTAAGATGTATTAAAAGTATTTCAAATACCTTTCAACTCAAACAGGTTTTTATTGGATTTGTATTTCCACATTGATTTTAATCAGCCCAAGTTGGATTATATTACTACAATTATTGTAGATTAATATAACGAACATGATTTTCTGCAAGAACTGCATTTCTAATATAATTTTGTTCAAATAAAATTTAACTAAGTTAAATAAACTTTACTGGTTACGTATTTTAACAAGATAAAGTTACTGATACAATCAGATGTACTGATGTGCTAAATAATAAAACAAATCTTTATTAGCAGATATTGCAAGCGGAATGAATCATTGCAAAATAGTCAGTTTCTAAACAGTTGCTTGTAATGTAAACAAAAGCTTGTTATGCTCTGTTAGGCTAAGCTTGATATTTCGGCTTTGTTATTCTATCAAATACATAATATAATTTATCTAACAACCTTCCGAAATGGAAATTATTCCTTGGATGATACCGAAAATTTCAAATGAAATATTAAAATTCTGAAAATTTCAAATGAAAAATGTTTCTTTCAAATTTTAAAATTACTTTAATTTTTTAAATATAGTCTCCCATAATTTCTATAAACTTGGTTTATTACTTGTTTAATAGTTTTATCAATTTTCTGAATCCGGTTAAAAAACTAAATGTTCTTATAAATTTTCAAAACATCTAAACTGCTGCTATGGTTTCGTTCATACTTCCGACTTAAAATAGATACTATACATGATTTTTTTAAAATTGAGGAATAAATAGAAGACCGCAACAACGAAATCTGATTAATAAGATGAAATAGTACGTATTTCATTTCACTAAATTTGGTCATCGCTAATATGTCTTTACAATTCAGTGCATTATCTCGATGATAAATTATCTTCGACTTCTACAAGCCGAGTATTTTTATTACAAATAATATTTTAAACAAACAATTTAAATAAATCATTCACAATACAATAAAAATCAAATTTCCATTTAAGGAAACATATATAATGAATCAATATATTTACACTCACACTAAACAATGAAAAATAAAGAAGTAACTGTATTCAAAAATAAATTATAGATATATAGGGCGGATCATGGAATGTTTTGTGCTGTCTAACTGTTGAGGACGTTCACCATAGGATGGCGTAAGCTGCATTGTATTACAGCCTAGAACCGACATGGCTGAGATTTACTCGTCGTACCTTTGGGTATTTCTTCAGCTGTTATCCGAACGTTCGGCTCGAGCCCGACTGATGACGGCTTAAGGTCAGACCGGTTTCTGAGAACGGTCTCTCTGAAGACACTTGCTGATGTTTTAGTGGCGGCTGAAGGAAAGGATAATTTTTGCTTCGAGTACGGATGAATTTTCCTTGTTGCATAAATTATAGAGTTTTTCTGTTTAAAGCCAGACTGAAACGCATAAAAACACCGCTAAAAAAATAATGAGCTACAGAGAAATTACTTTTCAAGGAGAAATCACTAAACGATTTGTCAGGGCACAGGGAAGAGAAAAATGAAGAGCCAAAAACTAGTTGAGAAAGTAAATTGAATAGAAGTAGTTGAGAGTGTACCGATATGTTAAGTGTAAAAAGACAATACGTAGAAGTAGAAGTAGCTGAGAGTGTAACTAGACAGTACGAAGTGGTTTTTGGACTAATAAAAAGCATTCGATGCACTAACGCTTAAGCTTCTTATTGAACTTCTAAATTATATGCGGTTTAATGCTAATGCATGTTAGTTTTTTGATTATTTTAATATCAGTAGACGTGCGATCAAACTTAACCAAATCATTCCAATGATATAACTTCGTTATTTAACGGTTCGTTACACCAAACGATTTATTTATACCATATACGTCTTTTCGAAAAAAACACATGCTTTAGCTCTAAAAAAATATTATTGTGTCAGAAGTATTTTGGTTATTTCACCTTGTTTCAATATAAATATATATCGTTTAATATATTAGAAATGGATACGTTTGAACATCGGTAAGAACACATATTAAAACAAACAAAATTAATTGATGTATTGGTACCTTAATCAGTACCCTCGAAAAATACACATATATTAACAAAAAAAACTGAAATATATCACGTTACAGAAGAAATAGAGCATTTTATTTTTTAAAGATAACACATGAACAGTAACCTCCTTATCTTCGTAAACGCCCTTCCAATCTCAACCGCACATTACTCATTACACGGTGCAACATTTCTACGGAAAGCTGATATATTTCTTGTTAAATTTTGAGTTTTGGTTCCACAATATTTTGTGGAGGTCAATGTTTGTAGTTTTTCTGAAGACCTTGTTCTTAAAATAACCCCAAAAATAACAATCGCATGCCGTTAAATTTGGTCATCCTGGTGACCAAGGAATGTCCTTATTTCTGGAAATGGCATGATTCGGAAACAACCGTTTAACATAGTTTATCGATATCTTAGTAGAATAAGGAGTAAACTCCATCTTGTTGAAGCCATGTGCCGTTATTAACACATGAAAACCTGATTTTTATGTGTTAAACCTAAATTTTATATCAAAAACGTCTCGGCCCTTGGAAGATAGGAAGCTGATTTAGCAGTAGTTGCATATTTATTGGCATCCTTAAAAAACTAAGGACCAATAATGCCAAAACATATTAGTGTACACTACACTGTGAATTTTGCAACGTCTAACGGTTTTTTGTGTAGTTGGCTAGAATTTTCATTAGATCAATTCACAAAACCTGAACAGCGAAAATGTGCTTTTTCAGATATAAAAAATTTTCAGTAATGTTTTTATTGACAATTCCTTCCTTTAAAATAGCCAAGAATATGGACTAAAATAAATGTGCAAAAACAGTGACACTAGCGTAATTTTGTATGGAAGCAACTCCAAATCTTCAGGTAAAATGCCTCGTAAACACTTGTCCAAAATGTTTAATGCAACCGCATGGATTATTGAGATATAATTTTTTTTTTTGTTGAATATGTATGGATACAGCCGTTTTCAACAAGATGACGATGTGTACCATGCAAGTGGTCAAACAATTGATATTTTTCAATAAATGAAGACACAAATAGCTTTCAAGTTCATCTGATTTGCCACCTTTTTATTTTTGGGGCTTCGCTAACGGGAATGTCTATATCAACAATCCAATGATGATTTATGACTTCAAAGATTTCAGTTGCTAAAGTCAAAATAGAGCCGCAACATTATCGAAAATTGGTTAACAATATAAAAGAGTCGTTGTCTCTAAACTATTTTGAGTCATTTACTGTTTTGTATTTATACATCGCAATTAAGAGCGGGTCTTAAACAGTGCTCAGTTCAGCTTTACACATGCGACACACAGATCTATATGTCATGCAAATACCATAATATAATGGATGATGTATAATAAAATAAAAGAAGACTTCAAATATATCTCCGATATATCCCGTTCGCACTATAATATGTTGAATTCTCATAAATTTCAAGTGTTACTATTTTATAAAAAGCCTGTTGAACGGTATAGGAGCTATATATATTCTTAGTAGTGCCAGATTGAATCTGATTAACAATCTGGGTATTATAATCGACAGTGCTTTAAAGCTTATTTCATATATTATGATGATTACTTATGGTTACATATTATAAGATGTATTACGAGAGTTTTTTGTAATCGTAGTGAATTTTCAACCAAAGAAAAATACTGTATAAAAACTTAAAAAGAAGTTGTGTAATTGTATTGTTTTATTTCACTTTAATAATGCATGTGTACGAAAATTAGAACTCTTGTTTCTTATAATAAGATTCATACGCCGAATACAGTTACATTTCTTGGGTCAGGCTTACAGGTGGCATTAAAATATAATCGTGTTATAAATATGCTGATTGATAATCTTCGAGAGAAGGGCCGTGATCAATTGACTATATTCTTGTTATAAACAATCATTATTTTCCTTGTTATAATCAATCAATTTTTCTAAATTGTACATTCTAATAAAGCCAAATATCAAGCCTTGTACAATTTCCTGAATTAAAGAAGAAATATGGAAATCTGGATGGACACAGGAAAAAATCGGAAAAAAATTAATAAGAATTTGCCCTTGCCTAACATTTCCACTAATGACGTGTACTACTGACGTCAATTTTCCTTTTTTTTTCTTTTAATATTCACAGACTTGGTGACTCCAATGCGCGTTTTTTACTGTTATACAGAAGCAGTTGGGCGTAATAGTGCCCTTCCTTCATTACTTAATTAACAAGATGAACAGATTCGAGTCTAAAATTGTAACATTTCCTATTCGTGGTCACTATTTTCTTGAGTGTGACAAGAATATTATCGCCAAGACACAAAATAGATAGTTTTAAAATATTTCGTGATAATATCCAGTTTGTCAAGTTTAAAAATTGATTTCTGCAAAGTTAAAAATAATTACTCAATTCGTTTTTTTCCCTGAGCCTTCAACTGCTAAACATTTTTTGTCGGCGATTTCTTAAAAAAATAATAAATTTATTAAGCAAAGAATTTGCATTAAAAAAACAATTTTTTTATCTGATGCATTAAATGTTACGTTAACACTTCGTGCGGTGAAGCTTTGTCAAAAAAAATGTTTAAAGATACATGGAGTTACACATAGAGTAATGACGCAGAAGCAGTTGAAGATGGATCACGTTCAGAAAGGCCTTCTACTTCAACCAATGAAGAAAACAATACGAAAATATTATTACAGCGTTATGCGTCACTTGCATCGGTCAATTCGACTAAATCAGTTTTTTACTAAAAATAAAACAAATACCATTTCGCAAGCACCACATTCACTAGATATAGCAAAGTGTGACTTTTTTGTGTTCCTTCGATTGAAGAAACCACTTTGTGGATGCCATTTTGAATCCGCAGAAGGTATTTAAAAGGGTGTGCTAGCCGCTTTGCGAAAAATACCAAAAGTCAAGTATGAAAACTCTTTCGAACACTAAAAAAAAAGTTGGAATAAGTCTATTGCAATGAAAGGGGATCACTTTGAAGAAGATAAAATAAATTTAGATTAATAAATAAATACATTGTGTTTTATTTAAAGTCACCTTACTCTTTGAGCATTGTAGTATATTGCTGATAATTCTATAAGTATCGTTAAAATAAAAACGAAACTGTTCTCTCACAATATTTGCAGTACTTTTCTAATAAAGCTCCATATTTTAAATGCAAACAAAATCTTTCAAGCATCTCGAAGCCGTCTACAAACTATAAAACTGAATTATTTTACAACATTCGCTTATACGCGAAACAGAAAAATCTCACCCCAGAAAGCAACGTCTCAGATGAGACCAAACAAGCACACACATTATCGTCGTTATTCCATTCTCCCGGCGATCCAATGAAATGCTGAAAACACTAAGGGGAATTTGGTTAAATTTTAACGTAATTTCTTTTCGAGAAAGATCAATATAAAAAAAGACTCAAAAATTCGTGAATTATAAATATATCCCAATTTTATATAGATATATAATATCGTGACGCTGAAAAACAAAAAGCTGTCAGGGATGAAATAAAATAAAATAAAAAATTCGCAAAAAAATGTTGTATAGTGTAGACGTGTAAGTTTTATTATGGATAAATACATGCAAAAAGAATGCAGTAAAATTATTGTAATTTTCATTAAAAAAAATTAATGCAATTATTGCAACTGTGAACTTAGGCGAAAATATCCTCGTCCAGCTCCTCATAAAACGACAATTTATCTTTATACAAGTAATTACAGGAATTCGGGATAGTTGAGGTTAAGCGCCGCCTTAAAGATAACAGCCTACAATCCAGAGGCTCAAGAATTGTGCAAAGCGCTAAAAATATTGCACGCGTGGTGCAAAGTGTAGAGGAGCGTCCAGAAACATCGATTGGGCATGGGACACAACTGAACATTTATCCACGCAGTTTACGCCGATTTATGAAAAGTGACTTGCACATGTTTTCCTTTAGATTCAAATTAATGAAAACCTCTTACCTACAGTAATGCTATCATAAACAATTGTCATTCAAAATTGATTTAACGACTCCTGATTATTTTGTATGGGGATTTTTGATGGAAAATATTTACATAAATAAGCCCCAAACCATACAGCAGCTCAAAAAACAACATCCGTACTGAAATCGCTGCATTAACACCAGATATGTTGACAAAAGTTATGGGATATATGTTAAAAAATCAAGTTACATTGCTGTTAATGCCTCACATTTGATTGGCATAATTTGCAAAAATTAATTAACACAAAATTTAAAGACGAAATTAACATATTACAAAATATAATTCTGTTTTGATTTTATTAAAAGTTATAGATAATTTAAATGGTATCGTGATACTTGCCCCACCCTTCACATAGGTTGAATTTTTCCATTAGTTTCCAATGGTAAAAAATTGGAGCACTTTACGATGCTCACCCTTAAATCTGGTGTTCGACTCTTATTATTCCAGGCACGTTTGGGTAGCAGGCATTGGCATCAGAAATCGGTAAAGTAGAGCTCGCACTATAGCAGCCAAAGACGGAAACCTATTCAACGATGATAAGAAAGCTTATCTAACATGAGTACCATAGTGGAGGGAGCCCTCACTAATCTTTTGTGAGGCTTCTTTTGAAACATCTTTTGTAAGGCAGGCCTTTCATTGATTTTGGACTGGTGAGGGGAGTGGTTTCTGCGCGAGTTCGATATTCGATGGAGGCCATATCTGAAACCGAGAGGTAAATAGACGCTACCTAGTCAGACTATTCATGACTTTAAACGTGGTCGTATATCCACTGAAGATAATTAATGTCCAGGAGGCCCAAACAAACTACAACTGACAAAATCGTATCAAATATACTCAATGTCATATTTAATGAGAGCTGAGTGAAGATACGCGAGCTTGCTGACATTGTAAATATCTCGACATACTGTATCTACTACATTTGGATCATGTTTTGGGTATAAAAAAACTTTCCGCTTGATGGATGCCATGTTTATTAACACTCAAATAAGATACATTCAAATGAACATTTCTCAAGAGAATTTAGACTTATTTCAATGCAATTCCACTGAATCTCTTCGACATTTTTTATTAGTAGATGAAACAAAGGTTCACCATTACGCGCGAGACGAGGCAAGCATTCAAACAGAGGTTAAAAGCAAGTGAAAGTGCGCCAAAGTAAGAGAAAACGATTCAATTTGTAGTAAAATTGATATGTACGGTTTTTTGAGATTGTAATATTATTGTGCTCAATAGACTACTAGAAAAAAGTGGAGAGAAAAAGATTATCACCAGTAAGTATTGTGTCTCAATACTGGAATAATTTATGGATGATATTCAAGTTAAACATCCACATCTGGTCAAAAAGACATGCTCTTTTATCACGATAATACACCTACACATGCGTCTCCTGCCTCATTCGAAGTACTTCCAAGATATTCGCTGGATTTGGCTCCCAGTGATTACTTTATTAACTTCAAATATAACCGCTTATATTGCTGAATTGGACAAATCGCATTATATATATATATATATATATATATATATATATATATATATATATATATATATATATATATATATATATGGTTGTAGCTGGCTATTCTATTATTAGTGTTGTCTATGATGTTTCTGTGTATGCTTCAGTTGCTCAAGTTTAGCTTCTGGTATGGTATTTTTGCACGAGAACATGGAACTCTTTCCAGACCGTAGGTAAGTTTAGTATGACGTTTTTTTAAGATAGCCGAAGGCTAGCTAAGGCTATGATATGTAGATGATCATCATCCTTTGGTCACATGCAGACATAAACTAGACAAATTTCTAACATACATGAATTACTTACATCAAACAATCCACTTAACCATGGAAACCCAAGGGAATCATAAACTTCTACATCTAGATGTCTTAGTTATAAAGAAACAGAATGGAAAAATCGAATGTATATAGTTCATCAAAAATCCACACACCCACACTAATCGCCACCAAAACTCTAGTGTATCTATTACCATCGTTCATATTTTGTATGTATTCTTGAGGAACGACATAATATTATTGGTTTAAATATAGTAAATGGTCGATAATTCCCAACTGTGCGAACATTGACATGTACAGTCGTTCTCTTGAATATTGTCAACAAATATATTTTCTCCAGCTTGACCTTTACAACATAATCGTTTTGATGGCATTTGAGTAATTTAAGTAATATTTTCAAAACATAAATAGCATCTATCAGAAATTTTAAGTGAGTAAAAAAATTACAATTAAGAGTTGACAATTCAAATTAAATTAGTTCAATTTAAAAAAAACCTTGTTGAAATACTTTAAAGATGTACGCGTATAAATTAAACCAGTACAGATAAAGCATTCTCCATTAAATAAAACTTTTCTTCCCCCCCATAAAATACCGTATTGCTTCCGCACTAACGACTTTTTCTAGGGTTATTCCCAGGTTTCCCATAAGTCTTATTGTGAATATCAATTCAGTAACTCCCACGGCTATTAACGGAAGGATTTTTACGATCTTTACTATGATTGTTCATGACATTAAAGATGTTTTTATTACGGTTTCAGTGGTTTTCAAACCACCTGAATAATAAATCTCTACTACAGAAAGTAATATTTCAACATTATTTTACCATTTTTAGTAAAAAGCGTCCCAAATTAGAATAAACATTAAAATTTTAAACAAAACATATGAATTATTCAGAAGGAAAACATGGTTTCCAATTATTATCATTATCATTTCCAGTGAAATATACTTTTGGTCAAATAGCCACCACGATCGCCTGTATACCAGGAGGTTGGAATATCGCCTGTAATCTGATAACTCGAAGGTTAAGATGAAAAGTTCCTTGTTGCGTTTAGTACTTGAATGGGTGACCTCCCGAGGACTTGGCTATATTTCAACAGATAATAATGCAAAATCTAGGAATGTTCCTTCAGTCATACCAATTCGAGGTATTCTATTAGGATGTAACAAAAGTATTCGCATTTCTGAGGTATTTATTTATTTTCTGTTTCCATTCACAAATATATACCTATACATCATTTTTAAATGCCTCCCAATTGGCAGTTAAAGGTAGCATGAAATAGTTCTAATTCCCCTGAAAGTTTGCTAGTGCCTGTTCAAGGATCTTCAACTACGGCTGCTCTTAAAACGTCAACATCGAGAGACCGTTTACCACCTGATCTTCCCTTATGTTCAAGACTCAGGTCTCCCTCCCGCAACTTTTGAACCAGAGCTCAACGTCGCGGATTGATTTAGACGGAACTTTTCCTCCGTCTAATTCGAAAATCTCACAAGTGGTCTCAGTCGCTTTGAAGCCTTTTTTAAAATAATGTATTAGAATTACCTATATTTTGCGATTTATTTCCATCATTGTAGCATTTTTATCAAAAATCGTCGACTGAATATTTCACAGTGGAATTACTAATTGTGAAGAAGAAATGTTTACTTGTCGGAGCAAAAAATTGAATTTGATTTTGATGTTGAAGTGTCTTTAACATACAAACGACCGACTATAACGATTTTTATTTATTTGACAAAATTATGCAAAATTGATTTGACCTAATTACGTTTCAGTTTCGCCAACACTTCCTTGAATTGAAGCTTAAAATCAAATGGAAGAATTAAATTCAGCCTTTGATACTGAAATTGTTTGAAGTTTTTTTACATAATGACAACGAAAAAATCCAATAATATCAATCGCCAAAATATATATGAATTATCTGGGCTTTTAAAATTCAATTAATAAATTTATGTCATTGTTTGTGTCCTGTTTGCTGCAATTCGTATATTAACTAGTTTTTTACAATAGTTCTTGCAATTCTGTGTTGAAATTCATTATTAAATGTTTGTTGAAGTGTCTAAATGTTTCAAATAGTAACAAAAAATTATTACTAACCATTTTCCTCATTACTGCAATATATTGCACTCAGTCCGAGGACGTGTTGAGATACTAATATTTAATAGATCAAGTATATACCAGTCTGTTTATTAAAGTCTTCAATTAGTACAAGATAAAGGGTTATGCATACCAAACATTTCGTGGAGACGATAAGTAACTATTGCTAAAAAATCATTAATATATACAATTATAACTACAAAGCAAAAGTAGAAGTTTACTTTTTGAAGATATTTGTTATCATCAATGATCTTTATAAATTTACTTGAAAGGATTATATTAAGAAAAGCTAATGAAAGAACAGGTAAATGAATTGGCAGATTTGAATTCGCTTACGATGTATGCTTAATAAGATCTAGGAAGAAGATAAGACTTGAATACAACAAAACTATTGGTAAGAGAAGAAAACCAAACATAAACCTGGAGATTGTTAACAAAATTGACTAGGTACAGAAGTTTCAATATATAAAAAGTGTAACAGATATAGATGGCGATCTTAAAGCCTTAAGATCTTAAAACAATAAATTTAACAAGATAACCGTTAAACTAAACTGCCCTAGAAAAAAATAAGAGTTGGACGACCTAAAGATATTTAAAAAAATCTAAGATATTTAGAAAACAGCCTACATGGAATAAGACAAAAGTAAAAGCAAAAGACAGAAAATACAAACACACACTGTAACAAACCCAGTATAGAGAAACAAGCAAACGTTGAAATATTTAGCTATTTTGCCAAAATTATTTTTTATTACAGCCCTTCCGTATCAACACACCCCTGAGCACGCTCAACAAATGCTAGCATAGATACTTTTATATCCCTTTTCGGTATCGCCTCAATTACAATCGTTACGGATGTCAGAAAACGTTCCTTTCATGGCCAGTTTGAGCTTCGGGAACTGAAAATAGTCACATGGAGATAAATTAGGCAAATACGCAGGATATTAAAGCGCACATACTTGTTTTTCGAGCAATGTGTTTGTCCTCATTTAAGACGTGAGGAACAAATCGACCACAAACTTTCCATTTATTTAAATCCTTTGTCAAAATTTCGTTCTTTGGTCGTATTTAATTCCTCCCCTATCCATCTCACAATAAAATTCGCAACGTAGACGATCATTTCACACCCTCAAAATAGAAAAAGGAGTCCATCAAGGCTGAGTTTTTTTTCTCCTATACACTTAATATTAATGGAGAATGGTAATTAAGAAGACGATGTTAAATGTATTTGTTATTAAATGTATTTGTTAGAAATCTGTCATGATTATGTGTGTGAATTATATTCACACTAAAGGTGGAATGAACACGATAGATAAAATGTGATCAACATATTCTACTGTTGGAAATACAAGGATTATCTCTTTTTTACAAACCTCTTGACATAGCAGGCTTCAATGCGATGGTCATTTTAAATTTTATCAATCCTGAATATGAACATAAATGGTGGATATTTAGATTTTGTTATAAAAATATAGAAAAAATGAAGCTGTTCAGCAGGAACAAGTAAAAAAAGACATCAATGGCGGCTCGTGGATTTTTAAGTCGGAGGACGTAGAAGAAAATAGTGCTGCTGAAGATTTTTTTTGCTTTCCTTTTCCTCCTTTTTACTTTTCGTACTATTGAAACCCTATATAGGAGATGAACCAAGAAAATGAGTTAAAGGAAAGACTCTGAACGGAAATAAAATATGGTGTTGCTCTGAAAAATTGTTTACTGTGATAAATGCAGGATGGGCGGGGCCCCAACGCCCTCCCTCACGAGCCACTACTGGAAGACATTTATTATATTTGTGAAAATCATAAAAACAATCAAACAAAGCGTTTGTGCCAAGAATGTAATAAAAATATATGTAAAAAATAGAGTGGTACAGTTTAAAAATATCTTAAATGCGAAAATTAATTGAAAATAATAACACATGTTTTTGAACATATATACATATACAATAATAAACATGTTTTTAAAAATATAATATCTAAACATATTTGAATCCGTTATATAAAAGGATTCAATTACGAAGTAATTAAATAAATAATATTGAAAGGGAGCGTGTATCGAAGTGGCAAAACTGAATAAAATTTAAAGGTGTCTAAAAGTTATTGGCAGATCTAAAATTTTACCAACATAGATAACTGATGTTCCCCGTAAACGTAAAGTAAAAAAGCGAAATAAAAGACGAATCGGGATAGCCAACTATATATTAGTCGGATTAACACAGATCTGGATAGACCAGAATATATTTACCATTGGTACAAACAAATCCGAAACATTGACAGTAACTACTACTTGCCGCAGAAAGATTGAAACATTTGCAATGACAATACAAACGAATACTGTGAATTCCTTTAGCCACGCCCCGAAGTAATGTCTGAATCCTAAACGAACTAAATATGGACGTGCACAAACGGCTTCTCTCGACTATTCTAGAACGTATTCTTAAGATAAGTATGCGTTGTTGAAGTATACGTCTTCGTAAATCCGTAAATATACGTTGCTGAAGTATACGTTTTAGTAAATCCATAAGTATACGTCGCTGAAGTATATGTCCTCATCATCCGGCGGAATACTAGAAAAGTGTGCATTCAAGGAAAGATCGACGGCAAACGAAAAAGAAGATGATCGCTAAATAAGTACGTTAATTAACTACGACCCTCACCAAGTTATTACTTGAAGAAATTATAAAAACTATAGAAAACAAAGACCAGTGGCATATAATAGCTTTCAACAGAATGTAGATGGTCAGAATACTTGAAACCTTCTTCGGAAGGCAAAAGCGGATGAAAAAACGTCTTTATATTTTTATAAATAACAAACCACTTTAAATAACTTGAAATATAAATTAATTGACGATTGTCCTATTTCAGTAAATAACGAATCAGGAGCCAGTCTTATTAACCAGCAGACGTACTATCAGTGATGAAGTAGAATAGATGTGGCATGTCATATGTCACCAGATTACTAAAAAAAATACCAAATATTTCCCGAAAAAAAATAACACAATAAAATAGCGAATAATAAATATAACTAAAAAACGTTCTCCTCATAAAGCGTTCTGTCCTTTTCCGGCCGACGACGACATTTTCTAAGGATATCCCCAGCTTTTCCATAAATCACCTTGTGCACATCAATTTAGCACGTTGTTCTCGAGAGCACCTACGCTGAAAGTTTACCGACAAAACGGCCAAAAATAAATGAACCCCCGTGAATATTCAGATTTGAAAAAATCCCATAAATCAGTCAGCAACCTTCAATATAATCTGCTGAAAATGTTTCTGGAGGAAATTTTCAATTTTCTCCTGTACTTTTACCGAACTGATTTTCCTTCAACGACGTTAAGGTTTCGTATGCAGTATTGGCACATTTGCTTTAAAATAGGATTTTTCAGTCTTTCGAACAAACGCTTTGTGTAGGTGGATGACGTGACATTTCCATATCAAAAATTTTTGATCAGCAAAAATCAAATTAAATTTTAAGAAAGGGGAACTTTATTTAGAAGAAAGTGAAAGATTTTGATTTTAAAAGAAAATATTGAGTTTGCAAAAAAATATAACAACCTTGTCCCCAGTTACGTTTTCAAATGAATTTAAAAAATATTTTTTGAAGTATTACAATAAAAATATAGTCCTCAATTAACAAAGATCTTCTTTTGAAAAAACAATTCTATTTTTCCATAAAAAAAAGTTTTCATTGTTACACTTTGTTACAATTACACATTGTTACAATTACAACAAACTGATTAGATTTTTATACAATTTTTGCTTATTGTAAATTCTGACAATTAAATAACGTCAATTGCTTAATAAAATAAAAAATATTAATTTAGTGATCCAAATTTATTTTGTCTTCTCCAAAATAGGCACCCTATGATTTGATACACAGAATAATCCAGTTGTCAAAATACTTCTTATGGGCACTTTAATTCCACTCTATCATATTGTCAGCCAATTTGACCGCATTATTCCCCTCTAAGTTTTATTATGTAGTGTACCAATCATTAGTTTATCCCATGTCCTTCTACGTCACCCTCATCATCTTCTCTGTTTACAAAATTTCTTCCAAGGCTTTAATTTTCAGTTCCTCTCTGATTTTCTCATTCCTTATTCTGTCTATTTTTTGATATACTCATCAACCTTCTCAGAAATCTTATTTCGCATATTCTAAGCGTAGGGTCAAGTGGTGGAGAGTGTAACACGGAGCACAGTATAGTGGAGCGGGGGGCTAGTTTTAACAATTTTTAGTTTTTTCGATGGAAAAGTCAAAATATTGAGTATTTTCACGATAAAGAACTTTTAAATGAGATGACATCTATTCAGGTATCAATTAGAATGATAATTGGGCTTAAATTGATAACAAATGCTTGTATAAATGACTTTGTTTGTGAAAGTAGTAACATGCTACAACTTACCCCGTTCTTGGAGTAAGCTGTAACTGGCGTGGGGCAAGGAGTAACAACATAATAAAACAATATATTTGTATGATTTTTAGGCATTTATTGCAAATCAATATAAAAAACATTACTTATAACGTATTTATTACAAAGTAATGAGATTAACAGTGTTTCTTTATCAACATTTAAAGATCTTCTTGTTGCTTAGTATCTATTTAGTTTTTTATACAAAAGAACAACACTTCTATCAACAGTCAAAATAATCTTCAATAGCTTAACATAATTTTTGGTTATTGAACTTACATAGTTTTAAAATATACCAAAATCTTCCCTAAACTTTTGCTGGTTAAAAATCATCATTAACCCGTTTTGAAACTAAATTATCAACGTGACACAATCAACGTGACAAGCTAGTCTAGCTTCATAGAATATAGAATATTAAATGCAAATTCAGTCTTCGTCAGAATCACAGTTCAAAGAAACGTATGATACAGAATCGCCTGTTACACATTTAACGTGTGACCACAATTTGCAAATCAAACATTCGAGCCAGTCTTCTCCGTCAGATCTGCTGTATTCTCCTCCGCAAATTAAACAGAACCACTATTTTGTTTCTGAATCTGATTCGTCATTCAAAACCCTTTTCTGCACTTTACAAATATTTTCTTTTTCAGTCGGTTTTCCTTTTGCCTTTTTTTTTACCCTTTCCCTTACCTTTTCCTGTGTTTTTTTCTTTATCTTCTTACTTCTGTTTCTTTTTTATTTTCTCTTAAAATTATTTTTCTAAACCTTCTTTTTTTGGAGTATCAGTGAATATAGCGCATTTTCGCTTGCGTCTACCTGTAATAGATTTTTTCCTAGGTGGAGCCTTAGGTAGTGGTCTGATTTTTTAGGGTGAAAAACCGACCGAACCGGTTCACTAGAACTGGTTCACTAGATTTTTCACCTGTTAGCTGGTTAATAACATCAGTCACGGTTATATCCAACTGCGGAGTAGATTGTAGCAATTCGGGGTCCTCTAAATTAAATGTCAAATCTTCTTCACTTTGCATCAAAGTAGGTTTTTCTACAACTGTTTCTGCAGCAGGGTTAGGACGATCAGTGGCAAAAGCGGGCACAACGTCAGAATCTTGAAAGATATTTGTATTCAAAGGCCAAATACCAGTTTCTCTAAAACCACTCATGATGTTCGGATTCATAGCTAGTGGCAAACTGTCTTTTACTATAGCGGGAATGTAATAAATGATCATTGTTTTACCAGGCTTGTTAGTTATCCAAGAAATCTGTGATCTGTTCACATAGTTTTTAAATGGGCCGTACTCCCCCACATCCAAAAGTTGCAACTTGTGCGAGCCATGTTGCGGAAATGACAACATGATAATGTCATTTTATTTGGCCTTCTATGTAACTTTAATATTGACGTGGGAGCTGTGATGATCTAACATGAGAAAAGCATGATGCTGTTCTCTAAGTTTCACGTGTTGGACGAAGTGGTCAATGAATTTTGAAAATTTATTTTCAGTCATCCATCCCGAAGAGTTGCCAGCTCCAATGCAGTCAGGTGGCCCACTTCGAACAAATATATCCGTATATCGGATTCGTGGAAACAGGAATATTGGAGGAACACTATTGCCAGAGGCGTTTACAGCGCAAGCAAGAGTCACTAGCGTTCCTCTTTCGGCAGACGACATCGCACCAACTTGCTTTTGCCCACGTGCCGCGACGATTTTTTTTTTGATTCTGGACGGTTGTGATTTCTGTCTCGTCCACGCTCCAAATGCGAGGAACAGGAATGTTGTGTTTGTAGAATCGTTCATACTTTTGAAAGAAATCTGTCACGTTAGTTTGATTAAATGATGTTGATCTGCTAAGCGACGTAGCTTCTGGCGGCCTGAGTGATAATCTTTGGATTTCTTTCCATGAATTTTTTAAACCAATCTGCATTTTTGTGTCAAGGCGGAAGGATGTTTTTAACGCCAATAGCTGCAGCGCACCGATAAGCTAGCTTTTTCACTTCTGATGGAAGCAATTCGAAGTAGATATCTTAGTAGATTCTTCATCTGACGTAAATATTAAACCTGGTTTGGCGTATCCAACAAAAAGAGGCTCGTCGTTTTTCTTCTTTTTGATGCATCTAAATAGCGACACATGGCAAGGGTCAAACATTGCAGCAGTTTTTCAAATTGTTGTTCCCTTTTTTAAAACTTCTCCTGCGGCTAGTTCGTAGATGTCTTGAAATTTAGCGGCCCTTTCTGACTTTCTTTTATAATTTCTTTAAGATAAATATGTTAGGTTTGCAATAGGTACGGCCGTTACCCAGCAGTGGAATATGTACATGCTATTAAAAAATCTATTGTGTACCTATATAACGACAAGCATAGGCACTTACATAAAAACACAAAGAGGCATATTACAATATACCCCGAAATTTCGTTACAACATTTTTGTTTATTGAAAAAAAGTTTACGTTATTGTCAAATGAAGGTAGTTTAACAGGATAGCTTAATATATTGACTACACAAATTAATAAATACTCTTTTCAAAAAAATGTCGCAGTAACTTAGAATCAAACTTTACGAACTTAATTTTGTTATGTTACCTGGCAAAAATGGTGCGCCTGCTCAAAACCACACACTGCGCTCTTTCCCGCGTCTCACTGGCTGTGTCTACGTCATAGGCCCCGTTATAAGAATCAAATTAAGTGTATATTCGAAACAAAATATTGGAAACCTTCTGAGTAATTAGGCTATTACTACTTACCCCTGTTACAACTAGCCCCCCGCTCCCCTAACATTAAGAATATACCTGTCTCCGTTTAACTTGTTTATGGTGTCTGTTTACGTGTTTTGACAATCTCATGCGCCGCCATCTTAAACAACTGTGGTCGAACATCATATTTTTAGGTAAACGGAATTACGTTTGAAATTATGTTTTTTATAAAAAAAAATGTGAAGAATGTGGCTAGTAAAATTTTGTTTTTGTTGGAAAACAAATACTTCATAGTGCATAAATATATTTTTCATTTAATCAATTAGTTTGTGTGTAAAAAGTCCACAAGTTTATCGATACTTCTAACCTATAAAATTAAAAGAAATATTTGTTTTGTGCAGTAGGACGTTGGGCACACTGTAACATATTACAATGTACCCCCTTGAGCATTTTTTCTTCTAGATATATACATCGAAAAGGGTTCGGAATCAAAGTAGCAAGACAGAAATTAGTCTACATGATCTAAATGATATGAAAGATGTAACAGAGTTGATAGAAAAAGGAGTACCTTTGAGAAAAGCAGCCGAGAGAAATAACGTGAATTACGCTACTTTACATCACTATGTATAGAAAAAAAACTTGTTCAGACGAAAAAGCTACAAATCTACGGTTGACGCGGAATTACGCAGTTAATTCGGCGTCAAGTGGTCAAGAAGCAGCCCTAAAAGAATATCTAATAACATACTCAAAAATATGCTTTTGATACGATTTTTTGATCTTGATGCCATTGAAGCTAGAAAACTAGCGTATGAAATGGCTAAACACCACAAGCTAAACATGCCGGCAACTTGGAAAGAAAGAAAAATTGCAGGAAAAGATTGATTCCATGGCTTTGGAAAAAGAAAATATGATTTAACTTTGTGAAAACCAGAAGCCTGCAGCCTTTGGTCGTTCAACCGGCACAATGTCAGGATGTTTTATAACAATTTAGAAGAGGTGATTAAACCTTCTGATTAAAAGGTTTCCTAGTTTTGGCGATAGTACTAGACTATTCTTTCTTGATGAGATATTGGCAGCATATGGATTCAAATAACTTTTCAAAACACCGCAACTGATAATGTGGATGAACTCTCGTTATTCCCCGAGGTTCTGAAGCATTTTGTAAAAGCGATTGGAAGCTCAAAAGATAATCCATCGCTTTTTATACTAGATAATCACGAGAGCCACTTTGCTCCAGAGGCTTTAAATATAGCTAAAGAAAGCGGTGTCACTCTGCTTACCATTCCACCATATTCCAGCCACAAATTACAGCCTTTTGACGTGTCAATGTTTGGTCCTTTACACACTTATTACAACGCCGCAATAGATTCATGTCTTTTGTGTTATCCGGGAACGCCGTTCACAATATATAATGTTGCAGAACTACTGGGAACGATTTTATGCCGAGTGAGGTCACAAACCGTCTTAAAGAATCTGAAGCTTCCTTGTTGCAGCAGAATGAACAGGCATCAAACGAGCCTACGGCTCCTAAAGATTCCTTGTTGCAGCAGAACAGATCTCAAATAGTCTACGACACCTGAAGTTTCTGAAGAATGTGCTTAGAGATCAGGTGAGTCATAACGATTTCAGCTTCAGAAAAATTGATTCTGAACATATGGACAAGATTTTTAGGGAGCCCAATTAAATATAGAGAATATCCAAAAGCCGGTCCAAGACTTTCTAAAAAAGGAAGAAAAAGGGGTAAAGGTTGTATTGCCACCGATACACCAATTAAACGGAAATTTAAAGAGGCAGCTAAGAAAAGATAAGACGAAAAACATTAGAAAAAAAACGCCAAAGCTCAAAAATATTAAAATGAAGAAGAAATCGTAGAAAGTCGAAAAGGATACCAAAGTCCTATTTTCAAGTTCTGGAGAAGGTTCTAAAGATTCAGATAATTCAGTATCAATTATATCTATTAGTTCAGATGGCAACGACTTCGCTTTATATTTACTGAGACATCTGATCAAGATGATTGTGTTATCGTAAAATTTTCAAAAATCAGGTAAAACATTATATTGGAAAATTATTGACAGACAATCAGGAAGATGAATATGAGAACCAATTATCTACACAAAAGTGGTAAAGTTAATAATATCTTTTATTATTCTTTCGAATCGAATGTTGCTACAGTCGCATTGGATAATATTGAACTTTAATTGTTGTTACCTAAAATGGGGAAAAAAAGATAAAACAACAGGCTGATTGCTATTAATTCACAGAAAATATATTGAGGAGATCTAATCTAAGTTAAATAACACTAAAAATTATTTTCATATTTTCTTTATTTTGTTTCAGTTTATTTGGTTATGATTCCCAAATATGTTAGGGAAACATCATTGAGGTTAAAGGACTTTTATTTTTCATATTTTATTTCTTTTATTGTTAAGTTTAGTTCATTGTTATAGTGTGCCCCATCTTGTTATACAGTACCCCTATGGCTGTTAAAACTGTACCCCACCCCAGGGGCATATACATGACAAAATAGTGATCCCAGAAAACTGCCAAATTAAATAGTTTCTAAGTATAATTTCAATATTTTCTTTAGCCTAATATAAAAGTTAAAGACTGCTGATTCTTTAGAAAATAATTAGAGAATGATACAATAAACGGTTTTTTTTCTAAAAATAAAAATAACTTTTTTGTTACACTTTACCTCAACTAACCCTACTCATGTCTATCAAGTAATAACCATAAGGCGACTTTCTTAATGCCGGCCAAGTCAAGCCAAGCGAATCCGATTTTGCGATAAGAAACAAACGCATATATCAGTATGTGGCTATTCGCACTGAACCACTCAGCCTGGATCGAACTCGCTTGGTGTTCTATATGAATAACAAAACACTAATGTATGCCTTTGTTTCTAAAGCGATCAGTCTCACTCGGATCGGTGTGGCTTGGCAATGTGAAACGCCTAACTCCACTACATACAGAAATAATGGTAGAAATTACTAACTTATATACTATAATTCTGGTTTTTCGGTTGATTTATTTTTTATTAAGGAATGGTTTAAGCAAGTCATAATAGATCTTGTTTGGGGCAATTCTTGATTTCCACATCCATTTTCCTATCCCCGATAATCATTGAGCCTAGATATTTAATTTTTTCGATTTGATATATTTCACTATTTCTGTAATAATATCTATATTCTATCGGGTTACATAAATAAGCAAAATTTTCGTATTTGATCTTCTAAAAGTCCCCTTGAATCTATTGACATTCCTCTAAGGAAAAGACGCCAAGATAGTCTTTTGCACCCATAACTTTTAAACCGCTATTTCCAACAAGTAATAAATGTAATAACACACAAAACCATGTAAACAATAGCTTTTATAACAGCCTTTTTTGATGATTGGAAATGCGGATGATCCGAGTTTCGACATACTGCATTATTTTAATTTTTCATACATTAAAAACAAAATGTATAAATATAATTTAAATATCTTGAGGAACTAAGAGATACAATTATCAATGCATATAACATTACCCGTGCTTTAAGTTGTATTGAAGTTAAAGCAGACGACTTTAAAGATCTTTTATAGGTATGATACTTGTGATATGTATAGTACAACAAAATGTTATAAGAAATAATGTTTTATAAAATGTTGAATACTTGAACACTTTGAATTCAAATAATCACCCGGTACATTGTTTATATGTTAGTACAAAATGCTTCTAACGGAAAACAGGACTTTTTAAAAATAGCTGTTTCTAGTGGTACCATCTTTTGGTGGGGGTAATCGTTGGAAAGATGCATCCTTCATTGGCGTTGTGACAACATTTAAAGACATCATTAGAAGCCAAGTTATCGCGCTTAAAATGTCAGTGTGTTTATACCATTGGTCGAAAAATTAACACGGATAAAGAGCGAATATTAAGTTTTGTTTTAAACTTGGTAAAACATTCACCGAAACGTTTCAATTAATGAAACAAGTATATGGCGAGGACTGTTTATCCCGTGGCATGGTCTACAAAGAAGGTCGTGAGTACATCAAGGACGATGACAAAACATCATTAAAATTTCGCGAAAATTTATAAAAAATCAGCCAAAATCTTCGTTGCGATGCATGTAAATGGAATTGAGTCCAAAAATTTAATTCATCGCATTTTGACCGATCGTTTTGGGCTTCAGATGGTTTGCGCACACTTTATTCCACACAAATTAACTGACGACCAAAAATTACTCCGAATCCAACATTGCAAAGACTTGATTAAAGAGTCGAAAAAGGACGAAAACTTCAAGTACTGCATTGTTACTGATGATGGAACGTGATGTTTTCAATATGATCCAGAAACCAAGCATCAAAGTGCCGAATGGAAGCACCACAGCGAGCCAAATCCGAAGAAAAAGCGTCTCTAAAAGTAAAAAATTAATACAACGTTGATTTGTTTCTACGATTTGGAGGAAATTGTGCACAAAGGGTCCATTCCACCTAGTCAAAAGATCAATGCTGTGGTTTATCTTAGTGTTATGAGACGTATGTTATCGCGTATTGGTCATGTGCGGCCACAATACTGTCAACAAGGCAGCTGGCGCTTGTTGCGCGATAATGCGCCGTCCCATCGCTTGATGCTCATCTCTGATTGTTTGACCAAAAAGGGCACTTTAAACATCAATAATTAACCATACTCGCCTGATTTGGCTCGCTCTGACTTGTACCCCTTAGAAATACTTCGTTTGTCGATTAAAAAATGCGTTATATCGACATTGAAGTCATTCAAAAGACGTCGAACCGCCATCCTGTAGGCCGAACTTAAAAACTAATTCATCAATCTAACTGACCATGCAAAACGTTGTATTGACGCGAAAGGAGACTATTTTGAATAAAAATAATGATTTGTGCCGAAAAATAAATATCTATGTGTTTTTGAAAAAAGTCCTGTTTTCCGTGAGGCGCACCTTGTATGTTTTTTGTATTGTTTGTATGTTTGTCTATATTATTTAAGTAAGAGTGCAAAATTTGACAAAGAATCACCACTCAGTCACTGTTTACCAAGCGGTCTGTATAATGGTGGATATACTCCGAGAGAGTAAATCTAGGTGTGTCACTGGCCACTGACAAACAAGGTTAGGTCAACAAAGTCTTGCACGAACTTTAGGGAGTTTTAACTGGGACTAATCTATAGCTGGTACTATTGGTTCAGAGCCCAAGCTGAAGGTACAGAAATAAAGTATCTCTCAATATACCAAATCACTGTCAAGTAGGTCCTGATGCTTGCTGACAGTCTGCAATTGTAATCCTTTATTTAAATGTTGATTTTACTAATTCATAAAAAACCGTCTATTTCATGTGTATATTATTAAATGATTGATTCATTCCAGTAGAACACATTTTATAAACATTTTCATCCAATATACATAATTGAAATTAATATTGTATGAATCCATTAACAATACAATCAATCAATTTATAAATATTCAAGTTATTTAGTCATTTTCCTTAACGTTACATCAATTATATAATTAAAAAAATAAAATAATCTATTCTGGACTATATTTCTTTATCAACACAAAAATGGGCAAAATTCTTGGAAATGTCATTTAGAATTTCTTTTTTAACATTGACCCAAAAAAACAGGAATAACAATCATAATAAATTAGGTAAAAATGGGTTCAGTGTGTACTTATCTTAATTTATTCTTAGTATTAGAAACTTAGTTTTGTTTTAATGTAAATATCACCGAAATTCGGCTAATATTTCAGAGTAAAAAGGAAACTTTATTTTATTTAATTCCAAAGTGGAATAGTTACCACACATTATTTGAAAATTATATCACTTAAATATCCCCCTTTACTTAATTTATGGCCCTTTTTTTTTTTATAATCTATTAACCCTAGAACGGTTGTCAACCTTATAGTAAAAAAAGTACAGAGCGTTATTTCAAGTTTTAACAGATGAAATCAGCAAAGTTTAACTTTTTTTAACTAATTTTCTTATATTAGAATTGTGGTTAAAATAGGAAATATAAAATATGATAACGGGTCTTTCAAACTGGGCGGTTTTTTAATTCTTGAATAAAGCACAGATGGCGTGGTGAATTTGCTTAGGTCTAAGCTCATTTCAAAAATGTAATGTAAGGCATTTATAAAAATGGAGCCGTACACAATACAACAACGCATTAAAATTGTTGAATTATTTTATAAAAATGTATTTAGAAAAGTACGTTACAGTTTGCACAATCTGAAAGCACTATCAATCGAATTGTTCAAAAATATCAAGAAACTGGTTCGGTTGAAGATAAAAGAAGAGTTGATAGTGTAAAACCAAATTGCCGCATTTTGGGAGAGGACAATCCACGAATGATTCACGAAAAACCTTTATATCCTTAGGCAGTCACGGTTTGGTATGCATTAATATCTGGAAGTGTAAGTGGGTCGTATTTCTTTCAGAATGCTGTTGGTAAAGCTGTAACTGTGAATGGTGTTCGATATCGTGAGATGATAACTGGATTTTTGTGGACTAAATTGAATAATATTGATCTGGAGCATATGTGGTTCCATCTTGATGGAGTTACACCTCACTCTGTTAATGAAACAATTGGTTTATCGAGAGAAAAAATTCCTGGCCAAATTATTGCCAGAAACAGTGGTGTTAATTTGGCACTAAAATCATGTGATTTGACACCGTTAGACTATTTTCTTTGGGACGTAAAAAGCCTTTGTTTACGTAAAAAGCCAGGTCTATAAGAACAATCCACAGTCTATTCATGAACTAATAGATGAAATTATTCAAGTCACTGGTGAGATAGAGACGAAAATTTCGACCAAAATTTTGACGAAAGAATGGTCATTTAGCAGATATTTTCTTCCGTGATATGTCATAAACTATGCTTCAGTTATCAATAAAAAGCATTTTGAAATCAACGTAAATTCTGTGTTTTATTCAAGAATTAAAAAAACCACTCAGTTTGAAAAACCCTAAAGAAATGGCACCAACACAGCAAAAAGGGTCTTAACCTATGTATTGTTGTATTGCCACGGATGATGATGAAAACAGTAAATAGTTATTTTATTTCGGACTCATTCAAATATTCCTAAATTCACAATACATTCACAATTTTTTCGTAACCAAATTTGCAGTTTCTTTGTTCAATTGTATGAGTATTTGTTTACACATAGTGACGTGAACTTTGTTGAACTTTGCAGAATTTATTTAAAACAAAGCTTTCCAAAAATGAAACCTTCAGGCAATGAAGCTATATAACTATTTTGTAGCAATGCCTAGAAATGACTTAATTGTGCTGAGTGGCACATGTCGATATATATATATATATATATATATATATATATATATATATATATATACAGGGTGTCGGAAATAACGTTGAAATGTTTTGGAGGGCAAAAATTGCTTCTTAAGGGGGCTAGAGCCCCTTAAAGAGGGAATTTTTGCAGTTTAAAAATTATAAATCTAGACTTTATTACGTAAATGGTCTAGTTTTACGAAACGCCAAAGACAAAGATTAACAGTGAGAGCCGCCTGACTAAAATATTTAATTATCAATATAAAGAACGTTTTTCCATGCCAACTTATTGAAGTATACCGAGTTTCACGACTTTGGCATAAACCGTTTCGAAAATTTTACGAAAAAACATCTATAGAGTTCTCCCTTTAAGGAGCTCTAGCCCCTTTAGGAAGCCACATTTGGGGTGTGTTTATTAGAACTTTTTTTTATGTTTTAATCCCTAAAATCATCTCCCAAAATATTTCGACGTTATTTTCGTATCAATCAGTTGATCAATTGGTCAGTTCTCGATATTTTGCTTCTCGTTAGAGATATCTGAAAAAAGTTATTAAAAAAAGATATTCGGAATATTATTTTAATATTATTTTGATTACACAAAATTACTATAAGTTTATTTTTAATTTGATAGTGAGTGTGTCATGGAAAATAATAATTTGACACTAGCGTTAGATTAAACTGTGTTAATGGCATTAAGTTCTAGTCAATGAACACAGAATTAAAGCGACATTAAGTTTAAGAGAAAAAATCGAAATGATTCGGATGTTTGGCGATTTTGCTCGTAGTATCAGATAAGTTGTTGCAGAGTTTAACATGAGACATTCCCAATGTATTCCCATTACTCATGTAAAAGCAGCCGCTGTAAATGCATATATATATGGAACAAATAAAAGTGTGTGACATCATTGGTGGAGTAATGCAATTGAAACAGAGATGGGCAGGTCATATAGCGAGGCTATGGGACGACAAATGGACCAAAGCAATCCTGGAATGGATACCGCTTGACCGCAAACATCCGCGAAGAAGATCGAAAGCACTATGAACTGATGACATCGTTAAGTATAATGGACCCGAGGGGCAGAGGAAAACCCAGGACCGTGAAAGTTGGAAGCATGCTGAAGCTATATATATATATATATATATATATATATATATATATATATATATATATATATATATATATATATATATATGCAGTGCTAGGAGTAGAGGAGACCTTTGTGCTAAGCTGTTTCACTCACTTCTTTTGCCGAGTGAGCAACAGGTTCCACCGTCCGTTGCGCAACGCATTATAATAAAGTTTTTAACCAAGGAAGGTGTTAAACCATCCGAAATATAAACTCGATTGAAAATTCAGTATGGGGACGATACCCTGTCTAAGACCCAGGTTGGTCCAAGAAGTTTAAGAGTGGATGAGAAAGTATGGTAAATGTAAGTCATAATCGACGTCCCCGGTCTAGTGTCGTTACTGACAACATTGATACAGTTCGCATCCTAATCGAAGGTGACCGGCAGCTCACTACTCATCAAATCGCCTTAAAGGTGGGTATTAGCTTTGGAAATGCTCAAACAATCATCTTGGCTTCAATAAAACCTGTGCCCAATGGGTTCAGTTTTGACGAAGGAAAAACTGGAAAATATGCATTGGGAAACCCTTGAACACCCTCCATATAGTCACCCTGTGATTATATTTATTTTACGCCCTTGAAAGATGTACTTGGAGGGTTACGATTCGACAACGACTTCGTGCGCAATTGGCTGATGACCCAAACTTAAAGTTTCTACGAGCAATGAATCTACAAGCTTCCAAACCGCTAGAAAAAATGTGTAGAGCGTGGAGGAAACTATGTCGAAAAATAACCAATAGTTTTTTTGTATTATTTTATGAATAATAAATATGTATAAAACAATTCCAGTTATAATTGATTCAACCTCGTATATATTTTACAGCTTCGATATAACAACAGATGTTGATGAACGAATTTGGAGTGGAATAATTCCATATTTTCGAAAAAAAAAATTGTCTAAACGAAACTAATTGGTATCTTGATCTATAAATACCATTTACCATAAAGAATGTCATTTATCATATATAAGGACCATGAGTTTAATGAATATTGTATTCAATTTTATTACAATATAACTTTGCATTAATAATTTCTTGGGTTTTTATTCAAGAAATGAAAAAATTCTTGCCATCAAAAGAACGGTAATTTTTGAGATTAAAGAGAAACTTTTAATTGCTGCACTGAAAGCAATAAAATAATTCCTAAAACTTAACTGAACGTCGATCGAGAAAGCCTCTTTTTTGATAAATTACTTTTTCAATTTAAGCTCCCCGGCAAATATTCCGCTTATTTTCTTGATCGTTCTTAACTTTCAGAAAATTTAATTTCCCCGGAAAATATTTAAACGTATATACATATAGTCTAAGGCTATTTTGCATCACGTCAGCCGTACCTTTTGCTGAATATATAAATTACCTTTTGACAAGAACTAAGAAATTTGAACTAAAACTCAGATACGAAAAGTTTAAATAAGTTTGCAAACTCGTGTTTTAATCTACATAAATATTTTCCTTAGTCGGTGGTAATAAACCAGCTTATCAAGTTAATTATTTGGTGTAGTTATTTCTTAAAATTACAAGTTTACGTGTCAGGTCAATGTTGTTGGTTGAATCGACAAGGTCAACAATTATAACGGAGAAAACGAAAAGGGTGACAAATATTTTATTCCCCAATAACACATCGATGAATAAGTTCCCAGTTTGGCATAAAGATGGCATCACTTACGAAAACTACCTATCAGTGGCTGGTTGTGCCAACCTTCAAACGTCATGTGCCAAAATTTCATGACAATATGTCTACTAATTTCTGAGTTGTAGTGCTTTAAGTGACACTACTTTTTTATTTTAAAAACAATGGAAAAAGAAGAATTTCGTGTGTTGATTGAGCATTGTTTTTTAATGAAGAAAAATACCGTTGAAACAAAACAATGGCTTGATGAACATTATCCGGATTCCACTCCAGGAAAATCAACTATAATTAATTGGTACGCTGAATCCAAACGTACCCATACAAGCAAGGATGACGCTGAACGCTCAGGACGTCCAAATGAGGTGGTTACATCAGACAACATCAAAAAAATTTACCAAATTATTTCGCAAAACCGTAAAATAAAGCTGCAGGAGATAACTGATATCATAAAGACATCGAAAAGAATTGTTTACACCATTTTGGGAATGCGTAACACTTGGGAATGCGTAAATTGCTATCGAAACGTGTACCGCATTTGCTCACACCGGACCAAAAACAACAATGTATTGATTCTGAGTAATGTTTGTAGCTGTTTAAGCGAAATAAAAAGCATTTCATGCGGTATGTGACAATGGATGCAACATGTATCCATCACTACACTTCGGAGTTAAATTGGCAGTCAACTGAGTGGACAGTAGCCAGTGAAAGCCGTCTAAAGCGACCAAAAACAAAACCATCGGCAGGCAAGGTTATGGTCTCTGTACTTTGGGATGCGCATAGTGAATATTACCATAGTGAATATTACATAGCGTTATTGGTGCGTTTGAAAGACGATATTGCAGAAAAAAGGCTCCAAATAAACAAAATAATGTGCTGTTTCACCAAGACAATGTACCGTATCACAAATCGTTGGCAACGATGACTAAATTACATGAATTGCACTTCGAATTGCTTCCTTATCCACCATATTCTCCAGATTTGGCTCCCAAGGACTATTTCGTGTTCTCAGACATCAAAAAAATGCTAGCTGGAAAGAAATTTTGCTTCAACAGAGAGATAATTGCCAAAACTGAAGGATAGTTTGAAGGCAAAGAGAAATCATTCTATAAAAATTTGTTGAAATGTTAGAAAAGCATTTGAATGATTGCATTGCTATTCAAGGAGAATATATTGATAAATAAGGTCGAAATTTGTAAAAAAGTGTGTTTAATTCGCCAGACCGGGGATTTATTGGCCGATGTGTTAGAATGTGCCCTATAATCCCCAAAAGAATATCCCCGTAAACCCAGAATCTGATCTTATCATAACAATATCTGGCAAGTCATCTAAGTAATAAATAGAAGATCAATCCGGTTAATTAACGTAGTGTCTGCGGTTATTAAGGCACTATTGGGCATCACTCGCATGATACATTACTCACTGAGTAATCATTATATACAAATTAATCGTCACTCCTTAATCATCACTCATAAACCTTTGTTTTACTCATTATTCATTATTCATAGTATGTGAATATTCCTCTTCCTATTTATTAATCGTCGTCTGTTCATGTGGCAGGCCCTCGATAGCAACCACAGAAATCAAATTGGTTTTATATTTTGATAAGGTCGTTTCGATGGCGATCGTCAATACAGGATGCTAAAATCTTTCCCGAAACTGAATGTGAAAGTGACCATCGACTACGCTATTCTAGATTTTATTCAAAATTGAAAGTACCACCCGAAAAGTCCACTCACAAGAATCTACAAGTCCAATATAAATTTAAAAAAAAAACTTATAGTCTAATGATGACATATTTCGAGTCTTGACTTAGGAGACGAACTATTATTACTGAGTCCACAGATGAAACAAAAAAACATAGACACAAGGACTTCAAAAAAATCAAAATTGGATGACTGACAGAGGAACACTGCCTTAAATATTCCTCGCCAAATCGAGACACCCAGATAGACTGCAGAAAAAACAAAAATGATCAATAAAAATTTCAGATTAATTTTAAAAGATTAATTTTTAAGATTAATTGATAAAAAAAATCAGATTGACCCCCAGCTTTGAATGGAGTCACTGCAGAAGTAAGTATAGCAATGGGTGAACAAGGAGTATACATGTTTTAAAAACATTCGGGACACCGGAATGTGGCCAGAAGATTGGTCGATCTCAGCATTTTTACCTCTAGGGAGAAATGCAAAAATTACCGTGTTATCGTTCTCCTTCCATGTGCAAATAAAATCCTCATTCACCTTATCAACTGTTTAAAATCCTATTTATTATATAAAGTAAATTCCCCCAGAGAATATGGATTCGTTCCAGGAAGAGGCACATGTGAACAACTAATCGAAAAACACCCAGAGACGTCAACTATCCGGTATACCTTTATTTCTTTGATTATCGGAAGACTTTTGACAACCTAAAAAGGGAGAAATTCTGACAAATCATGTCTGATCGGGAGTATCAGATCACATGATTGGCTTAATTCATCATATATACGGAATCAGACAAAAATACGTCCTCGCGCCAATTCCATTCACTATATGGGTATATGGTGAATATATCAAGCGTTAAGCTCTAGATGATTGGACGGGTGGTGTCAATATTCATTTTCATTAAAATAACTGACCTAAGATATGGCGATGGCATTCTTCTTACCACATTGGTCGAGCAACTGGCCTTAATTATCAAAAAAATAAGAGATTAAAGCCGCCTTTACAAACTGAGAATAAACGAGGAGAAAACGAAAATAATGATTATCAACCATCAAATTAGCCACATGCCCAACAACAGTCAAATTGGACAATTGGAGGTATTAAACTAATCCATCTATCTTGTGGCTTTAATATTGAATGAAGACGATAACACTCCTGAGATAACAAGAAGCGAAATGGCAAAAAATAGAATGCGAAAATAGCAGAAGATCTGGAAGGATAGGGGTATACACATATATACATAAAGAAACAGAAAGTAAAAACCTTAATTTTTCCAGAATCGCTATATCCGGTTCTAACATGGACCAGTAAAAAAAACATGTCAAGCGCATTAATTATTTTGAATATTAGTGCTGCAGTAGGGTCCTTCGCATTCCATGGACTAACAGAGAAACAAACACATACGGTATTCAAGAAATGAATAAACCCACAAAACTATCCCATATTTTGCAGGTACTAATACTGTGATTCTTCAGGCACGTTGAACGCAGGGACGAACCAAACCTAGCCTAGAGAGACTGGTGGTATAGGGACGGATGGGGGATTCTAACTCATGCGCCAGGTCTCCAAAAAGATGGATACAACAAATTAAAGACCTAATCGATTCATCTCTCCAATTTGTAACCAAGGCAGCCAGAAATAGAGAACGCTGGCGAGAAGCCCAAAAAGGGCACAAACGGAATCATTTTTCAAAAGTCACGACTCTTCTGTAAAGAAAAAAATGAAAAATATTAAAAGGGGAGATATATTCATAAATTATCAGATTGAGAGCTGGTAACTTCGTAGTCTTTACCTGGCAGCATTTAGTTAAGCACTATTAAGCCAGGAGATATCGAACGATTCGTATGGAAGCAGTCAATGTTCATATTTGTCCTGAATGTTCGCTCTCAAAGTTCCTTCAAATTTGTTCCTATATATATATATATATATATATATATATATATATATATATATATATATATATATATATATATATATATATATATATATATATATATGGGTCATTCCATGCCAAATCGACCACTTTTAAACCTGACCCCTTTCGATTTCGCTGAAACTTTTGTGCTCTTTTCTAACCCCCAAAGGCGTTTCTCAGAATTTTTTCAAATTTTATTACCGAATCAAAAAAAAATTTTTTTCGAACTCCAATATTTTTAATTTTTTTTTCTCAAAAAAACAAAACCAATTATGGGAAGTCAACAGTTCCACTGTGTAATTACAGACACAGATGTTTGTCTTTATGTCCGAAATTTGTCTAATTCAAATGAATATAAAATATGTAAAATATTTAAACGTAAAAAAAAACAAAATAAATTATTGGTTGAATTTGTATAAAAAAAACTGATAGTTAATTGTATAAACCGTAAAATCCTAGTTATTAATTATAAGTTTAGATTATGTTTAGATTAAGTTACGAATAAATACCAAAGAATCATTGACTGAAATTAATTTTACTATATAAACAAAGTTTTTAAAATAGAGAAAGTGTAAAAGTTTGAAAAATTTAAAAAAAAATCAATTAAATAAAAAAATAGAAGAAAAAGTCGCCCACTGCCCTTTGCACGGGAATATTTACATAAAAAATCAAAAAAACTGAAAAATTTCATAGGACTGGATTTCTGAATTTTTTTCATATTTTTTTCTAAAAAGTGTATTAAAAAACAAAAATTAAAAAAAGTCTCAATAAGTCATTTGAAATTTGAAAAAGTTATGGCTATTTGAAAAATAAGAGTCATTCTTTCCAAAAATCCATAACTTTTTTTGGGTTTGGTAAAAAAAAATTGAAAAAAGTCTGAGAGACGTCTTTGGGATACTAGAAAATGACAGAAAAGTTTCAGCGAAATCAAAATGGGTTAGATTCAAAAGTGGTCGATTTCGCATTCCATATATATATATATATATATATATATATATATATATATATATATATATATATATATATATATATATATATATATATATATAGTTCAAGGGACCAACCAGTTCAGTAACCAATCCACCCGTCGACAGACAGCAACCTGGTACTCGGATTCTAGAGAACCCGGACTTTCACGATCTCAAAAAAAGACAGAGCTTTCGGGCAAATTTCCACACAAAACACCTACTATTGGCGCCTTCAACATCAACACGCAGATCCAACCAGGAAAACTTCACAGCCTAGCTTCAGAACTTGACAGGAAACAGATACTTGTGCTTGCCCTACAAGAAATACGCACCACGGATGAGGATACGGTGGAGTACAGGAGCAATCGCATACTCAAAAGTAGGACCGACAAACGAGTCACCAGGAGCGCTCCGCTTCTGGGCATGGCCTTTGTTGTACACAAAGGGATAGTTAACTCTATTAAGGAAATCACCCCCATAAACAATAGACTAATGACAATGCGCATACAGTGCGCCAATTAAAAATACACCATAATTAACGTACATGACCCCACAAACAAGGACAGCAAGAAAGACCTCAAGTCCACCGAGAAATTCTGGGCAACAGTAGAGAAGGTAACGGCAAAGGTCCCAAAGGATGACATCAAAATTTTACTGGGCGACTTGAAACCACAAATCGGTAGAGAAAAAATCCATCAAAAAACCGTAGGCAAATTTCCCGGTCACTAATTTACGAACTGATCCCATTAAAAAAGAACACAAAACTCCTTTGGTGGGACTCAGAATGCGAAAGTGCATTGCAGCAACGCAAACGAGCATTTCAGTAGTACAACACTAAAAAATCCCTCGAAAGTCAACAACTTTTTGACGAGACTAGGAAACAGACCACAAAGGTTATCAAGTAAACTAAGAGGAAGTACATGAAAGAACAACTAGACTCTATAGAGGAGAATTTCCGCAATTATAATTCGAGAGTTTTATAGGACTTTCGCAAGAGCAATCTGTGGATACACATCACAAAATGTTTGCTTCAGAAAGCCGAATGGGAGGTTAGCGCTAACCAATCAGGAGAATTATCAGGAACTGGCACATTATTTCTCTGGTCTCCTCAACTGCCCTGAACGCGACACAAGATTCTCTAAGGAAAATTGTATCTATACCCACTCAGAATCACCACCACCAACACAGGAAGAAATCCACATGCACATACCCAAACTAAATAATAACAGAACATCTGGTGAACATGGTATCACCGCGGAACTATTGAAAAACCACGGACTAAATTCACTGCGGGAACTCACGCATATTATCACGAACATCTGGCAAACAAAAATATAGCCAGAGGAACCGATTTCTTCTGCTCAAAATTAGATGCCCAAAATTTGAACACCAAAGACGGCAAGATAAATAGGGTCACTCACTTCAACTACCTGAGCGAGATCCTCAAACCCACAGGAGGAGAAAAGAAAACACAGAAGACTCGACAGAAGATGAAAAAGGCATACGGGAAGACACACAATATCTACAATAAGAAATGCATATCCACACACGCAAAAATAAGACACTACAACACAGTAATCAAACCAGAGGTACTATACGCAAGCGAGACACTTACATACCACACAAAAAGCAGCATAGAAAACATACTAAAAGAAGAACGCAAAATTATGAAGAACACTCTCGGCTTAAAATTAACAGAGGAAGGATACACACTACATTCCAGAAAGACCACAGAGAGAATCATCCTTTTTCGGGGGATTCTCTTTCTCTCCTCCATCCATCTTGTCCCCGATCTCCCCGAAACTTCGCTCTCTGATGCAACGTTCCACATATGTATTTTGTTTCTGTACGTTCTTCTATCATCAATCTTTGTAGGGTCCATTTGTGCCTTTCCCAGATCATTTTTGACTTTTGCAATCTGTGGTACTGTTGATTTGACCCCTTGTATGTATGTAAGAATTCTGTTGGTGAGTCTTGTCGGTGGTAATCTACTGATATGTCCATAGAACTTCAACCTTCTTTTTCTTAAGTCCGCCGCTACGTTGGACATTCTCTCTGTGGTCTTTCTGGAATGTAGTCTGTATCCTTCCTCTGTTAATTTTAAGCCGAGAGTGTTCCTCATAATTTTGCGTTCTACTTTTAATATGTTTTTTATGCTGCTTTTTATGTGGAATGTAAGTGTCTCGCTTGCGTATAGTACCTCTGGTTTGATTACTGTGTTGTAGTGTCTTATTTTTGCGTGTGTGGATATGCATTTCTTATTGTAGATATTGTGTGTCTTCCCGTATGCATTTTTCATCTTCTGTCGAGACTTCTGTGTTCTCTTCTCTCCTCCTGTGGGTTTGAGGATCTCGCTCAGGTAGTTGAAGTGAGTGACCCTATTTATCTTGCCGTCTTTGGTGTTCAAATTTTGGGCATCTAATTTTGAGCAGAAGAAATCGGTTCCTCCGGCTATATTTTTGTTTGCCAGATGTTCGTGATAATATGCGTGAGTTCCCGCAGTGAATTTAGTCCGAGGTTTTTCAATAGTTCCGCGGTGATACCATCTTCACCAGATGTGCTGTTATTATTTAGTTTGCGTATGTGCATGTGGATTTCTTCCTGTGTTGGTAGTGGTGATTCCGAGTGGGTATAGATACAATTTTCCTTAGAAAATCTTGTGTCGCGTTCAGGGCAATTGAGAAGATCAGAGAAATAATGTTCCAGCTCCTGACAATTCTCCTGATTGGTTAGCGCTAACCTCCCATTCGGCTTTCTGAAGCAAAGAGTTTGTGGCGTGTATCCACGGATTGCTCTTGCGAATGTCCTATAAAACTCTCGTATTATAATAGCGGAAATTCTCCTCTATAGAGTCTAGTTGTTCTTTCATGTACTTCCTCTTAGTTTACTTGATAACCTTTGTGGTCTGTTTTCTAGTCTCGTCAAAAAGTTGTTGACTTTCTAGGGATTTTTTAGTGTTGTACTACTGAAATGCTCGTTTGCGTCGCTGCAATGTACTTTCGCATTCCGAGTCCCACCAAAGGTGTTTTGTGTTCTTTTTCAATGGGAGCAGTTCGTAAATTCGTGACCGGGAAATTTGCCTACGTTTTTTTGATGGATTTTTTCTCTACCGATTTGTGCTTTCAAGTCGCCCAGTAAAATTTTGATGTCATCCTTTGGGACTTTTGCCATTACCTTCTCTAGTGTTGTCCAGAATTTCTCTGTGGACATGAGGACTTTCTTGCTTGTGTTGTATATATATACATATATATATATATATATATATATATATATATATATATATATATATATATATATATATATATATATATATATATAACCGTAAAAAGAGTTATTATGTAATAAATTCGCTGATCACTAAAGAATTTCAGTTTTAGGAAGGGATTTGGAGATCGTGTACCATTCTCTATATCTTGGGCAGAGGATTTCCGTGGAAGACGATACCGCCCGGAAGGTGGAACGGCATGTTAAATGTAGCTGGCAGGCCGTTGGCAGGCTTAACATAGTCTTTAAGAACCAACTCCCACTTTGCCTGAAAAGAAAAGTATTTGATCAATGCGTCCTGCCCATTATGACATACGGAAGTGAAACCTGGACGCTCACATTGTAATCAATTCAGAAACTTCAGTTACCACAGAGGGGAATGGAAAGATGTATGCTTGGTATTACAAGACGAGACAGAAAACCCTACATATGAATCAGGGAACAAACGAAAGTGTGTGACATCATTGAAAGAGTAAAGCTATTGAAATGGAGGTGGGCAGGCCATATAGCAAGGCGATGGGACGACAGAGGGGCCAAGGCAATTCTGGAGTAGATACCCCTTGATCGCAAATGAAACACGTAGTAACAAGATGGATAAATTTAGGAAAGCTGTTGAAATTTATGAAGACTATTTACGAAGATTAAGTCGAAATATAAATCTTCATATGTCAATAAATGCAGAGTCATTTCATCAATATATTTAGAGGTTTAATATATGTTCGAATATTGACGCAGATTTCACAGTAGTATTATTTATAGTTTCATGATAATATAATTCCACGTTAATTATTTCTTGGACAGTTATTCGACAGATGTAAATATTTCTTTGTCGTAAAAATGTAATTTTTGAAATGGAAGAACATTTTTATGTAGCATTATAATTTAATAAAATAACAGTTCTAAAGATAAAAATCATAGAAATCTTGAAAACTCAACTACAGATTAACTGTAAAGCTTCCACTGATTTTTATGATTGATTTAGTTCTAGAAAATTAATTTTTCCGTACAAAATATCTAGAAGTAATTCAAGGTAATTTTGTACGTCAACTTTTGCTGGATATATAGAGAAATCGTCTTTTGACGAGAACTAAGAACTTCGAATTAAAACTCAGATGCAAAAAGTTTGAGTAAGTCTGAAAAGTCAAGTTTTAATCTACGCGAATATTTCCTTCGGTCTGTGGTAGTAAACTGACTTAGCAAGTAAATTATTCGCTCCATTTTTTCTTGAAATTACTGGTTTACGTGCCTGCCCAATGTTGTTTCTTGAATCAACTTGTTAAAAAATTACGACGGAAAATACGACATACTTTCATTTAACGTAAAATTCATTAAAAAATGATGCTGCAAATTCTTACCTTATGTAAATTTTTTATATTTTCTTACGCAAATCTTTTAATCAAAAACAAAGATCCTGTGGGAGAAAAAGGTTAAAGGTGTGTATTTATTATGGAGTGCTAATTCATTAAATCAAAATGGCTTATCCATAGACTCATATAAAATGATTGTAATCTTAGTGTTCATTCACGTTGGTCTCCGTATAAAAGTAAATGCATTTGTATGAAAGTTGTGCAAATTTCGCTCGTGGCGTTTACCAACACAAAACATTTAAACAGCTACTCTACAAATTCAAGAAAAATGGAAAAAATGTGATGCTTATGAAGATAATACAAAAAAGACTGGTCCTTAAAATAAATTTGAAATATTTAGACTGAAATATTTTACCTCACTCATTACAATTTCATTATACTACCATATCCAACTATTCTACTCCCCGTATAGATATTTGTGATTTGTTGGTATTTTTGTGTTAAGGCAAAAGGAAAAAATCTGACAAAGAAATCTCCCTTTTGATATGTTCGTCACCAACCAGGCTGAACAAGACTAAATGCCTACTAAAACGCCTTCTACATTGGTCACTACCCAGTCGGTTAGCTTTTCGAGAGGTTAAAGGTTAAGCATTAACCAAGGGGTTGACTAACCTTGAAAGGTGATTTAATCGATAGAATGTATTTGTTTATTTTATGTTTATTATACTTTAATTTATTATCTGCCAAATATGTTTTGTTTAAAATGACAATCCTTATCACAAGTTTTCGATTGGCGATTTAATAACTTTACATTTTTTTTCTGGGAAACGCTTAGGTTTTTGACCCTTATAGGAAACCCCGTTTTTTTTAAATGATTTGAAGGAAGTAGGCATTATATCAATTGAAATTATGTTGAATATCAAAAATTCTTGAATATAATTCTATTGAGTTAGGAAAACATCTCCAGAATTTTGCATTAGTATCACTTGGATTTCAAAAACCGTAAAATACCAAATCACATTCTACATTTCTGTATCTACAACATACATTTTCTTAAGCCTCCTCCTAAGCATGTTCATTCCATTTTTAAAATATTACAAAATAATTTTCAAGGAAAATGAATATTATTTCGTACACACAAAAAAACATATTAACCAACGCAGAAAAGTTAAGGAATATATTGTAACTTAGATGAACAATCAAATAACATAATAATGAAAAAAATAAGCTGAACGAACAAATTCCTCCATCCAATGTGATTCACTGTAGTTACATACATTTACAATACAATTGCAATAGAAAATATATATGTTAAGTAGAACCAATTAGTTATACACTCAACTGGTTAATGCTAAAAGTAAAAAATTACCCATTAATAATTATTAAGGTCATAAAATATCATTTCGAGTTAAACCTCCTCTAGCAACGAAATGAAAAATTAAAAATATATATTCTAATTCTTCATTATACCTTCCACTCTCGTCGTTTTCGCCAAAACTATATCGGACTGAAATAAAATGATCCCATATTGCGAGAAAAAAAACTCCTTTTCGTAGAGTGGAGAATAAACAGAAAAAGTTCATTTTGAAAAGATATACCCACGAGGTTTTCACAATTTTCACTTTATAAAAGGAAGACGATGTCTTCGGGTTCTGGGTTATCTATATGTCCATAATTTCCTATATGCTCTCACTCGGAAGTGTGTCTTATCTATTACGACACGAACTTCAAATGTTTACTTTTTTCTGTCAGGCCAACGTACTCATCGATGAAGGAAAAGTAATGTCTTAAAATAATATTTAACGATAAATATTTTCATGCTGACATCTAACGATTTATCACCAGAACATATGGGACAATGCCAAGAAACTGTGTACAGAAAACTGAACAATTGATTGTTTTATGGTAAAAATATCAACATTCATAATAATCAGATATTGATTCAGACTATTGAATTATTCCTTTAGGAAATTTTATTTTAAAACATGAAGATGATACTACAACTGATTGATAGTTTACAGTCATATGTAGATAAAATATATAGGATGTACTGGAATTGGCTGGACGAAAAACAGGACTATCAGAGGAAAATATTACAGTTCACTACAAGTGTTATTCAAGCTAAACATCCTTAATATTCATTGTTTTTATTTGAATAAAATCGGTGGGAGATAATTCAATGCTTGAAGTGCTTGAAACAATTTATTTTTAAAGCACTTTCGCTCCTTCTTCTTCTTGGAAATAACTTCTAGACCTATAGTTGCAATCTAAATCATGAGGGATATACAAAATTACGTGAAAATCATTCCCTACCATCGCCTAAGAAATCGTACACCATCTTACTTTTGAGTGCCTTTATTTTTTTACACTTTTCATTTTCCCAAATTTATAGATCTAGAATAAATTTAGGAATAACATTGAGCTACTCAATGCAAACATTTAGCTAGCACAAAACGAACATTAAACAAAATGTCACTCACTTCTTGAACCTATAGTCCTTTTAGAACTATTATTAATGGACCTGGTTTTCAACGCTCTTCCTACCACCATGAAAACGAAACAAAGAAAACAAAAACTGTTCCATCTGCAGGAAAAATCATGACTACGGTTTTTTGGGATTCTCGTGACGTGCTAATCACAAATTATATGACAAAAGACAGGAACATCACCGAGAAGTATTATATATTACTTGTGAACCCATTGACGGGTGCTATTGAAGCTAAATGTCCACATCTGGATTAAACGAAAGTGTTGTTTCACTACCCTAAAATGTGGTCACACACTTCTCGGATTGTACACTTCTACATGCATCGATTTTTCCGAATTTGACTACCAGTCTTTGCATCCCCTTCCCTAACCTGAAGAAATGGCTCATAGAATGAAGATTCAATTCAAATAATGAGGTCAAACCTGTGATAATCGCTTATTTTGTAGAGTAGGACAAATCGCACAATGCAAATATTGAGCAGGCACAAACAAACATTAAAAATAATTTCTACCACTTTTTGAACCTGCAGTCGTTTTGGAACTGTTATTAATGCACCTGGTCTTCAACGCTCTTCCTGCTACCACCAAATCTAATAAACCAGTAAACATTCTTAAAGTTGATAAGTTCGCTAATGTAAATAATTTAGAAATTTTACTAAACCAAAAACACAATCTATTGTATTTATGGACAATAGTCAATGTATACGAGGTTAGTTCGAAAAGTTCTCGGCCTGAGGAAAAGATAACCCAAGTATGGCCAAATAACTATATGATATATGTTAAGTATAATTTATTAGATAGCTTTTTGTGATTCAGAGGGGTACGTTTATTTGCTACTTTTTGAGAATCGGGAAAAGCTAATTCGTTTTGCCATTTTCTAGAAAATGGATATAATTTAAGTTTAAAACACATTCAAATTAATAGCTTTCAAGAGTATTTATACGTTTTAAGGCGATTCTGCTGAGTTTTTTAGGCGTTTTATAATAGTAGATGAAACGTGGATTCGTTAAAAATAAAGTAGCAGTATAAACCGTGGGTCACAGCAAGTAAAAATAAAACAAAGAAAACAAAAACAGTTCCATCTGCAGGAAAAGTCATCACTACGATTTTCTAAAATTATCGTAAAGTGATGATCATAGATTACATGGTAAAATACAAGAACATCATCGGAAGTATTATATTTTACTACTGGACCCACTGAAGTGTGCTACTGAAGCTAAATTTGCTAGATGTGGACCTAGCAAAAACGAAAATGTTGTTTTACTACACAAATATGATGGCACACACTTCTCAGATTCTACACTTGCAATAACTTTTACTTGAATCGCCTTTTCCGGATTTGATTCCCAGTCTTTACATCACCTTCCCTAGCCTTAAAAATGGCTGACTGGACAAAGATTCAATTCAAATGATAAGGTCAAAGTTATGATAATCTCTTATTTTACAGAGTAGAACAAATTGTATTCTATTGAAGGTACTAAAGAATTGATATGTCGTTGGTGTAAATTTGTTGAATTGCAAGACGACTACGTTGAAAAAAAAAACTCAAAATTTTTTCTCTTTTCCTTTGTCAAGCCGAGAACTTCTCGAACGACCTTCGCGGTATTGCCAATAAACAAAAAATACTAAAACTTCGATTTTTTTTAATTTGTTGTTACTTAATACATATATTCAATCGTAAATAATGCACTTACTAAGCAAATCAATATTATTTAATGAAAATAGCGAGTATGTCATTTGATACCAGAAAATGGTGTAACCTTATTACAAAAAACGAATTTATTCTGGATATTAAACTATACCGTTAAAAACAAATCAATTAAATTTTCTGATAAAAATGAAATATGTGTTCTATATATAATGTGCTAGATATTTGTGATGTAATTAGTTTATTAACAATCGTCCATTATCAGAAAATCATTTACTAGTTATAGTGTATGTTATGATAAAATTACAAGAGCCGCTTAAACATTTATTACTCCACGTGCTAAGCGGATATTTTTATCTGAAAATAATGTGTTAATATATATATATATATATATATATATATATATATATATATATATATATATATATATATATATATATATATATATATATATATATATATATATATATATATATATATATATATATCTGTATGTGTATGCCTTAATGTGTGAGGATGGCACTTTATGAAGGGCGTGTACGGAAATGTTAGAGGTTGTCAGAAAACAACTGTGTATTCACAGTTATTTGAAGATGAGAACTAATCAAAGACAACGATACCCACGAAAAAAGAAATGCCAGATATCCTAATGAAAGAAATGGCAAATGCAATAGAATCGATGAAAAACGGCAAGGTTCCAAGAAAGGGCAGTGTAACTGTTGAAATGCCAAAAACTAGTAGTCGGACTTCGACATGAAACACTGATAACATTACACTCAAAATGCCCCAAAGAACAAAAAGCACCTGACTTATGGAAAAATGTAGAAGTCATTATTTTACATAAAAAAGGAACCCAGGAAGAATTACCGTCCAATTAGCCTCCTATCAGTAATATACCAAGTTTTCAGTAAGATTATATCTAAAAGAATACTAAGAAAACTGAATGACGCAGAACCAAGAGAGCAAGCAGGATTCAAAAGTGGATTCAGCATAATCACATCCAAGTTGCACAGCAGGCTATAGAAAAGCACAACAAATACACCATTCCACTGTGCTTGATTCTTATCGACTACGGAAAAGCATTTGATTAAATCTACAAGGAGTCCATAATGGATACATTGCTTAACCAAGCGTCAGACAAAGCATATGTAACCAAACCTATTGAGATCGTTATATGATGAAGCTACAGCGACAATCCACCTTGATGATCTTGAAGTAGGAATTAATATAGAGCGAGGTGTATGGCAGGGTGATGCAATATCACATATTTTTTTCTCAGCCTGCCTTGAAGAGGTATTGCGTAATCTGGAATGGGAAGAAGATGGTATACATATCAACTAAGCAAACTTAAACCATCTTAGATTTGCAAATGATATCTTTCTCCTTTTACAAAACCCAGAGGAGCTGCAAAGACACATACAAGGGCTGCAAAGGATTGGCAAACAATTTGGCATAAAAATTGACCTAAAAAAGAGTCAGGTTATGTTCAATAAATTTGCTGAGGGCAGAAGAATTTCGGTTTTACTGAGGGATTTGGGGATTGTGTACCACTTTATATATCTTGGGCAGAGGATTTCAATGGAGGGTGATACCGTCCGTGGAACGGCGTGTAAAATGTGGCTGGCAGGCATTTGGCAGGCTCAACATAGTGTTTGAGAGCAAACTCCCACTTTGTCTGAAAAGAAAAGTCTTTGATCAGTGCGCCCTGACCGTTATGACATAACATCGCAATCAATTAAAAAACTTCGGGTATCACAGAAACCAATAGAAAGATGTATGCTTGGCATTACAAGATGGAACAGAAAGCTCTGCACATGGATCAGGGAATAAAAGAAAATGTGTGTCATCCTTGGATGACTAAAGCTATTGAAATGGAGATGGATACGACAGACACCAAAGTCCGCAATGAAAGGATCGTGAAAGTGATGAAGTGGATCGATACGGGCTAATGATGATGATGATGATAAACTGGATTGGGAACAGGATGGTGTAAGGATCAAAGGTGCAAACTTAAATCATCTTAGATTTGCAGATGATGTCGTTCTCCTTTCATAAGACCCAGAGGAGCTACAAAGACACATAGAAGAACTGCATAGGGCTGGCAAATCATTTGGCTTGAAAATAAACCTGAAAAAGAGTCAGGTTATGTTCAATAACTTCGCTCAGGACAGAAGAATTTCAGTTTTAGGAAGGGATTTGGAGATTGTAGACAGCTTTATATATCTTGGGCAGAGGATTTCAATGGAGGGGAATACCGCCCGGGAGGTGGAACGACGTGTTAAATGTGGTTGGCAGACATTTGGCAGGCTCAGCATTGTGTTTAAGAGCAGACTCCCACTTTGCTTGAAAAGAAAAGCCTTCGATTAGTGCGTTCTACCCATTATGACATACTGAAGTGAAACCTGGACACTCACATCGCAATCAATTCAAAAACTTCGGGTAGCACAGAGGGGAATGGAAAGATGTATGTTTGGCATTACAAGACGAGACAGAAAGCCCTGCGTATGGATCAGGGAACAAACGAAAGTCTGTGACATCACTGGAAGAGTAAAGCAATTGAAATGGAGATGTGCAGGTCATATAGCGAGGCGATGGGATGACAGATGGGCCAAGGTAATCGTGGAGTGTATATGGCTTGATCGCAAACGTCCGCGAAGAAGACCGAAAGTACAATGGATTGATGACATCGTTAAGTATATTAGACCAGAGTGGCCGAGAAAAGCCCAGGACCGTGAAAGTTGGAAACATGCTGAAGAGGCCTTCATCCTGCAGTGGATCGGCACGGGCTGGTGATGATGATGATGCTGATGATATATTATGATTATATTTCGTTCTATCGATCATTTTGTACTTGCAATTACACATATGATAATATTTGAATTATATTAAACTTCTAATTTAACTCAAATAACCTCCCTGGACGTTATTGAAGCTAACAATTCGGTTACGCTAATTTTCGATTACCTTTCTATCGACCATTTTCTCACATTTCTCGCTTATCTCAGCTATAATATTACGAATGTTATCCTTAAATACGTTAGGAGTTTGCTAATCATTGGCACAAACGCGTTTTAAATTAAATTTAAACCAATATTGTTTCACTAGGTTGTATGGCAGAGTTGAATGATGATCAGCATCGGCAGAGTTGATGTGTCTAGTTGAAACAACGTGCCATCCAAATTGAAATCTTCCAAGTTTGCTAAATTAAATCAGGTATAATTATTAGCAAAATATTCCAGCCCAAACGAATGAATTTCGAAACATCTGTATAAATTTCCTTTATGACTTGTAAGTTTTGCTTACTCCAAATAAAGGCTCGTCCAAAAAGAATGTCAGAATTTTAAAATGACGCACAATGATAACCGGTCGCCATTACCGGTCATAATTCGGTCATTTTTGTTTTTTCTTGAAGAACAAATAATAGCATTGTGTTTCGAAAATACTGTCTTTCAAATGTCCCCCTCGGTATAGTCAGGTGGAATGCATTTCGCTGATCCAATTATCGATTACTCTGTTTACAGATGTCGCATGGCATATTTTCTATAATGGCCTGAATGTTTCGTTTAAGGTCAAGAATTGTTGGGGGGTTTATAATAAACAAAAAATAATCCAAGGGCTGAGATGGAGTAATTTCGGTGACCAGTTGGCATTGCTTTTTCTCGAAATAAAGCGTTCAGCTAGCTCTTCCTGCAACAAATCGATTGTCTGATGACAAATCGCACCGTCTTGTTGGAAGATAACATATCTACATTTATCAGTTCCTTTATTTATTTATATCTATATTTATTAGGTCATGACAAAGATATTCTGTCAGTATATTCCTATAACGTTCACCATTAATAGTAACACGATTTTCATCATCACCTTCAGAAAACTAAGGTCCTATTACTCCTTCAGCTCAAAAATCGCACCAGATAGTGACGTTCTGAGAATGAAGAGGTAACTCCTAAGTCACTTGAGGATTTTCATCGACCTAAATCCTGCAGTTAGGTTTGTTCACAAACCCATTAAGCCAGAAGTGAGCTCCGTCGGAAAAGATTATTTTTTCCCCAAGGAGGAATTGCCTTCCAACATCTCTTAAGCCCAATTAAATGAAATTAATTGAAACATCTTACTGAAAACAGCAGTATATAAGTAACATTTACATTTCAAGCAGTTGTGCCACTATTACGTTTCAACACTCTAACACTCTTATTGAAAAACTCTTATAAAAAATTTACTTATTAACATATCCATTACAATGAAAATGTGTCTCGTAACTAAAAATTAACAATCTTGAACAATTATAAACGATTGCCTTCTCTTCCAAGACACAACCAGCGAATCTACGAAGCTACCCAAGATCCATTGGCTACAGTTGATAAAACTGACTTTTATATTGAGTAGGTCAAGATATTTTTGCAAAACGCGTCATAAAAAGCCGTATCATAATAATGTTTTAGCAATATTCATTATTTTATTTGTTAAATAATATTAATATTATATAAATTTGCTGAAAATGTTAATTCTTTTCATAGCATCTCGATTATTAGTAACTTTGTAATTTTTTTCTCAAGAACCCTTAGGTTGTAAGGAACTTTTTTCCTTACTGTGAAGAATCGTTGGTTTAATTTACAAGAGTACTTTCCCCTACACCATCTGTTCATTGTGTACGTTGTGGAAGTTAGTCAGTCGAATTCTTCACTGATGCAAACAGCACTTGAAAATGACAAATAAGATTTTGGCGAAACATGATTTCGAAACGTGATCCTTCACACAACGAACGGATTATTACTCGGAATGATTTAGGAACACACATATAGCACCATATATACGCTCATGGCGGCTCCAAAAACATACAGTTGATGGTAGAAAACATTCTCAAACGGTACGGACTTGATATAAGTCGAGCTGCTGTCGAAATTACCTCGGAGTCGACCCAAAAAATATTAGAAAAATTTACACATAAATGTTTTTCAACTCTTTTGGCTGTTTGTATAGTGAGATGTCGATCCATGTCGTTAAATGTCACAACCTTGTCATATCAACAGCAACAGAATTTTCTTGGAAAACAGTTTTCTGATGAAGGTCAAATCACGACCGAAACGTTAATCTTACGTTGGGGGTTCGCCAAAAGAAGTTTTATAAAATAACTTTTATTTTATTTTATATTTGTACTTTGGTTACACTTTGTTATTTTTTCATTTTTTGTATACAATTAATATTTTTACTTATTTGTTGTGAGTTATGACTGTTTTTATATAATTCTGTATTTGTTTAACTTTTACTTTTTAACTTTTGTCTTTAATTGTTGATCACTAGTCGATAACTGGTAGTCAATAAGTGACTTGCCTTCGCCGGGTCTGCCCTTAAATACGGATGGAACTTCATCAAAAGCGCAGGTGCTTGCTGGTGGACCGTGGGATAGGCGTTGTTGTTGTGGTTCCTGCTAACGTTAGCATAGAATGGATATACCCATTGTTCGCCATCTAATGTTGGGCGTGGGAACCTGAGTCACGAGTTGAGATTTGAATTGATACTTGTTTGGAAATCTTATATATTTTTCCTAGATGAGGATTCTAACTGAAACTGATCTACTTTTAGTTTGTAAATAAGGTTATTTGAAGGTGGATAATATGTATATATATATATATATATATATATATATATATATATATATATATATATATATATATATATATATATATATATATATATATATATATATATATATATATATATATATATATATATATATATATATATATATATATATATATATATATATATATATATATATATATATATATATATATATATATATATATATATATATATATATATATATATATATATATATATATATATATATATATATATATATATATATATATTGTACATCACGTTAAATAATCCATTAATATATAATTAGATCTCTGAAGGAGTAATATTAATATATTTCTTAAGTCAACTAGATTTTACTAATAGTGAACTTCTCCTATTAACTCTTTCTCATACTGATAAGATACTTTTTTTCAATCCAGACCTAATATGTCTAAGAAATGAGAAATTAAAAATATATATTTTAATCCTTCATTATTCTTTCCACTCTCCTCGCCTACTCTTCGCCTAAACTGTCTTAGACTGAAATAAAATGGCCCCATTTCGCAACGAAAAAAAGCTCTTTCTAACGGAGTTGAGAATATACAGAAAAAAGTTTATTTTGAAAAGATATACCCACGAGGCTTTCACAATTTTCACTTTATAAAAAGAGCATGGTTACTTCGGGTTCAGGGTTATCTATACGTCCATAATTTTCTGTATTCCCTCACTGGGAAGTATGTTTTATCTATTACGACACGAACTTCGAATGTTTACTTTTTTATATTACACTAATGAACCACAAGGGCAGAAAATTATGTTTTTGGGCATACTACAATGATCAAAAAAATGAGTTTTCAAACAAAGCACAAAGTATTTATTAATTTATCAAAATTTACTTTGTCTCTTTCAAAGTAATCCCTCCTCACCCTTCGAAACAGTTTTCATACTGGACGTCTGATATTTCCTTCAAAACGGCGATGAATATCCTGCTTGTGGAATGGTATTTGTTTGATTTTAGCGAAAAATTGACAAATAATTATTCCATTGATGTGCATTGGTCAGTTATCGTGAAAACCATGACAGATTTTTTCACAAATCTCGACGTTCTTTCTTAATGGACTCGCACAAATTATATATAAGGCTGAAATAATATTCCTTATTAACTGTTTGACCAGTTGGAAAGAAACTCTTTATGGACAATACCTATACAATCGACGACAACAGCTGTGACTGTAAATTCTAATCGATCTTGATGTGGTTTTTCTGGCTTTGGTTTTATAGTTATTACAATACTCGCCAAATTGTTGAACTGTTTATAAATCATAAGCATAGATCCATGTCTCATTTCCAGTAATTATGCATTTTAGAACAAGACGAAAAGAGCCCTAACATCCGAGACAAGCCCTAAATTGTTCCTAAAAATTGATTGAATTGATCTAAATGTCTTTAATACACATAGTGATCACAATACAGTCATTACAATCTTAGCACAAGCTTCTTGATTTGGTAATAGTTTGTTTATTGCTTAACATGGAAGGTTTTCCTGAACGAGGTTTATCTTCAACTGCTTATTCTACAATCACTAAAATGCTTCTAACACTTCTAAACATTTTTTTAGATAGTTTTATCGTCGTCATCTTCTTCTTTACAAAAGAATCGTAACCTAGGAAAACTCATTCCATGTTGGAGAACTTTCACCAGTTAGGTGTTTAATTTGGTCTGTCTATCTTTTTGTAACTCTACCAGGTGACCCAGAACCCTCCATCCGTCCCTGTACCACCAGTCTTTCTAGGTTATTACCATCCCTACGTTCAATGTGGCCGAAAACCTGTGTTCGTTAATTGCTTGAATTACTAATATGATTGTTCGTCTGGCATTCCACGGATTGCGAAGGACCCGCCCAAGGTTCAAAAAATCAATACTCGTGAGATTTTCTTTAATGGTCCCTGAAATATGGACCATACAGCAACATGGACCATATAGCAAACTACTATGGGTACAGCAATACTGAAAATACTAAGGTTTTTACTATATGTTTCTACTGATGTTGGACATGTTGTTTTGACGATCAATAATCATGATTATCATTTTTTTTTCAATTTTTTTTTTTTAGATTTGAAGGTCAGTTCCTCGACCGACCTCGCCAGAAGTGTATTATCATAGGCATATTTTAGTTAGTTATTTTTTAGATACTGACACTACCCATCCAATCCTTAAAACCTCTACACATGATTTATTCATCATAAATATGGTATAGAATTGGCCATAGGATGTATCATTGTCTGGTACATTTATTGACGTCAAACTCATCAGATGTTCAACCTTATGACAACTTATGCCAATCAGTTGATCTGATGCTCCCATTACCTGCAGAATTTGGCGTAATTTCTCCCATTTCCAGTTGCCACCCATAAAAATTTACAAAAGACGCTATAATTTCTAAACCAAACCTGATAGGCCAAATTTGTATCAGATATGTATGTCAAGGATGGTCACCAACCGACTGGTTGAATCGATTCATAACTCGCACGAATTTTTAAAACAAAAGTCACCGTACTTTTTGATCAAAATAGTATATTTTCATGGACATAGCCAAGAATTCATCATTAAAACAGAAAAGAGTTAGAAAATTGTCAAAACTGACGAATCATTTTGCACTAAAAAGTCATACGCTTATTTTGCTGAAAAATGTTGCAGAAAATGGAATTTTGATGAATTGAATAGAATATGATTTAAATCAACAATAATGATTGTTTGTGACCAATCATTATCCAATATAAGTATTTATAGTTGGAAATATTTAAAGAACAAGAAAATTTATTTATTCCTTCGGTCATATCAATTCCGTTCAAATTATTCTAAACACTCTTCAAAGAAAAAAGTGTTAGGGTTAGAGGCGCATCAGCAACTAGGCTATTTAGCGACTGGACCTACAGCTTAACGTGGGTTCCGAACCATGGTCATCAGCTTCCGACAAACCCAGGCCAGCACCCCCCTTGGGCTATAAACCCTTGGTTATGTGCCTACCCATAAGTCTATCAGGAAACCTACCGACTGGCGAGTGACCAACGTAGAACACTTCTCAGAAGGCATCCGGCCTTACCCAGCCTTTAACTGGCGTGACTGAGGGGTAATCCATAGTCGGATTACACTCTTGCCTAGAAACAATCACAAACATTTAGAAAATAATAAACGGACAGAAGAAAGAAAAATAACCATCCGAGCGCTGGAATCGAACCAGCTACCGCTCCAGCGCGGATTCGGCAAAGCAGCGGTAGGCCGCCGCTCTTACCGCCGCACCAACGCGACCGGCTCTTCAAAAGAGCATTAGACTTAGTTCTTCTTTTTAAGTAGTATATGAGTAGAACACCAAGTGCCTAAAACCTGTGGTCGCGAGTTTCTTCATAGATGAGACCATTTTTGATTTCTTTGCGCACTTTCATCTGCTTTCACCCACTGAACTGCTGCTTCATCTCGCGTAGTACGATATTGTGATGAAAGTACGATATTGTGTATGTAATGTGTGTAATTTAGCGCTTTTAACAGCAGCAATAATACAGTTTAATCCTCGTTGCGTCTATTTTATGATAATTTTGATATAAATTTGTCTGTAAACGGCCTCCAGGGGAAAAACCTTTCTGAATTTCTACGCGTTTCATGGATACGTCTATTTCCTTTTCCATGAGGTTCATTATTATCTTTTTCAACAATTTATACGTGTTATAGCAAACTTATTGATCGATTCAAATTATTGATTGATTTGTCCGTTACTTTGTGATCATTTTTTGTGATCATAGTTCATTTTTTAAAAAAGAATAAAATAATTTCTTACTTTGTTATCTATCACTTTTATTTTTTAAAAAAGTATTTTTTTAATAAAAGTGATATATAACAAAGTAAAGAAATGTTTTATTCCTTTTTATTAATCTATTGTTGAACAACCCTCTGATATTACCTTTCTTGTGAATTATAATTATTGATTTTTACATTTAGTCATGAGCTGTACGTTGAGCTGTAAGTTGGTACTTTTCCACTAACCTTTTACCTCAACGGCATATTGTACCAGGATGTAACAACAGTACTTGCCTGTTTGAAGCTAATTATAGATATTAGTTCTTGATGTAGGTACATAGTTATGCACGTTTAAAAAATTTTACCTCGTGGTTATTCTTCGAAATATAGGTCACTGTTTTCAATGATCTGAATGACCATATTTAAGCCAGTACCTGTATTCTTCTTCGATACTATAATGAGACTGCTCTTACGGTATCGAGATACCACAGATGATCTGATATTTCCCTATATTCAAAACTCATTTCTCAAAACAAAAGAAAAAAGCAAATGCTTTTGCTATACCCTAATATATATTGAAGTGAATTAATAATTTTCTTCTAACGATTTTTTTGTAACGATCCTGGCAAAATACTTTTGCGTGTTGTAATATTTTGGATATAGTGCTTATCTCGGATCCTTTATTTTACATTTGCTTATTTAATTCATACTGCAATTATTTTGTATAATGTTTTCTGTTATTTTATTGTTAGATAGTTTTGTATCAGTTTTTAATTATTTTCATATAAGTTTGTTCAAGTCAGTGAGTTCACTTTCATTGTATTTCTCTTGCTGTCTCTTTTCCATTTTCTGCTCCATCATTATCTTTGTTTTAACTGCTTTTTTTTGTCTTTTTATTGGTTGTGGCTAGCTCTTATCACAGCTTTTTATACTGTTCATTTATATTGTTGATCAGAAATGAGAATAACACTTTCAACAAAGTGCTATAAAGTAAATATTTATTAAAGACAATGTATAATAAATCAAGAATATTTTTATACAGAGAAAATGTTATACAAATGTTTTTAGAATAATCTGATTGAAATATTGTACATGCAATTAGCAAATAATATTTTCGGTTCGGTATGGAAACGGAATACATTCTTATAACAAAACCACGATTTATATTCAGCCTTTATGGCTAAGCAAACAGTGATGAAGTCTAGGCCGATCCATACATGCGAATGACTGATCCTTTTATCAGATTTAATCTTCTCGACTTGGCGCGCAAAGCAGAATTCATCAGTCGAAACTTTGATTATATCGGTATATTAAACGGCCAACTTAAAACAAAGGATTTGCCTGTGTAGCGCAGACCTTACCTGAGGAATACATTACCGTTTGTTATACGAGAACGATCTGGGTTTCAGCCTGACGTTTTTCTCCATAAAATAATTTTAAATTTTAGTATACATACATTCCATTGTTTGAAAATAAAGAGCATTTATTGGTGTTAAATGAAAGTGATCGGCACAGAACAACTCGAGAGATCGGAGAAATTCTTGAAATCGGCCAGTCAACATTGTCAAAGTGATTATGTCACCTACGAATGGTTAGCAACGTCAATGTATGGATCAAAGGAAACTGGAACGGAGGAATTCAAAAAGAGAACTGGGGTAATGAGAAGGGGCTTGGTTTGGTTGTGCACGTAGAACAGCTCAAAGATTTAACGACATGGACCCTAACAGAAAGTAATAAATGCTTATTATTTAACGAATAGACTATTAATAAACTGATGAACATTGTTAAAACATTTTTAAAAATTAAGAGTCAGCCATACATCAGCCAAAATAATGAAAGTGGCTACGTAGTACTGACCGAACAAGATGGTCTCTACGTATACCCAAAAAAATATTTTAGTGTGTGTCAATGTGTGATACTTGAATATCATAATATGCTTCTTATTTATCGAGAAGTAGCAACCAGATTAGAAATACACCAGGACTTCTTAACGCATTCGGGAAAATAAGTTAGAACCTACAAAAATATTACATTTTATTTTCAAATAATATATTACGAATACAATAAAACAAAATGAATTGAATGAATTGAATACAATAAAACAAAATTAATCGTCAATTAATCATATAATAAAAACAAAATTATACTTTCTATGGAAATGGTTGCAGTTTGCATTCATATTTTAATCAAACTTTTTGTTAAAAATAATGTAAAGAATCGTTGGTTAAATTTACGAAAGTTATTTCCTTTACACGCTCTATAGGCAGTTTTGACTTTCATGCTTACATAACACCACCTTATACTAACTAATTTAGAGCAAATACTGTATTTATTACGCTCAATCACGATATCTGGTAAGTATTTGGTAAACAAAAGATAAATAGTAATAAATAAATGAATAGAAAAATTAGGTCATTTATTTCTAAATTCGATGTATTTATATAAAAACTGTTTTCATTTGAAACTACAATGATTTTAAAAACCAAGAAATATGAGAAGTTGTTGGGGACTAACCACAAATCGTAATTCTTCTGATATTTGACATGATGGCATGATTCTTGTTTGCCGTTACGGAAGCGTGAACTCGCAACGGCTCGACTTGGGTAAACAATTCGAAATAGGGGCTGATCCCTACGTGCGAGTGACTGATCCTTTTATCAGATTTAATCTTCTCGACTTGCTTCACGTCGATACATAATGCATTATTTCCTGTTTCGAAAATCAAATCAAATATTCGAGGTTTTCCATATTCAAAAACCTTGTTTTCTCCTGCGAGTGATTGTGATTCAATCAAATATTTCATTATTACGTCGCAGGATACGAAATATTGTTTTTTAAGTAGTGCATTTCGACAACCTTATTGATCAGTGTGTGTACATTACGTACGTTCAGCAGAGTTACTAATATCGATCTTTGAAACATTTAGATATTCCAGAGCTTTTAATTAGCTTATTTATAATTATTATCCAAAAATAGTGTATTCATAACTAGCATTTGTGGTAAATTCGGTAATTGGTTAATTATATCTCTTAAAAACCTTATTAAAATTAATCATAATAAAAACAGCATTTGTAAATGTTATTTTTACTATTATCACACCCCGATAAATTATCTTTCTTTGATAATTTTGTTTATTCAGTTGTTTGGTTTTGTAATGGATTCATACAAAAATGCATCCCATGTTTTTGACAAAAATTGAAAAAGTTTTATAATGTCGCGTTTATAGAACTTCTGCCGTTACTGGCTAAAGATCTCATCAAAGTGATTTTTCAGGTCTTCCAAGCTATTTAAATAAATGGTATATGAAAGGCGCTATGTCGGGAGAGTACGGCAAATGGGCCAAAACATCCCAGGCAAGTAAAAATTACGTTGAGTGGCCAAAGACACGTGTGGTAACACACTGTCTCGGTGGAACTCAATGTACTTTCAATGTACTTTTGTCAGATGATTCAGATAACTTCTGGTCGATTGCTCGCTTTAACTCATATATTCGTAGACGACTCTCTTCGTTCTTCGAATTAATGGTCTGATTTTCAGGTAACAGAAAAAATAAACGATTCTCTTTCAGCTCCACTAAATGCATAACATAATTTTATTCTGATGCAAACTGGCTTTTGCGGTAGTTGAAGTGCACTTAACATTATAGAGGACAACAAATTTAAACTTTTTAGTAATCCTAAATCAGAAAATGTTAAGCTAATTACTCTAACACTTACAGTTTTTTTGTTACGGGGGTCGGTGGTAGGGAAAAATAAGGAGACGACATATTTTTACAATTTAATATTTATTTAATATAAACATGTAAAACGTGTTAAATCTATAAAAAGACATTACTGAGATTTATGTGAATAAAAACTATATTACTTGAGATGTCATGCAGCGACAAAAACTCTCACTTTTTCCTCTTGTGTTTTGTAGCATCATCTCTTTTTAAAAACTGACAGTAGTAGCCCAACAAAGATGGATTCCAGCGACCCTGGTATCTTGCTTCCATCGTCCTGATGTCCTGGTGAAACCTCTCTCCTTGATCGTCGCTTACTGCACCCAAATACACCCAAATCTGGAAAAAAATCCGAAAGGGAGTGTAAAAATGCATTTTTGGGGATATGCGATACCCTAGTGTTTCATAGGCTTTCAAGAGTTCATCTATAAGGTTTTTATAGTTTTCATCTTTCTTATTGCCCAGAAATCCTATCACTATAGTTGAAAACGGAAATCACCTAGAAGAAACGGAATCATCTTCCTTATTCGGGGTCCAATAAATATGCCTTCTTTTAGTTTTGCATCACTTAATTAAGGAAATATTTATTTTAGATACTTGAAACCATGAAACCATTAGCTTCTTTGTCCATGGCATTGACAAAGCTTTTTATTAAACCAAGCTTAATATGGAGAGGTGGAAGAAGCACCTTTTTTGGGTTAAAAAGGGGTGCATATTTTATGTTTGAAGTACCAGGTTCAAAAGAGGTTCTATGAGGCGAATCTTTCTTACTCTAATGTTCTTTTGTTACCCTACTATCTCAGAGATATAAAAAACAGCAATACTTTCACTTCACTTATCTCTTCAAACCTCACTTCCAACCTCTATTTATTATAGTTGCTAAGTTGTCATAGGTTTCATTCATTGTCATGGAATCGGCTAAAGGAATAGATAGATTTTTTTTCATTATGAAGCACGAGCACTTTTAGGTTGTATTTCGACGAATCTATGAAAATACGCCATTCGGAAGGTTTTTTTCCATATTAAGCACATTCATTAAACCACCAATATTACAACAGACATATAGCGATCTTTCCATTTTATAAAAACTTGAACATGTTACATTTCGTTTTCTGTAAAGTAATACGCTTTCATTCTTACCTAACATGTTCCACTGTTGAACTCTGGAACCAAGAAGTTCCGATTTTTGTTTTGACAATCCCAGGTCACGTACCAGATCATTCAATTCATTCTGAGTTATTAAGTGAGGTTCACTGGTAGTTGTTAAAAATGTTGGGTCACAACTGATATTCTCAGAAAGTTGATGAATTAGAATCACAGGAAAACATTGTACAGGTTTAAACGCGCAATCGGTACCGGTAGTACCATCCACTACACTAAATTTTCGTGGCAAATCACATAGCAAAAATGAGGAGCCCAACTTTTATCTTGATTTTTAATATGGTATTTAAAACTTCCTCGGATATCTATCTAGCTGGTGACTTTAAAATAAATCATCCGCATAAATAACAAAACTTAATCACTGGATTTTACTTTTACTGGAACACTTGACTGTACTGTAAACGAGGCAGAAACAAAGTAAACTATAGAAAACAATAAAACTGCCCTTAAAGGGTCGTAGAATAGTGTAGAAGTAGCTCCTCTACAGTATTGTGGTAATTCCTACATTGTCCAGTCCAAAATCAAGTACAAATAATTTCAATAAATATGGGACGTGCCAGACCATTTATGTGAAAGGAGTTTTAATAACTACCTACATGAAACGCGAAAAGAACATTCTCATCGATGTTGCAAAAATCATGTCGACCTGTCTTATTAGACACAATCCATTTTTTATCATCAGAAATTCAGTATTTCGCATTTTCATCCATTAACTCATGCGGCACCCATACATCAGTTTTGCTAACCATTCCAAGTTAACGTTACCGTCTTGACAATTTTGGCTGGTTGATTCCAACAATTTCTTCAATCTCTCGAATTATTTTATGCTGATCCCTTTTAATTAGTGCCAATATTTCGTTGCCATCAGCTCTGGCCTGTCACCCAGAACGCGTTGCATCGCTAAGATTAAAATTGTTTTCACAAACATTTCAAAATCACTTACGGTATATTGAATTAACAACGTGATTTTCACCGTACACTGCACATCTTTTTGTTACATTGATTAACATTGATATATCTGCGAGAAATGAAAGCATAATATGTCGAAACAGTTTCATATTTTCTGTCATTTTTAATGATTAACAAACTTTAAATAACACAGTCAAATAACATATTTTTCCCAAGTACTCCCTCGAATTTCTTTTCTCAAATAACATCAAAACTTTACAGGTGTGAAAGAAATAACCCTTCCATTTGCAATGTAATTCCATGTATGTCATCTAGCGCCAAAAACGGGAAGAATATTTGAATCAACCAAATACAAGTTGTAGAAATATTCGTTTTCACAACGTTTTCATCAACCCTCGTCTCATTCCTCTTAGTCGATTTCTTTTACATTTTTCATAGAAACTTTACGAACGATGATAGCCAGCCTTTCTATTCGGCTTTTTGTAGGGCCTGCGGGATTTCTTTTTCAACTGGTTATTGTCAAATATTTTGATTAACTGACGTTGCTCGGTCTTGTTACTTTATCATTTTATATCCACACTTCTTCTCGATGTCTTCAACTTTACCGTGTTCATATAATATTTATTTTACCGGTTTAAAGTTCCTTTTATTTTTGTTCCTTATAATTTATTTTTGCACGTATTTGTTTTTTTATGAACTGATCCGGCTCATAGAGTAGTTGTATTAAATTTTCCTTTTTATTTAAACTTCCAATTTAAACTTGGCCAATTTATGGGGTTAATAGAGGGGTAAGTTTTAATATTTCTTTTTATACAAGAAATCTTTCTTTTAAGATGAGATCTGTTACAACAATATACAAAGACAGATCTAATCTAATATATACGTTAGCTTATAAATAATATACAAACAATACGAGATCGGCCAGAGTTGTCAGAGTGAATAATCGATTACAAACACCTACAGGTATTATAACTGAAATGAAACTATTTTGTTAACGCAAGCATTAACGAGGCTGATTTTCTGTTCTATAATGTTTAAAAATTTTTATATTGAATTGAATTTTGGGATTATTATATCTAAAAAGTGGATTTTCATAAATATCAAATTCTAATTTAATAAAATTCCTTATTATACATAGACCTAAGCAGTTAATAGTATCATATTTTTCTATTTCTGTTTTAAATATAATCTTCCGGAGTGTGTTGTTAATGTAATTTAAGTATTTTTGTCGATCTGCGTTGTCTCCGGTACCATATATCAAAATATTGCCCATTCCCTTAATCTAAAAATGAATTTTCTTTGCACTATTGGTATTTAGAAAGCTCTTTATTTGAAAATATTATTATTGAAGTGAAACTAATCTTTACTAACGCATAAATTAAAAGAGTGAAGGATTTCATCTGTAATTATCTTACTTAATGTATTAGTTAACATTTTTTTCATTTAAGTTATTATTTCCTATTAAGTTATTATAGCTTAACTAGAACCAATATATAATTTTAAGAGCTATTTGAACGGGGTTTAAGACACAAACACAGTCACTAAACAACTTATAGAAGCCAAGCCCCCTATATCAAATTAATAGGACTACTTTGAAGCTTCGGCCTTATTTTAGTTGGTATAAATGGAAAGAAAACTACTAACGCCATCTATTGAAACAAAAAGTGAAATCTGATAGCTGTAAATCTCTATAAAATGAGACCATCATTAGAACTGATCAACGGATTGTCAAGTTATAGCGCTAAAAGTGACAGTACTTTTTGTCACCTCGTCGCCAAAAGTCGATGGAAGTTCGCTAATATTTTTATAGAAAACATTTGAATTGATGAAAAAAGTTTTTTGTGATGATTGCTTATCCCCTACGCGTGTATTCGAATGATATAAGTGATTCCAGAACGGTCGTAATGCTTCAAAAGGCGACTCAAAGCCAAACAACCACAAAACAAAAATCGCGTTGAGTTGGTGGAAAAAGTGCGTGAAATGATCGCCCACGAGTGTGAGGTAGATAATGGAGGAATTAAATACGACCAAATACATAATTCACGAAATTGTGACAAAGGGTTTAAATAGACTGAAAGTCTGTGCTCGATTTGTTCCTCATGCCTTAAATGAAGACCAAGAAATTGCTCGCCTTGAACATTGCAAGAATTTTATTGATATAGCCAGACGGAACTGCACATTCTTGAAATCGATTGTAACTGGGAACGAAACTTGGTGCTTCAAGTATGATCCTCAAGCAAAGCTTCAAAATGCTACGTGGAAGTCCCCAAGTTCTCCGAAATCGAAAAAATTGCGTATCCAGAAGTCACGAGAAAAGACAATGTTGATCTGTTTTTACACCGAGCCAAAATATAACTGGCAAATCTTATCTGGGTGTTTGTGATAGAGCTGTGTTGTTAAAGAGTGTTTGTGGAAGAGAATCGTTCAAGTGAGTACTAAACATCGAGATCCGGGAAGTTGATTTTTGTTGCGCGATAATGCACCTCACAAGACCGTCGCTGTTCGTGATTTTTGGCTTCAATGTCCTCCGTAGTTGCCTGATTTATCTCCGTGTGGTTATTTCCTTTTCCCGAAACTCAAACTGGCCGTGAAAGGAACGTTTTATGACAATGTTACACAAGTCCAAAATGCCATGACGAGGTCATTAGGGCAATTTCGTAAAACTTCATAAAAACTTTATTTTAGCATTGGGTGAAATTGTCCAATGGTGTATTGTTGCGGAAGGCATGTATTTTGAATAAAAAGAAATAATTTTGGCAAAATAAGTAATTTTTTTTTTTTATTAAAAAGTTGCGTTATTTTTTCGACATACTGTGTATTTATATTTCAACATTTCAACATTTATTGTTTCTTATTTATAATATTTGCATAAATGGCAACTAGATAGGTTGTAAACTTATCAAGGTAAAAATTGAGTCAAAAAATACTTCATAAGCTTTCAAAAATTAGAATTATATTAAACTCATTCCATAAAGATTAAAAAAAAACAATATTTTGGGTCCTTTAACAAATTTAAAATATCGTGTGAAATGTAAAAATTGCTAACAATAATACCTCGGCATCAATGAATCCATTTCATGTTCTTCAATTTATTATTTATGCGATAATATTAAATTTCACAGATTTGCTTTGATTACTAGTAATGGGATTCCTTTATCAAATTGACTAACCTCGTGTTGCAAACATTATATCATCAGTTTTTATGTCATTAGTTATAGTGTCATATATTTTGTTATATTGAATGATGTTTTCTAAGAAAGCGTCCTAACTGACAAAAATTTGGGAACTATTTATAGATCTTATGTCTTGTAACAGTATGTTTTATAATCTATGCAATATACACCACAATTTCCTCGACCTAGTTGCAAAAGCAAAATTAGCTGGTCATTTACAAATCAGTTAGATCACTTCGTGAAAAAGCTAATCTGTTCATCGGTCAATAACTTCCCGGTTTGACATATATGTTAGATGGCGTCACTTACGAAAAATCCTTACCAGTGGTCGATTGTGTTAACCTTCAAGTGTATGTGTCAAAATGTTCTTAACAATCTGTCTACTAGTTTCTAATTTGTGATTTAAGTAACGCCACTTTTGTTATTTTCAAAAGAATGAAAAAAAGAATTTCGTGTATAGATTAAGAAAATACCGTAAGAAAAATACCGTTGAAGCAAAACAACGGCTTAATAAACATTACTCGGGCTCTGCCTCTGGAAAATCAACCATAATTTATTGATATGCTGAATTCAAACGGCCCGTACAAGCACCGATGACGCTTTAGACGTCCAAATAAGGTGGTTACACCATCAGAAAAAATCACAAAATTATTTCGAAAAACCGTAAATTAAAACTACAAGAGATAGCTGATATGAAGATATTGAAAGGAGGTGTTTACACCATTTTGCATGAACTTTTGGGAATGCGTAATTTTCTGTCGAAATGGTTACCGTGATCACTCATGGAACTGTTTAAACAAAAGAAAAATATTTTTTGTGCGGTATACGATAATGGATGAAACACAGATCCATAATTACACTCCGAAGTCAAATTAGCATTCAGCTCAGCGGACATTAGACAGTGAAAGCCGTCCAAAGCGACCAAAAACACATCTATTGGTAGGCAAAGATATGTATTTTGGGATGCGCATGGGATATTGTTCATCGATTATCTCGAGAAAGGTAAAATCGGCGAATATTACATATTGTTATTGGTGCGTTTGAAAAATGGGATGCAAAAAGGCTCCAAATGAATAAAAAAAAGTACTGTTACAACAAGACAATGCACGGCGTCATAAATCGTGGGCAACGAGCGCTAAATTACATGAATTACACTTCGAATTGTTTCCTCATCCAACGTGTTCTCCAGATCAGGTCCCAGCGATTATTACCTGTACTCAGATATCAAAAAAATGGTCACTGGAAAGAAATTTCGCTCCAATGAACAGGTAATTGCCGAAACTGAAGGATATTTTGAAGGCAAAGGAACGGCAAAGTTCTATTAAAAAAGGTTTAGAAATGTTAGAAAAGCGTTGGAATGATGGTATTGCTCTCCAAGGAGAATATATTAATGAATACAGTCGAAATTTGCAAAAAAGTGTATTTTTTACTATGGTGAGTTTTATCTAATAATCGGCTTCACAAAAATAGTTCAGGTGCTGCATAACATCAGATATATTTTCACTCAATTTTTTATCACTTATCAATGTTTTTACAATATCAATGTTTTTACTTAAAAAGATTTTGATTTTTTTAAATTTTACAAGAAACACATTTTATTACTCTTTATAGCATATACTATTTATATTATTTACAAGCACTACACAATAATAACATAAACAAATAATAAAAATAAAATAAACAATTTTTCAAGACCAACTCTAAAACATAAATATCAAAGTACCAAAACTGCAACGTAAGCTTTGTCACATACGAATTTATATCGGCTGTGTTGGGCGATTGTCGCATCTCGTCTTTGTTAATAATCAGACACCTGTTTACTAATGATGTTGGCGCCACCTATAATGATATACTGAAACCTCAATAGTATAAAAGACATAAAAAATGTCAAATTTGAGCTCCAACAAAAAATTCGTCAGAATTTGTTTTAGGACGCACTGATTCGAATGGTAACTATATACACGCGAAAAATGATGAGGTCCGATTTCGGATCTCTCCTTTGAAAAAGGATCTCTTAATAAACTCAAGCACTATCTTAGAAAACAACATATAGAACATAAAAATATAAAAATAAAACAGTAAAAAAAAATAAAAAGGGGTCTAGCGGTGTGGTCCACTAAAAACCTATTATCTTAGACTTACCACAAAAAAAGAGCTCATATCTAATTTACAGTGATTTAACAAATTAGGTCTTCTAAACTTAGTTAAATTCAACTAATTAAATAAAATTTAATCAAATGTAAGCAAGTAGATCAATCAAGATATGTTAAACCAAAACTAAAGTAAATCAGATCGAATTGTACATGTCTTTTACCTGGTGGTAGCAAGAGTATTAAGCAATTATAGTGAAAGTATCATAGAATATTAACGCAATAAAGAAAATATAATAAAAATTATTATATGGCCTTATCTCCTTTGTTACGCTGCTCATTTACCCAGCTACTAGTAAGTTAAGAACTACCCAGCTACTAGTAAGTTCGCTTACTGGCAATTCAGGGTTCCGAATGCGGGGGGTTTGAAATCTGCCTCGACCGGGTATTACAAGAAGCGGCAACATGTTTCCAACTCTCGCGATCCTGAGCTCTCCTCTGCCATTCGAGTCCAATATACTTAATAATGTCATCAGCCCATCGTGTTTTCGGTCTTCTCCGTAGACGTTTGCGATTAAGTGGTATCCAATCCAGGACCGCCCTGGTCCATCTTTCGTCCCATCGCCTCGCTACATGGCTTGCGCACTTCCATTTCAATTGCTTTATTCTTCCAATGATGCCACTGACATTCGTTTGTTCTCTGATCCATGTGCAGGTCTTTCTCTCCCGTCTAGTAATGCCAAGCATACATCTTTCCATTCCCCTCTGTGCTTCTCGAAGTTTTTGAACTGACTGTGATGTGAATGTCCAGGTCTCACTTCCGTATGTCGTAACGGGCACAACACACTGATCAAAGACTTTTCTTTTCAGGTAAAGTGGTAGTTTGCTCGTAAACACTATGTTGAGCCTGCCAAATGCCTGCCAGCCACATTTAATCCGTCGCTTCACCTCCTTGACGGTATCCCTTTCCATCGAAACCCTCTGCCCAAAATATACATAGTGATCAACAACTTCCAAATCCGTTTATAAAATAGAAATAATTTTATATATAATAGTTTAATAGAATACAGAGGCGATAGAATATAGAGGCGTATTGGAGCTCGGGTGTATTTTCTTTGGTTTTAATATATTTCTCTACGAGCCCACTCAATTATTTTTTGAACAAACCTGGTTCTTATCCTAGGTTAGACGGACCACCAACGGTCTCGACAGTTTATCTGTCGCGGCCGTTTACCACAGGATTGTAGTGCTGCATGTGATTGCAGCCACCATTCGACATGGCCGATTTATATGGCCATGGCTTTAGTCGTTCCCTTCATCCGCTCTCCAGGCTTTCGGCCTGAGCCCAGCTGATCACGGCTTAAGGCCAGAAACCGGTCCTGGGAGACGCTTGTTGCTGCTTTGGATGGCAGATGGGGGAACGACAAAGCAGCAATGTGGAGCGTGGGTGTATTGTCTTTGTTTTTAATAGAATTCTCTACGAACCCACTCAATTATTTTTTGAACATATATATATATATATATATATATATATATATATATATATATATATATATATATATATATATATATATATATATATATATATATATATATATAATATATATATATATATATATATATATATATATATATATATATATATATATATATATATATATATATATATAATATATATATATATATATATATATATATATATATATATATATATATATATATATATATATATATATATATATATATGTATATAATTTTAGAGAAATTAGATAAATATACATGTTATACAAATTCGCTTAAAGCTCATGACGTAGTAAAAATAAATAATGTCTGGAAAGGAAAATGTGTGTAATGAAACTAAAATTATTATTATTTTTTTTAATTCGATATCCGTGGCTGGTCCGTAGCCAAGACTAAAATTATTGCAGTTGAAATGTAATTTTTGAAGAAAATTAAAATAAAATAATTGCAAAAAGATACAACATTGGAACATCGTAGTCATAGAACAACTAAATATAAGGCTTGCAGAAGGAAAGACTTAAAAGAGACAACTTGGGTTGTTAAAGCACCTATATCGGATAAAAGATGATATGTTAGTACATGTAAGAACATGTATGAGTAAGAAACAAAAAGAGAAAATATAATAAGTCGACGAGGCATTTAATGGCAAGAATAAGTAAGTAAGTAATTCAATGCAGATAAGTCAGAATCATAGCTCAAACCAGAAAAATATAGGAAAAAAAATTGACGATATGTAACAATATAATTTAAATGATAGAATGCATTATAAATATTCACAGGGCGATACTGTAAGGCAACTAGTCTGTAGCTATTCTAGTAGACAGACAGTGTATAGCTTTTCAAAACTTATTTTGGAATTTATAGTTTGTAGAAGAGGACTCGTTAAATTGACGGTTAAAAACGTACCGAAAATTTTTATCGGGATGTAAAATTCAGAACAATATTAACACACAGTCCACAGTAATTAATTAAATAATTGTAATTATTCTATTTAAATGGGTCAGTCTTAAATGTGTATAGCTGGTAAAAAACTTTTCAAAATATTTTTTATTTGGTCTGTTATGTGCAAAAGCGAATTTATAAATTAATTTTTATTTTTAGTGCCTCTCTATTGACAAAAAGGATCCTTTTTGGCACTGCTAACTATTCCATTAAGGACTTTCTTTTGCATTTTTAACGATCATTAATTTTTAACGCCAGCAACAGAAAAAAATCAGTCAAAGTGCTGAGCTAAAGTACGCTTTCAGCAAGTCCAATATACTTTTTTCCGCACGTCAGTATCAATCAGGGCCGAAATAACACAGTAACAGTAGGCGTTTTACTTTAGGATAAAAGTAAATTATTGCGTTGTATCGCTGTGTTGACTTTATACTTTACAAAATATCGTTTTGTTTGTTGCAATAATTATTTTGTTTCCACAAAATATTTTAAGAATAAGTAGGATATTCTGTATTGGCTAATTTGGAACACTAGCATTTATTTGGGATATCTATATAAATATATATATATATATATATATATATATATATATATATATATATATATATATATATATATATATATATATAATTTTATTTTTTTGTTTATTGGGATTTTCGATTAATTAATAAATTAATTTATTTTTTATTGTTTTGTTGTCTAAGAAAATCTAACACTACATATATATATATATATATATATATATATATATATATATATATATATATATATATATATATATATATATATAGATGTAAGGGAAATAACTTTCGTAAATTTAAGCGACTCTTCACATTATTTGAAAGGAAAAAGTTCAAAAGTTTATAGTGAAAAACCTAAGAGTTTCCTTCCAAGTTATAAAATCACCAATCGAAAAGTATGATTTTAAATTATCATTTTAAGTAATATGTCTAAAAGCATATTTGGGTAAGAAATAATTGGTTATTGCATAACAAATAAACTACAAATAAACTGATGAACATTATTAAAACAATGCTTTAATAGAACAAAAACAATTTTTTTTAAGAAACACGCCATATATCAGCCAAAATGAAAATGGCAACGTCGCATTGACTCAATTAGTTGATCCCCACGACGAAGGGTGATGAGATAAAAATAATTTTAGTGTGTGTGTGTCAAAATATGTATTTAAATTTCATTGAAAAACAAAATTATATTTTGTACATAAATATCACGATATTAGTCACAGAGAAGCTGTTTCCAACTAGGTTATAAATATACCAAGACTTTTTCAACGTATTCGGGAAAATAGGTTAAAACGGTGCCAGACTTGCATAGACTCCAATAGTGGACATTTTAAATGGTAGAACATTTAATTCAAAATTCAAATAATTAATCATGTGTTTCTTAATGTGATGTGAATCGTTTTAAACGTGTAATAGTGTGAAAACCGATTGTACCGGTGTGACCGATTGCCCGATTGTGACCTGTGTGACCGATTGCTTGCAAAACTTCCATCTTAGGACATAAAAAGTTACTATTCTTTGTAATACGCCACAATAGTCCGACACTGAAAGGTAACTAACCAGTAGCAATTCTACTAGAGAGATTGTGTATGGCTTTCTAAAACTTATTTTTAAATTCATAGTTTGCAGAATGGGATTCATTAAATTGGCAATAGAAAAATGTACCGAAAAGTATTATCCGGATATAAAATTCATACATTTTCAGTCGTCAAGTTCTAATGAAATACGGCCACATGATGTATAATATGCTTTTTGCTCCACTTCTACTCGGGCTTGGAAGTATTGATTATGCACATAGCGGTAAAAATCAAAATGCGCCTTACTAACCAATAAAACATTTCGACAATAATATACCAACAGCTAAACAGTCATGTATTAATCATCAATCAGCAAATGTATGGCTGCCCTAATAATCGGCTAGTTAAAATTTATGCTGAAACTTATGGAAGAAATGCCAATTAAAATATTAAAAACTAAAAAAAAGTTTTAGGGTTAAAGGCGCATCAGCAGCTATTTAGCGAGTTGACCTACATCTTAACATGAGTTCCGAACTGCGTTCAATGGCCACCGAAAACACCGACCAACGGCCCACTTGGGCTATCAATACTTGTTTTATGCTTAAACACAAGTCGTCTCTCTTGAGAAGCCTACAGACTGGCGAGTAAGCAACCTAAAGAAACCTCTGAGAAGACATCCGGCTTTACCCAGCCTTAAACTGGCGTGACTGAGCGGTGATTCCTTATCAGATTATACATCATTGCTTAGAAACCTTCACAAACATTTAGAAAAAGTCGACGACAAGCACGGAAATTCAACCTGCCACCAGGCTACTACCGTGTCATCAGGCCGCCGCCTTAAACACAGCAGCTAACGTGGTTCCTATAAAAATATTACATTTTATTTTTAAATGATACGTTAAAAGACTATGAAATAAAAAAGTCGTAACAATTAACATCAACAATTGTTAGAAATCAAAATACAAGTTTTCCCCTGCTTTCCGCATTTTATACAAAATAATGTAAAGAATCGTTTGTCAAATCTATGAGGGTTATTTCCCTTGTACCATATATATTGACATACATATGGACTACTAAATAGTTGATGTATTAGCGGTGTTAGTTCCCCTTTTAGAATAGCTCTAAAGAAAAACAAAATATTTGTTTCAAATCGCACGACGATATTTGCCAATCTATGTCTCTATTTCTCGAACTTTTCAGACCTAGAAATTTGGTGTTTAAAAAGTATGGAACACATCTATGTCTCTATAATACACCACATTAGACCCACACTGCAAGGTAACTAACCGGTAGCAATTCTACTAGAGATATTGTGTATGGTTTTCTTATTTTTGTACTTATAGTTTGCAGAAAAGAAATCATTAAATTGACAATTGAAAAATATACCGAAAAATATTATCTGGATATAAAATTCATAACATTTTTAAAACATAACTAAATATCATACCTAAAATTAATTTTCCATCGTCAAGTTCTAATACGGCCATATTATATAGTATTCTTTCTGCTCTAGTTCCACTTGGGCTTGAAAGTATTGGTTGTTCACAAAATGCGCCTTACTAACAAATAAAACATTTCGACAATAATATACCAACACCTAAACAGTAATGTATTCTAAAATCAGCAAATGTACGGCTGCTCTAATGGTCGGCTAGTTAAAATTTTTAGTTATTTGGATATTTTAATAGTGCAATCCTACATTTTTCTTCAATATGCCACAATCAAGTGTTAACAAGTCACCTTAACAATCAAGTTATTAAGCTACTTTAGCCACATACTCAAAAAAGCTAAAGAATGGTGTTTAATATTTTTTCAAACACAAAGTGAATGAATATTTTTTATTACTTTTTCCTCACCTCACTTTAGAGCAGCCAATAGTGGATTGCGTTTTTGTGTCAAACTTATACGAGGTGGGATTTATAAATAACGAGACTGACCTTTTAAAACTTTTTATTTTGATTTCATACATATTTATTTATTATCACCTTCAATTTACACCGCTCCTCTATCCCTACAACGCTTCATGCGAACCTTCCATTGTTCGAAACAGTGCGGGAAGTCTTCTTCTGTCAGCTCCTTCAGAACTCGTGCCGCTTTCTTTTTCACAGCTTTAACGGATTCAAATCTTATTCCTTTTAATGCAGATTTCACCTAGAAAACAGATCTAGGAAACAGATAGAAGTCGCTCGGCGCAAGATCCGGTGAATAAGGCAGATGGTCTAACACTGGGATACTGTACTTGGTTAGAAACCTCTTGACAGATAATGTGCAATAAGCCAGCACATTGTCTAGGTGGAGAACCCAGGACTTGTCCTTTCAGAATTCAGGTCGTTTTTTCCTTATTATTTCAGTAATCAGTTCTTAGTAATGTTGATTAATAATTTGACCTTCAGGAACCCAGTTAAGGTACACAATCCCAAGAATATCGAAAAAAACAATCATCATTGCTTTGAATTTTGATTTGCTTATTCGAGCATTGTTGGCTCTCGGTGAATTTGGGCTCTTCCAGTGCAGAATCATAACTAAAAAATTACGATACGTCATACGTGTTATTATCCTTTCCAATAAGTTTGGGTCATTCTCAAAGGCATTCAAAGTGTCAGTACAAAGATTTTTGCGAACTTCTTGTTGTTCAAACGTAAGAATTATAGACACCAATTTGGCATACACTTTTTGCATGATAAAATTGTTATGTAAAATTTGCCGTACGCATTCTTTATCAATTCCTACAGTTTTAGCAATTGCACGAATACTTAATCGATGGTCAGATCGAACCAGATTCCCGTTCCGTTTTTGACGTGGAAGCGCGACCCGGGAGTGGGCCATCTTCAACGTCTTCTCGGCCATCTTGAAACCGCTTAAACCACTCAAAAACACGTGCACGCGATATACATTTCTACCATATACTTCTTTCAATAAATTATAAGCTTTAGTAGAAGTTTTTCCAAGTTTCAAGTAAAATTTCACAACAATTCGTTGCTCTATTGTTACGCTTAAGATTTTTTCGGCGAAACAAAAAACGACTCTAATGCGAACGAACGCTACGGTTGTACAGATTTGTTTACAAAAGCAAGAGGTACTGTATTCGAAAGAGAAGGCTTCAAGCTAAACAGCTGTTGGTCGATGACGTCTGGCGCATGCCTACTTCTTCTGTAGCAGCATCAGTCTCGTTATTTAATAGCCAGACCGCGTATGCACATATCAAGTTTTAATCACCTGTGACTATGTCGTACAATTATTTTAAATGTCCTCGGTAAAGTCCTTTGATCATTTGTTTACAGTTGATACGAGTATTTCCCTTTTTTTACATTCAACTGCTCATACAATATCGAATGTATTTAATAATCTTATTTAAATAATTTTTCTTATGCTGTTCATGTTTCTTGCAACAATAGTTGCTGAAAATTCACGACATTTGGCACATTGACTTGAATGCATAAATTTTGCAAGCTAGCTGTACACATTTCTATTGGATGATGTTTCATCACCAAAAATTGAATGAAGACCTTCGATACATTGCTGTTAAATTGGACCACATCACAAAATCATAACACAAAAATTGTCAAGGAATCACTTAATTTTATTGGCAAAATTGTTTGTAATTCACTATAACTACTACTACTGCTATAACCACTGCCGACTACTTGGCAACTTTTTAATCTGCCAGTGTTATATATCATAAAAATATCAAATTTATCGACTCTTACCATATCGGCTTTTACCATAATCAAAATGAATGATATTTAAATTCTCTAAAACTTGACTTAACAATTAGTACATTAAAAACCACATTTGTACCAAAACCCTTTTTCGATTTTAAGACCGGGAATCAACCCCTCACTAAGTGGATTAGCATATTTTTCATAATTCCATTTATGGCTTAAGAGTTTCGGCGTTTTAAAATTCTTCCAGGGCGCGATTTTTCCAACAACATAAAAAGTTCACGTTCGCTTGAATAACTCACGATTTCAATTTGGATTTCTCAGCTAAAGGAGTCAGGATTTGATTTTTCAAGTCGGTTGCCATTTGGCGTTGAGTAACATTTCATTCTGTTATTTTTCTTCTGTCTCTTCGTTGTCTCTCTCTAAGATTATATAGATTTTTTTAAAAACTATTAAGAAAATCCATAAATTAGAATATTATATACAAATATTATATAGAATATTATATACAATCCACAGATTAGATTAGTGCGACTGCACTTTAAATTCAAATAACACATGGGCTGAAAAGTCCCGGGCCTAACAAAGAAAACAGTTTTTTTGGTTCAAAATTAGCTTTATTCATCAACGTAATCTCCATCAACAGCAACGCAATCATTCCAGCGCCGCTCTAACATTTCAATACCACTTTTGTAGAATGATTTATCTTTTGCCTCAAAATAGGCCTCAGTTTCAGCGATAACCTCTTCATTCGTGCGAAATTTCTTACCGGCGAGCATTTTTTTCAGGTCTGCGAACAGCCAGTAGTCGCGGGGAGGCAAATCTGGCGAATACGGTGGATGTGGGAGCAGTTCGAAGTTCAATTCATGTAGTTTTACCATTGTTTTGATTGACTTGTGACACGGTGCGTTGTCTTGATGAAACAAATTTTTTTTCTTTGCCATATGCGGTCTTTTCTTTGCAATTTCGGCCTTCAAACGCTCCAATAACGCTATATAATATTTACTGTTAATGGTATTTCCTTTCTCAAGATAGTCGATGAATATTACACCACGCACATCCCAAAATACCGAGGCCATAACCCTTCCAGCCGATTGTTGTGCTTTCAGGCGCTTTGGACAAGGTTCACCAGTTGCTGTCCACTCAGATGACGATCGTTTTGATTCCGGAGTGAAGTGATGGATCGATGTTTCATCCATTGTCACATATCGACGCAAAAATTTCGGTTTGTTACGTTTAAACATGGCCAAACACTGCCCAGAATCATCAACGCATTCTCGTTTTTGGTCAACAGTGAGCAAACGCGGCACCCACTTTGAACAGAGCTTTCTCATAGTCAAATGCTTATGCAATATAAAGCCAACACGTTCGTTTGATATCTTTACGATGTCAGCTAACTCAAGCAACTTCACTTTTCGATTATTCAAAACGATTTTGTGGATTTTTTTAATGTTTTCTGGTGTTACCGCCTCATTTGGACGTTCACTGCGTTCTGCATCATCGGTGTCTCTACGACCACGTTTAAAGTCAGCAAACCAACGTTTTATTGTTGTTTCTGATGGAGCGGAGTCCCCATAACACTATTCAAGCCATTGCTTCGCTTGAACAGTATTTTTTCCCATCAAGAAGCAGTGTAAAATTAAAACACGAAATTGTTTTTGATCCATTGTTTTGAAAATAACAAAAGTAGCGTCACTCTTAGCACAATAACTCACAAACTAATGAATAGAATATCATGAAATTTTAACAGCTGTCTTTTGAAGGTTAGTATTAACTGAAAAAAAGGCGACTGCAATAAAACTAGCGCCATCTATGTGTTAGGCCCGGGACTTTTCAGCCCATGTGTTAAAACAAAAACCAAATTAGATGCCATGAAACTATTTGTTTTATGTGAAATGACATTCAATGGCATTAATGTTTGATAACAATTTCGTGCAAATGTCCGTCGTGGTTACTTCTGGTCTGACAAGGTGTATTCTGTCAATCTAATTTCTGACCAATTTTTCAAGCAATTGTGGTCTTATGTTCGCAATTGTCCGAGTTATGTTGGCTTTCAAGGAGTCAATAGTTGCTGGTTTATCGGCATAGACCAAAGATTTAAAGCCACAAAAAAAATAATCTAAAGGCGTTAAATCACATTGCCTTGGTAGCCAATTAACATTGGTTGTTGCGTTGGCTATATGATATGTGGAACCGTCCTTTGGAACCACATCTCATTCAGATCAATACAATTCAAATTCGGAATGAAACAATTCACGTAGTCGAATAACAAAGCCCAGCTTGCGCTAAACGGCTACGAGTAGATAAATTTGCATCTTCATTAACCAGCAACAGCGGCGATATTTCCTTTGGAACCCACAGTTTTTTTTTCTAGTTTTTGTTTTAGTAACGAGCAGCATCAAATGCTGTCGAAAATTGGCGATAAGCCCGCGAATACATCATGACGTTCAAATTCATGAAGTTCTCTATAAGTTTAGCGTACAGAACACTGATTTTTATAATAAATTACGTCAATTCGCAAGCGTTGCTCTGATGTTAAAAGTTTCATAATGATTTGCAGGACTACTGAGTTTGGCAGCCAACGGAAGTTTGGACATACAAAAAAATCACCCTTTATATCACGTCATTTGATCATTTGTTTGCAGTTGATACGAGTATTTACCTTTTTCAGATGCTCATACAATATCGAATGTATTTATTAATCTTGCCGTATATAACACCCCGAGCGATCTTTGTAATTTCTCTTATGCTGTTAATGTTTATTACAACAATAGTTGTTGAAAATTCACAAAATTTGTCACATAGACTTGACACGCTTAAATTTTGCAAGCTACTATACACAATTCTATTAATGGTGTTTCATCAGCAAAAGTCAAATAAAGACCTTCGATACATTGTTGTTAAATTCGACCACATCACAAAATCATAACACAAAAATTGTTTATAATTCACTATAAAAACGAAACTGCTTGGCATCTTTTTAATCTGCCAGTGTTATGTATCATAAAAATTTCATCATAAATGAAATATCATAAAAGTTTATCGACTGCTTTTACCATTATCAAAATGAATGATATTTAAATTCTCTAAAACTTGACTTAACAATTAGTACTTTTAAAAATGTGTATACTAAAACCATATGTGTACCACTGTTTTCATTTGAGAATTTGTCTCTGAACTAGATTAGCATATTTTTTATTAGGCCGTTTTTGGTTTGAGAGTTTCTGCGTTTTAAAATTCTTTCCGGGTGCGATTTTTTCAACGACATAAAAAGTTTACGTTCGCTTGAATAACTTGTGATTTCAATTTGAATTTCCCAGCGAAAGAAATCAGGATTTAATTTTTTTAAATCCTATAATATTGAGCGTTTACTAAAAATTCTTCTTCTATTATTTTTGACGTGGTTTCTTTCGATTTAATCTCTAACATTATATATAGTTTTTCGGAAAGTATTGGGGTAATCTATACGTTAAGTTTTTATTATATATTTTTTATTTATTATACATATATATATATATATATATATATATATATATATATATATATATATATATATATATATATATATATATATATATATATATATATATATATATATATATATATATATATATATATATATATATTTATATTTATATAAATCTTCAAACATTCAGCAAATTTGAAGGGTTGTTAATAGTTCCTTCATTCAACTCGTGAACAATCATCAATTTATGCAGACGAAACTCCTAAATCCTTATGCAAATTACGCTTTGCTATTACTCATTCCAAGTTCAGAAGTGTGCCACCTAGTAGAGCGAGTGGACGCAGTCCACAAGTTTGACAAGTTTGTTAGAAAGTTTTTTTGTGAAAACTACTTAGGGAAATATTTCGCAAACACCACAACCTTTAACCATGTTATAATCAAGAGATAATCAATTTCTGTTGATGCTAATATAGTTTTAGAACTGTTTCTTCCGATTTTACCTTTTGTTACATCTAAAGACTTTCCTAGATAAAAAGAGAAAAAGAAGGAGAAGTTTGACCAAATGAACAACTGGTGAAGATTAAAGGCTATTTTAAAATAATCTTAAAGGTCAGTCAAATCCCAAGAAATTATTTTCTTAATCATGGAACAAGTTTATTGAAATTTCCTTAGAGGCGGTGAGCCTTATTGTAGCCATTTTATGCATTGTACTTCTAAGTTTGAACCAAAGTAATGAGTTCAGTTCTCAACCATCTTCAAAAATCTTTTCCAGATATATGTTAATCATAATCCTATTTGTCACAGCAGTGACTTTCCTGATATTGGTCAGCCATTACCATTTTTGGTACCCATCTAACATAACTTTATAAATTTCAATTAATACTGCAAAATATTGTTAACACTGAAACGCCACTTGTCTCTGCAATAAGTGTTACTGTAATTCTTCAATCAATAATTCTCATATCATAGACCCCATCGACATTTTTAGTTTACTACTATGTTCAATGCTCTGGGAGCATGTTCACAATAGACATTTTCGAATTTAAAATTCCAAGATGAACTTGTAATTATATTATGTAGAGCAAAATTAGTGATTATTTTGTGATGATAAACCCTTTTTGAATGTTTACTCTATTTATCTTCAGATCTTCAGTTCTTCTATGTCATCATCTTCTATATTATTCTTCAGATAAAATATAAATTCATGAGGAAATCAAAAAGAACAATTGCTGCTTTGTTTGCAATAATACCAATATCCTACAAATCCAAAGTGTTATTTTTTATTTTTCAGTCAAAATCCACTATGCTAGTAACAATACCACCCTCACAATAACCCCTCATCAAAAACATTTTAACTTAAGCCTTAAACCGAAACGTCTACCAACAATACAGAATTCATAAACATAAGGCCTAAGAGATTTTGAATGTTATCGTATTTATATATTCTAACAGCAATACTAAAATATTTTGATTTATTACTAACAAAAGTCTTTTAATAATATAATATCGTAAATTTATAAAAAAATAAAAAGTTCATTTTGGAAAGTAACAAATTATTATGAATAAATGCAAAACATCTAAGAAACCGCAAAAAAGTTATAATAATCATTCATCCAATATTTATTCAGTTAACATTGCAACGGTAAGGAACATTTTTTAGTACACTCCAAGCAAATCTAATTGTCACATTACTTGTAGAATGCTTTTCGGTTCTTGAAAGATAGGCACTTGACACAAGTCTTTCTCGTTTGAAGCCTATCGTTTAAAATTTGATCTACTGTAGCATTTTTTCTTCAGGCATTTCTTGGTGTATCAGTACTCTGATATATTTGGATAGGTTGGGAATACTAGGATATAGTTTTAATGACCGAATTTTAACCATACCATAAATAAAGCTTGAAACTGTTTACACAGCTCACATTTTCAAGCGTACAGAAGAGCATTAAGAATTATCTCTTTTTTCTCCTGTTGGATGAATAGACTGCAAACTTTATGTCTAGCAGAGTAACGACATTTTATATTATCTTAACAGATAATGTCTGGTTAATTTTTGTGAGGATCTGTTCCTAAGTGAGATTTTTTAATAATCTAAGGATTCTGGGTACTCTGTATATTCTGGGAACAATATCGGTGTAATCATTTGCAAAACCATATAAAAATGACCCAACTATCTTTTTTCAGTATAAATGTACATAAAAAGAAATATTAGGTTTCAACAAAACTAGTACGTTTCAAGAAACGAGAAGTAACACAACATAAATGCAACTAGGATGCAGTAGATAACTGATTTGTATAGTGATAATATGAGGTGGGAAGATAATTGAACAGTGTTGCCATAAACATTCACATATGATTCAATAATGCCATACTTATTAATATTAGAGTACATAAAATTATGTACGATTGACTAATATGCAATTCAGGGGGATTTTCTGAGTTTTAGCACTGACTGTTACCCATTTATATGGAGATAATTTCATCTTCTTCAACAATTGTGAGCAAAAGTTAAATGATGTAGACAATCACTATTTTGTAGCGTAATGTAACCTAAATATTTATATAAAACACTCTTTATCCACTTCGTGGATCCTGCAAAATGCAAAATGCATGGGTTTCTCCTGCAAAATGCATGGGTTTGTGCTAGAACCTGGTAGTTTCCTCTGCTTTACTATTGCTTGGGATAGAAATACAGAAACCTAACGTTAGTGGTTTTAGTAGTTAATAAGTTTTCTTGATTCACAATGTTAAATCGGTGTCGAAGGAACAGTTACGTTAGGACAATCGACTCATCCATGTCTGCTGAAATGCCAGACATGGTGATTCAACGTCCAGAAAGGTACAACGGCAAGTGAAATGGTATACTTTAAGCAGTATCCCGTATTTCTAAATTTCCATCTTACCGAGTATGATATCCAGAATTTTAAAAACCTTCCCTCTATATTTAAAAAATATTATATATTAGGAACGTCAGCTGTCTGTTAGGGTGAAAATATTGATCTCTGGAGATCTTTTTGTTTTCAGCTGCATTACTATATTTGAGTGACATCTAACAAATTTAATTTATTTACTCAGGTATTGATTTTAGTATATTTTTAGCTTCTTGTGCAATAATATAATATTCTGAATATTTTAATTAAATAAATATTCGTTAGCCATTGATAAACTGTTGGTAAAATAGTTTTAGTTGTTTAATTTTTAAGCCAATACACTGGTTTATGGCAACACTGTTCAATTATCTTCCCACCTCATATTATCACTATACAAATCAGTTATCTACTGCATCCTAGTTGCATTTATGTTGTGTTACTTCTCGTTTCTTGAAACGTACTAGTTTTGTTGAAACCTAATATTTCTTTTTATGTACATTTATAATGAAAAAATACAGTTGGGTCATTTTTATATGGTTTTGCAAATGATTACACCGATATTGTTCCCAGAATATACAGACTGCCCAGAATCCTCAGATTATTAAAAAATCTCACTTTAGGAACAGATCCTCAGAAAAATTAACCAGGCATTATCTGTTAAGATAATATAAAATGTCGTTACTCTGCTAGACATAAAGTTTGCAGTCTATTCATCCAACAGGAGAAAAAAGAGATAATCCTTAATGCTCTTCTATACGCTTGAAAATGTGAGCTGTGTAAACAGTTTCATGCTTTATTTATGGTATGGTTAAAATTCGGTCATTAAAACTATATCCTAGTATTCCCAACCTATCCAAATATATCAGAGTACTGATACGGCAAGAAATGCCTGAAGAAAAAATGCTACAGTAGATTAAATTTCAAACGATAGGCTTCAAACGAGAAAGACTTCTGTTAAGTGCCTATCTTTCAAGAACCGAAAAGCATTCTACAAGTAATGTGACAATTAGATTTCCTTGGAGTGTACTAAAAAATGTTCTTTACCATTTTAATGTTAACTGAACAAATATTGGATGAATGATTATTATAACTTTTTTGCGGTTTCTTAGATGGTTTGCATTTATTCATAATAATTTGTTATTTTCCAAAATGAACTTTTTATTTTTTTATAAATTTACGATATTATATCATTAAAAGACTTTTGTTAGTAATAAATCAAAATATTTTAGAATATATAAATACGATAACATTCAAAATCTCTTAGACCAGATGTTTATGAATTCTGTATTGTTGGTAGACGTTTCGGTTTAAGGCTTAAGTTAAAATGTTTTTGATGAGGGGTTATTGTGAGGGTGGTATTGTTACTAACACAGTGGATTTTGACTGAAAAATAAAAAATAACATTTTGGATTTATAGGATATTGGTATTACTGCAAACAAAACAGCAAGGGTTCTTTTTGATTTCCTCATGAATTTATATTTTATCTGAAGTGGTATTTACATTTATTTAAAACAGTTACATATGATCTAAAATAATAAGTAGAGTAAACATTCAAAAAGGGTTTATCATCACAAAAGAATCACTAATTTTGCTCTACATAATATAATTACAAGTTCATCTTGGAATTTTAAATTCGAAAATGTCTATTGTGAACATGCCTCAGGTCCCAGAGCATTGAACATAGTAGTAAACTAAAAATGTCGATGGGGTCTATGATATGAGAATTATTGATTGAAGAATTACAGTAACACTTATTGCAGAGACAAGTGGCGTTTCAGTGTTAACAATATTTTGCAGTATTAATTGAAATTTATAAAGTATCTGTTAGATGGGTACCAAAAATGGTAATGGCTGACCAATATCAGGAAAGTCACTGCTGTGACAAATAGGATTATGATTAACATATATCTGGGAAAGATTTTTGAAGGTGGTTGAGAACTGGACTCATTACTTTGGTTCAAATTTAGAAGTACAATGCATAAAATGGCTACAATAAGGCTCACCGCCTCTAAGGAAATTTCAATAAACTTGTTCCATGATTATGAAAATAATTTCTTGGGATTTGACTGACCTTTAAGATTATTTTAATATAGCCTTTAATGTAAAATCTTCACCAGTTGTTCATTCGGTCAAACTTCTCCTTCTTTTTCTCTTTTTACCTAGGAAAGTCTTTAGATGTAACAAAAGGTAAAATTGGAAGAAACAGTTCTAAAACTATATTAGCATCATCAGAAATTGATTATCTCTTGATTATAACATGGTTAAAGGTTGTGGTGTTTGCGAAATATTTCCCTAAGTATAGTTTTCACAAAAAAACTTTCTGACAAACTTGTCAAACTTGTGGACTGCGTCCACTCGTTCTACTAGGTGGCACACTTCTGAACTTGCAATGAGTAATAGCAAAGCGTACTTTGCATAAGGATTTAGGAGTTTCGTCTGCATAAATTGATGATTGTTCACGAGTTGAATGAAGGAACTATTAACAACGCTTCAAATTTGCTGAATGTTTGAAGATTTGATCATCATCATGGAGGATTCCCATTTATATGAGGTGAAAAAAATCCAAGTGAATTGCACCAGAGACCACTACACAGTCTAAAAATAATGGTGTGGTGCGGAATTTTCGAGTCAATTAATTCATTTTGCAACGTAACTATGTTTGAAAACTCGTTCAAACTAAACTTCGGAGACAAGGAATTAACAGAAGGTATATGTGGTTTTAACAAGATGAAACTGCTTACATGTTCGTTATTTGAGCTTCATACCCTAATAGAGCAATTACGCGTGTATGGAAGTAAGTTTCGCAAATTGGAAGATTCGAACACAGCTATACGTGATTGAATTAAAGAAATTGATGAAGCAACCTTGGGAAGAGTGTAGGTAAACATTCGAAAACTATTTTAAACGTGATTTCGTGAAAATGGCCATAGCTTGAATAACAATATTTTCGGCACTTACGCATTTAAATTGGTATGTTACATATATTATTTTTTAGTTTGAATTTCGAAATCTCTATTTTAGATTCCACAGTAATAATGATAATTCCGAATATCGAAAAATAATCTTTAAGTTATCATTAGCTATATTTTTTTAGAAATGGAAAAATTTAACAATATATTGATTAACAGAATGACGTTAAGCTATCCGATAAGTTATTCGTAAGTTCATTAAAGTATTAATGGTACAAGAATATTAGCGGTTTTCTAATAAAAAATATATCATTTCATAGTCATTTTCATAGTATTAGAATAATTGTTTTATATAAATCTGTTTATTACGTACAAGGATTGACATATAAATTCAAACTATTATTTAATTTTAGATTTTTTCCATTTAAAACTTGCAAATAATAGCAAATATTTCATTTGTTAAATGGTTTATCAAATTGGTATGGTCAGCAAAGCATCAGTAAACCGAAAAATTCAATTTTGTTATTAGCAATTTGACGTCCATTGTAAATTTATTAAATTCGAATAAAGTTTGTTTTTACACAATATGATTGGCCCAGCTTGCGGTTGGTAAAAATTCAATAAATGCTGATAAAATTACCCACGGTCGAAGAAATATAAAATTGTTGGAAATGGAGCAAATGGATTGGATTAATGTTATTTTCGTATTCTCATGTTAGGTTTAACGCGATCAAAAAACAATTGGACTATAGTGGCTATATCTTTTTTTAATATAATAAACGTTAAATAGGTATAATGTAAATAAATTTCGTAAATTTGGTTTTTCACACCAATGGTTCATCATTTAAAAGAAAAAGTGCCTTCTAACAATGGTCAAAAACCTAGGAGTTTTCGCAGAAAGCGATCGAAATTGCAAAATTAGCAATCGAAAAGATATGATACGAATTAACATTTTAAGAAAATATGTGCAAACTCATATTTGGCAAATAATAATTATTTATTATTTAACGAATATTATTTTACAAATAAAACTACAGCCAAAATGGAAGTGGCAACATCGCATTGACTAACTGATATGATCCCCACGACAAAGCCATAGGCCACTGCGGATAACCCGCCATTGTTTTTAACCGCATGATTTTGTGAGTTTTTCCCGCAACTGATTTTAAAACCGTGAAATATTACAAAATAGCTCGCGAGGAAAAACCGCGCTACAATAGAACTTAGTTGCTAAATTTGTGTTGACGTCTTCTTTTTCTATCGCTTAGTATTAGAGCAACAATACATACTGCTCTCTTGAAATCCACCTTCAAACTGTGAAAATCGTGGGCAGTTTTGTGTTTTTTAATCGCAGTGTGCGTATATCCGGCGGTTTCGCGGTTATTGCGGTTAACTGTTAGCTGGAAAAAATCGTAGAGGGGTCTAAGCCAAAGAGTTTTATTTTAACATGGCGATAATGTAATGGAAATAAACGCGATTATGCGACGTTGTCAAATATTAAGAAAATTAAAAAATTCTGACCTATTTTTCACGGCAATGGTTGCATTTTGGGTACACGTTTTAAGGGAAGTTTTTGTTCAAAATAATGTAAAGAATCGTTGATTAAATTTACAAAAGTTATTTCACCTTACACCCTACATAAAATAATACCCATGTAAATATATTTTCTCGACTGTATAATGAATTTTAATATATAATAAATTATAATTGTATAAATAAATATAAAATAAATAATAAATTGTATAAAACAATAATAAATTGTATAAAAAATATAAAATATAATAAATAATAAATTATATTAAAAATATATGGTTCAACTTTTATGATAATCGGTCATCTCTCGTGACAGTTTTTGATATTCTACTTCTTATTATGTGAGATGGGGGTGATTCTCTAAAGCAACATATGATGCTTCACATAGATAGACAATGAATCATTCATTTATTCAGTGTTGCTATCTTAAAGCAGCTTGAACAACCTTCCTACGTTTCTCAAGAATAGTAATATATTTTTCAATTACTTGTATATCTATATATGGATTAATGTTATTTAAAAAACCTCCAATTCACTTTAGTACATAATATACAACACTTTCCGATATGTTCTGGAGCACACAATGAACTTTTGAAGTACCCTTGAAGAACAAAAACAAAAGCTTAAAGATCATAAAAATTTCAACCAAATTCGAGATTGATGCACAAAAGTTCAAGAATGTAAGGAACGTGAAGTCAAGTCTGTTATATCCTTCATTGAGAAAACAATACTTGCAAGAATTATTCGACTACAAAAGAATCATATAAAATGAGGAGCAGGGGTCAAACATAACAAATGAACAGGAATTATGCATACTAAAAAGTGGAAGATACGATAACACATCATATAAATGCAAGTAAAGCCCCAGATCCAAACCGCTGGTACCACGGCTAAGATGTTAAAATTACTATGAGGAGATAGCATTAAAAGTAGTCACAACATCTGTGATAAAGTGTGCGATACTTAACAATGGTTCAAAGTTTGTGTAACCCAAACTTTGAACCTAGTTTTATATCCATCCAGAAAAGGGGATCTACGTATATGTGATAGAATACGATTACGAGGGAGAATAAAATATAAGCCAGAATTTTACAATTACTTTCCTCAACCAACCATGGGCTGTCAGCATATGTCGCTGCAGTGTAATGTATTAGGAGGGGAAAGAGGAAAATAAGAAAAACGGGGGAGGCAAAGAGAGGCGGGGAGAAGTGGGGAAGAAGGGGGAAACAGCTGTTTCACTCAGTTCATTTGTCAGTACAGCTATGAGTAGCAACAGGTTCCACCGTCCGTTGCGCAACGGGTTATAATAAAGTTTTTAAATAAGGCACGCTTTAGACCATGCGAGATATTAACTCGGTTAAAGGTTTATGGGGACAATACCCTGTCTAAGACCCAAGTGTTTGGTTGGGCCAAGAAGTTTAAGAGTAGACGAGAAAGTGTGGTAAATGTAAGTCATAATCGATGTCCCAGGTCAAGTGTCACTGCTGACAACATTAGTCTAATTCGAGACCTTTTCGAAGATGACCGACAGCTCACTATTCATGAAATCGCTTTCAAAGTGGGTATTAGTTTTGGAAGTGCTCAAACAATCCTCAGAAATCATTATATAAAATCATTATATAAAATCATTATATAAAAAATATGTATAAAACAATTCCGCTTTATATTTAATTCACCCTCGTATATATTTTACATCTTCGATATAACAACAGATATTGATGAACGAATTCGGAATGGAATAATTGTAAATTCAATTCCGCATTATATTTCATTCACCCTCGTATTAACCAATATCTTTATATTAAGAATAATTTACTGAACACAGCAAATATTATAGTAACTACTCTATAGTAATACTTCAGAGATGTCCACTGTTTTGTTAAGTAACCTTGACTTTATCTCACCAATGACTCGAATCATTTCATCCTTTAATTCAGGAATCGCTTGTAGATTATTCTTATAGGCCTGGCTTTTCACGTAACCACAAAGAAAATAGTCCAACGGTGTTAAATCATATGATCTTGGTGGCCAATTAACATCACCTTTTGTTGCAGTAACTCGTCCAGGAAATTTTTCCTTTAATAAATCAGTTGTTTCATTAGCCAAGTGAGGTGTAGCGCCATCCTGTTGGAACCACATATCCTCCAGATTAATAATATTCAATTCAGCTCACAAAAATCCAGTTATCATCTCACGATATCGAACACCATTTACAGTTACAGTTTCACCAACAGCATCATAAAATATGATGGCCATAATACACACCAAACACTGACTAATTTAGGATGTAAAGGTTCCCCATGAATCAATCGTAGATTTTCCTTGCCCCAAAACACCATATTTTATTTCCGTTCATTTTAATTCAAATGTATAAGAACGTCTGTCGACCCATCACATGAAATAATGCGGATAAAAATTCCATCCTCTCGCCACATTTTTAACATCGTTGGTCGGATGTTTACCTCCAGCGACAGTATGCTACGTCATTTTATCTCGTCATTGGCGTTACTTTGTTGGTTGCCAGAATTCGGGGGTTTAACTGCTTTCTAAAATATGCGATTTGGACGTAGATTCCCTGGGACCGAGCGTATCGGTAACTAGTTTTAAACGCTGATTTGACGGGTACGGAGCGTTTGATATGTTTTGCGGCGCGTATTTCGTTCACCTCACGAATACTTGTTTTGATTTGGGATTTGCTACATGTGTACACACTGAGTAGTACTTTTTAAATAAAAATATTTAAAAAATATATTAAAAAAAATTCCTGATTCACCTCCTGTATAGGGTTTCAATAGCACGAAAAGTAAAAAGGAGGAAGGGAAAAGTTAAAAAAAAATCTTCAGCAGCACTATTTTCACTGAGTCCAAATAGTTCTGAGTCCAAATCTTCAGCAACACACATACCAAATATTGCTCTTCTTTTATCTTTCACCCAATCACTTTCATGACATTTTTGAACAATTCGATTGATACTGCTTTTAGATGGATGATTTCTAAAAACATTTTTTACCTAACGCCCATTTTCATAAAATAATTCAAAAATTTTAACGCGTTGTTGTATTGGGTACGATTATTAATGTCACTTCTGAAATGAGACTAGACCTAGGCAAATTCACAACGCCATCTGTGTTTTTTTCAAAAATTTTAAAAAACCGCTCAATTTGAAAGACCCCTTATAAGAGTTATGTAATATGTCACCCTGGGTAGATTAAATGCAGATCACGGGTCAAGCGCTACATCCAAACCTTTGTAAAATAAATAAACCCCAACGATAAAAAACTACGATTTGCCATTTTATACCACCATAACCTTATGATTTTTTAGACATGAAAATATTACGAAAAATACCTGGATATGAGAAAATAAGCTACAGAAAAAGATCTGAATGTTCATTTAGACAGCTCACAAAAAATAATATTATTGTCACATTAAAATGGAGAATCATTTTCTGCAGAAATTGTTACAGTATATTATAAATTAATTATGTTAACGGCCTTAGTGGGTAAATAATAACGAAACTTTTATAAGCAAAAAAGAGCTCTAATTTTCAAAGAGGATAAGGTTCTATCTCATACTACCCGAATGACTGGAGAAAATCTGAACAGTTAGTATGGAAAATCTTCCCGTCACTCACTTAATTACCATAACATCGGATCTTCAGCTACAAGCTCTTTCTTTTGCAAAGTTTTGTTACTGGAACATTTTTTATTACACTGTAGATGTCATTTTACCTTTTCTTTGCAAATATAATTGAAATTTTATATAAATTGTATAACATGTAAATAATAATTGCCATTTCATTTAAAAATAAATTATCACTAATTTTAAATTTATATACTTGGTTCTTTGGAATATGTTATACTGATGTGTTGATACGTAGATAGTTTTAACTGGTTCTGTAAGTAAATTTATTGTGAAGCAGTGATATCGAAATTCACTGATTATTTTTATCAAAGTTTATCTGACAAACGAAAATTCTTCTTTTTGAATACTAATAACATTTAAATTATCTTGATTTTATATATTCTCGCTAGTTTAGTTGCAAATTAGTTACTAAAAATACCGAAAGGCAGGAATTGTGTGCTCAATACAGATGAAATTATTAAACTTTTTTTTCAATTACATCTACCTATTTAGTGACATTCAAAATGAAGAAGTATTAATATCAAATGAATTATATCTGAAGAAATATAAAGTGATGTTAATGACTGCAGTATGAATCTCTGGAACGGATCTGCAAAATGGAGTTGTGATCTGTAAATTGATGTCTAAAGTGACAATTGTTTATTTACACATTACGTTCAGGCAACATTGATATTAAGTTTTTCTTTTACTCGTTTACGTAATCATCATTTTATTACAACTCTTACTGATACCAAATAAAACTCGACATAAAAAAATCAGTGTGTGTAAAATTGATTTACTATTTTGTAGTCAAAAAATTACAATGTACCAATTATCTTCAGAAGTAATTTAAAAAGAAAAAGAACAACTTCCAATAAAACTAATAACTTCCAATAAAACAGTAGTTCCTCCATGGATTTCAATGCATGCGTGAGGGTGATTTGGCATGATATCTATCAAATGATCAATTTGGGCTTGTGGAATTCTTTTCCATTCTTCACAAGCAGCATATTTTAGCTCTCGCATGGTAAAAGGAGGATTGTTTCGTTTCTTGATGCCTGTTTTCAGAATGTCCCAAGTATGTTCAATGACTTTCATGTCAGGGCAATTTGCTGGTCACCCTAACTTGGTTATTCCCTCCTCTTCAAGAACATATTGTACTGCTGCTTTTCGATGAGGAGGTGCGTTGTCATCCATAAAAACAAATCCGTCGCCTATTGCGCCTCGGAACAGACGCACAACAGTATTTAAATCTTTCTCGATGTACACAGCACCAGTGACTCTTTGCTCCAGGCCCAGTAGGGATGTCCATGTACCCGTTATCATACCACCCAAAACATCACGCTTCCACCTTCAAATGGGATACGTGGTTTAGCTGTTTCTAATCGAGATTGTCGACCTGGAGCTCTCCAAACTAATGTTCTTCGTGAATCAGAAGCCAAGCCAATTCTCGTCTTATCGGAGAACATCACGTTATTCCAGTTAGGAGTATGATCAACCATTTCTCAAGCCCATTGCAATCTTACATTTTTTTTGTAAAGGTTTTCTGCGATGCAAATTTACCGCTTTCAGTCTGCATGTTATCGTTTGTCGTAAAACATTTACCTCTTCAAACCTAACAAGCTCGCTTGATATACCACTTGTAGATTCTAGACGATTTCTTCGAGCTATCATTGATATCTGCCGGTTTTCTGCAGCTGTTGTATATCGTTTTCTGGGGCGATCCTTTACGTCATTTGTCTCTTCGAATGATTTTTAAATTTTCGATACAGCACTTTGAGAAACCTTTACAATTTCCGCGATATCATTTTGATTAAAGCCCTGTTGTAACAAATTAATTACTCTTGATCTGTTAAAATGGGATATCATGTTTCTAGGCATTTTTAAACGGATTCATTAAAAATTAAAAAATGTGTAAATACCAATATCAACAAAATGGGGAAAAATCGAAAAACCTGTGTTATCAGCAAAACAATGCTTTTGTAATTTTCATTTAAAAACGGTCTAAAATAAATATCCATTGCAATTGTTAGAGTATCAGAGGCGTAGATATGCTATTTGTAAATATGCCAAACTTTTGGACATATGTGTATTTGTTGGTATTGGGCAAGTAAGAGAATGTTCAGTAGGGTGGCAGATTTGTAAAAACTACACCAAACTTAGATTTATTTATTAAAAAATAAACAAGGATTTTTCAAAAGGATTACAATAAAATGGACAACAATTAATAGCTACAATGATTTTTATGTTAAAAAAGTACTGATGCTGCACATGATCTAGACGTCTTTTAGTTGATGCAACTGATGCTTCCATCATTAGTTGCGTTAATGATGGAATAAAGAAACCAACCATTATATAGATTATTTTGAATATTAATATGGATATTAATATTAATATTTTGTGAGTAAATTCTGAATTTGACAACAAAAATATTCAATCTATTACATTCAAGTAATTTTTTAAATGAATAAACAACGTTATTTTGTAAGTTCGGTTTATATTCAAAATGGAAAAATAAATTTCCATGATATGGAGATGCGTGTGCAGCTTCCTAGATGTTTCACTTGCAAATACTGTTGGCGGTCATACATTTTTAATTTAATTCATTGGATTACACATATTACAATGCGTTTGATACATATTAATTTTCAAGCTCCAGTAAAGGGCTTATGCATTATTCAACCAGTATTAATTAATCCTGTCTAATTATTTTATCAATATTTCGTTCTGAAATGTATATACAATTTTTAGATCTGAAAAATTTAGATAGAGGATCTATATTCATCGATTTTATTTAATATAGTATCGGAAAGAGTTACAGGAAATATAAATAGCAATTAAACTGATCTTGTTTATTAAAAAAGGTATAAATGTCTGACTTACGTTAATAAGTAAGAAAAGAACTTAATAACGCTTCGATTAAATTGGAGGAAAATGAAAGATAGGACTAAATATATAGAGTAGCAACATAAGAAATTTTAAAATCGAAAAACTCTAAAAGTTATAAAGGGAGGCGCGATAGGGTATATGTTTGGGGAGATGGATATAAATGGGGGGATTGTATTTAGATGGAACTATTCGCAAATATTAAATTGAAGGCCAGAATGTTAGCTGGAAAGAAATGTATAGGAATACTTAATAGAATATCAATCTATATTAACGTTTTCAAAAAAGCAAAAGCAAAAATATACACAACATTTGCACAAGCCGTAGTTACATATGATTGTGCAATATGTAGATATTAAATAACATAGAGCAAACGCGTTGGTTGAAAGTGTGAAAATACTGAAAAAAAATGCTTAGGAAATTATTAATGACAAGGATAATAGGTAGGAAAAGGAGAAGACTGTCAAAAATATGGTGGAAGGTAGAAGTGGAAGTGGTACAGAATATTTTAGGATTCTTTTAGCGTCTTGTCTAATTAGTTTCCTCATATTTTTTATCTACACATGATAGCTTTGTTGCGAAAAAATAATTGTGTAGTTAATGCCCACGGTTATCTCGGCTAACCATAGATGGTATTTTGATATGTTGTTGAGTTTTATGGTTGTGATTGATGTTGATCGTGATTATTGTTAAAAATCGATGTAGATAGATATTAAGTAAAAGAGATTATAATGGCTGGCTGAGGAAGGATTTTATTATAAAGTAAATATTTTTTCTGGAATCTTGGTCGTATATATATATATATATATATATGTACTGTTAGATTTTCTTAGACTGCGTCCAATGAGACAGCAACCATTGGGTTCCATAATCTCATATGGAACATACAACAACCGGCGTCTCCGCCTAAATGAAAACTTTTCTTGGTTGCTTTATATAAAAAAGTAGGGCGGGGTGACGATAGCATTGTAAAGCTCTCGACTTAAAGTTTGTCCACGGATGTTTTTCTAAAAGGCCATTATTTTATATATGACGCGTTGAAGTGGGATTGTCCAGTAATATTATATTGTTAACTAAATTAATTAAATTAACTTAATTTATATATATATATATATATATATATATATATATATATATATATATATATATATATATATATATATATATATATATATGTGTGTGTGTGTGTGTGTGTGTGTGGGTGTGTGTGTGTGTGTGCGTATGTGTTCGTGTGAGTGCGCGTGTGTGTGTGTGTGTGTGTGTGTATGAAATATATAAGCTAACATAATATAGACATAAAGTTAAAAATTTTGGAAAAACCACACATATTAAAAGTTCAAATCCAAATCGCTTACACTTGCGAAGATTAATGGTAATTGGACTGTGAAGCCTGTCCAACAAGTTTAAATATGCCCAACACACGAAAACTATTATTCAATTTTGCCATTACTCCAATAAAAAGCTGTAAATATTGCAGGATTTCGTAAATTGTTTATTTGATTCGTTATAGCGAGCAATGTGGTGTATAAAAGAGGAACATTTCAATGCGCTAATACCTGCCCGATTCTCATACATTATCTATCAATTTTTAATGAAACATGTTCCCAAATATTTTTTTTTGTCGTTATGATACGCTTTTCCCATTTTCCGGTAGTAAAAATTCAATAAAAAAATGAACTAAAATTCTGCATCAGCAGAATAATTTAAATGAAATCGTCTAAACTTTTTTGTTTTAAACCAAAATACAGAAAAAAAGAAAGTGAATCTTAAAAACAGATTATTTGATATGTTCGTTTCTCTGAGCTAAGCTAAACTCGGAAAATGTTTAATAATTATTATTATTAATTATTTATTTAATCCGTACATATATTAATAGACGTTTATCGATAGTTTAATACTGATATTCCCATTACTTACTTATTAAGAAAGTTATTTAATAAGAAAGTATTATTTAATTCATAATTTACTTTAGTAACACTTATTATTCAGCTGCCAGCTACTGGTTCTACCTTTATTCACTCACTATAAATTGACGTCACATATTTTATATTGTCGCTCATATTTTCGATGAAAATATAGACTTTTTAACGAGGAGATTTTGTTTTAAATTGTGAACTATTATCGCCTTTATTTCCTCGACATCAGTGCTTAAAAGACGACCAGACCAAGGCCGGTCGTCTAGGTGAAAATGTCCGCTCCTAAACCGACAAAATCACTTGTGCACCATCGTCTCTTCCACAGAAACTCTCCATAAACATCACAAATTTTGATTTTTACTTGGGTAGCATAAAATACAAAATAATAATGAGAAAAGTTTAATGTTGAATGGTGTGTATTCTATTACATAGTATTATATTTATTAATTTGATAAAGGAAACACAGCACCGAGAGCCAAATTACATCGAAGAAAAGTAATATCTATCCATTTAGTGGAATTTTGAGGAAAGTCATTTAAAAACTCCTTCAGATTAATGTTTATTATCCTAAAATAAATACATTAAAAGAGTGAGCAACTGATTCATGTCACTTTTCCCCATTTTTTTATATTCTGATAAATATTCTTATAAAGTTATAAAAAAGCTAATTAAAGCTTTTGAATATAATATGTTTCCAATAATTTTCAAGAGAAGAGAGTTTAAAAAAGGTATTAACTGAAAAAGATATTGAATCCTTATAATATATGACATTAGGTAACTGGAGAGCTAAATTTAATGTATTAGATCTGCTTGGCATTTTATTGAGGTGAAGCAAGTTTGGATTTTTTTGGTAGCATTTTTATATCAGTGTTTGAAGTTCATCAAATTATTTAATTTTTTGTATGATATAAAGAGTCGCACTGCTGTTCAATTAGCTTTAGATTAATTATATTAGATATAGTTAACGGACTGTTAACTCTCTTTCTGATAAATTGAATGGAAATAGTGAGAAATTATAAAGTGGAAGGCGATTAGACCATTTCATTCATGGAAGTTCAGGATCGACTTCAGATGTCAGCAATCAGCAACCAGAACCACTTGGAAATTTCAGCAGTCGTCTCATCATCGATAAATTTAACGATAAAATAATACGAATATCGCTATGATGATCACTTCTTCTATTAGAACTTTTGGTGTGAAATATTAAACTCGAAGAGATTTATCACTAAACAACAAATCACTTTACTATATTCTTAAGACTAAAATATGTGTTTAATGGTTAATATTTTCGAGTTTAGTATTATTGTGGTGGTAAAATCTTTTGACATGGCCTTGTTACCAACTTCATTTTCAAAAATGGCCGGATCAGTATACGATATGCGATATAGTAGCCCAATATTTATTATTGGATTATTTGTATTTCTTATATGCTAGCTACAATATCTGCGGACCCGAAGGCGCTGGTGCGGTATTACGACGATTGCGACGATGTGGATTCCCCAACTCCCGCTTACGGTGTGGTAGTTATACTTTGTTACTGTTTGTTTATTATTTGTATGTTCGTCTATATTCCTAAGAGATAGTATTAATTCGATGAGAAATCGTCCCTCACTCATACCATAACCACGTTGGCTATATGTCATGTGAGAGGTTTTCTATGTCAGTCACTTATCAGTCGGCAGACCTTTCGAGAACTAAATGTTAAGTACACACCAAAGATAAGCCTTTGGGGAATGCAAATCGGAGATTAATCGATAACTGAAGACTGTTGTTTGGATACTTCACAGATAATAATAATAATAATAATAATAATAATAATAATAATAATAATAATAATAAGCGTGCCGTGCTCTTGCAGACGTGTCACATTATTCGTAAGATATTATGCTAGGGTGAGAGGAGCTGAATTGCTTTTTCATCTTGGCATTGGAATACCGGCCAGCATGAGCTGAGATTCTACAGTAAGGATGAGCAGAATAATAGTAATAATAATAATAATAACACTGACAAAGTTCACGACACACGACACGTTCACGACAAAGTTCACGAGCATTGACAAAGTTCCGATGCCTGCATCCAAACTCATCTACGAAAAGACTATACATCCCAAGAAAGTTGGGGGGTAGAGGCCTTGTAAACGTAAAAAATCTCTGTCTCAATCAAGAAAATAGAATGAGAAAACACTTCCTTGATTCAAACAGTACGTTAATGAAATTGGTTGCAAATGAGGATCGGGGTTTCACCCCACTGAACCTAAATAAACAAAATCGTATTGATAGCAGAACAACACTCACGGACTGTGTTCGAGAATGGAAAGGACAAACATTGCATGGAAGGTTTCCTAAGTCACTCGAAGATGACACCATTGACGAACAATTGTCTCTGAAGTGGCTGACCGATGGACTCTTGTACCCAGAAACAGAAGGTTTCGCGATATCTATTCAAGATAGGGTAACAAGAACAAAAAAACTATGAAAAGCACATACTGCATTTGGACGTAGTCGATAAGTGCAGGAAATGCGGTACTTTGGGGGAAACAATTGAGCACCTTATTGGCGGTTGCCCGGCCCTTGCTGCTAATGCTTATTTAGGACGGCATAATCAGCTGGCAAAAATTATACATCAACAAATTGCAAAAAAATACTCGCTATTAGAAAATGCACCTCCTCCATATTATAAGTACTCGCCTTCTCCTGTACTTGAATCATCCGATACCATTCTTTACTGGGACAGACCAATCACTACTGATCGAACGGTTGATTATAACAGGCCTGATATTGTTTTAATCAACAAAAAGGACAAGAGGGCTTTTATAATTGACATCGCAGTGCCACTATCTCACAACATTAGAAAAACTGAGATAGAAAAATCCACAAAGTATGAAAATCTGGCATACGACTTGAAGAACCAGTGGAAACTGAGTAAGGTAGATGTAGTGCCCTTAGTTATATCCGCCGAAGGCCTGATAAGTAAGAGATTTTCAAAGAACCTCGAGAGCCTCGGGATCTCGAGATCGATTGCCATAGTGGGACAGCGTGCCGTGCTCTTGCAGACGTGTCACATTGTTCGTAAGATATTATGCTAGGGTGAGAGGAGCTGAATTGCTTTTTCATCTTGGCATTGGAATACCGGCCAGCATGAGCTGAGATTTTACAGTAAGGATGAGCAGAATAATAATAATAATAATAATAATAAAAATAAAAGTAAAAATATAATTTTAAATAAAAAGTATCTCACCGAAACAGAACTAATGAATGTCAAGAGAGAAGTTGGTAATGAATTACACCAGAACGTTACATATCAGCAACATGAAGAAGATAATATAGGCGTCCTCACCTTAACCACAGAGGCCCAGCCTATAGAACAAACTCCTAATTTTCCACCGGAGGCCTCACCGTCTAGCAATGAGGAAGTGACCTTACAACAGAACTTGTCTAATGTACGAGAGAAGTTTTATAGTAATTTGGCCCATTTTATTGGGTCAAATCCACTAAATAGACCAAAAATTCCAATACTGCGAAATATTTCAAAAGCTCGTATTACTCTAATGCAGATCAATAAAGTTCTGGAATCACATCTGGCTGGGATACTAGATCTGTGTGATATACATCTTGCGTTGTACTGTGCAGCAGTGACTGCGATCGAAATTTCAGGCCAAAAAACATACACCCCCAGTGCGAGCAGGCATAATTTCCAGAAAAATACGCCTGCGTGGAAAACACGCCTTGAAAATAATATCGATGATTTCCGAAGGAAAGTCGACGTCATCTCAGAATACCTTTCTGGTAATTGATCAAGTAAAGTAATGAAAAAAATAAAAACAATTGCCAATAAATCTGGCATTGGCTTCGACGATCCAAACTTCTCCGAAAAATTATTGGATCTTAAAGATCGGTTTAGACAGAAAGCTAAATCTAAAGGGGCTAGGCTAGCAAGATATAACGAGCTAAAAAAACGAAAGCACCAAAATTCAGAATTCATAAATACTCAAAAGAAATTTTATAGAGAGCTCGAACAAGGCAGTAGCAGGTCAGAACTTGAGAATGTGGACATGTCCTCCTTTGCAGAATATTGGCAATCGGTTTGGAAAAGATCAGATGACTATGAAAAAGCGGCACCTTGGATTAAAACAATTGAACAGCACACAACTGCTCTCCCAGAAATGGAGTTTAACGATTTCACGGCGACTGACATTTGCACCGCCGTCAAGAAAACTCATAACTGGAAGGCTCCTGGACCAGATGGACTACATAACTTCTGGATTAAAAACTTTACGGCGGCCCACCGCCCACTTGCTAGTGCATTTAAAGAGGTAATGATAAATCCTGATACTTTCCCGAATTTTTTAATGGAAGGCTATACATATCTTCTGTACAAAAATGGTGATGCTAAGCAACCCAATAACTACAGACCCATCACGTGTCTGTCAGTATTTTATAAATTGTTGACAGCCCTAATCAATGAAAAAATTTACAAACATTGTGATGAAAACAATATTTTTGAAGAAGAGCAGAAAGGATGTATAACAGCAAGTATGGGATGCAAGGAACAGCTAACGATCGATGCTGTAGTTCTCGAACAAGCGCGGAAAAGAAAACGCAACCTAAACATCTGCTATATAGACTACAGGAAAGCCTTCGATAGTGTTCCACACGATTGGTTACTAGAAGTCCTGAAGATTTATAAAATAAGCCCTCCCATCATTAACTCCTTAAGGTGCCTGATGGGGAAATGGAAAACAAATCTCTTTATCGATCAACAATGCATTACAACTGCGAATATCGAGAGAGGAATTTTTCAGGGAGATTCCCTTTCTCCAGTTTGGTTTTGTCTAGCCCTAAACCCTATGTCTACATTACTGAACAACAGTAATATAGGATATAAACGAAACATGAGGAATCCACGAAAGCTCTCGCACCTACTATATATGGATGACCTTAAACTCTATGGAGAAACTAGAGAAAAACTAAACTCCTTAATAAAAATGGTCGAAGAATTTAGTAGGGATATCAAGATGTCATTCGGACTTGATAAATGCTCTACCATTAGCATTCAAAAAGGAATAGTCAACAATCAACATTCAACACACTGTAACATACAACAACTGGCGCCAGAAGAATCCTATAAATATTTAGGTATACCTCAAAACGAGAAATTTAACCATAGCCAGTTAAAGAAAGACTTTTCTACTATGTACGAAAAGAGGCTTACAAAACTTTTAAATACCAAACTGAACAGTGGAAACCTGATTAGAGCGATCAATGGATGGGCAGTGCCAACTCTGACCTATTCCTTTGGTATTGTTAAATGGTCAGTAACAGACCTTGATGGACTGGATAGATTAACACGTCGAACATTGACAAAATTCCGATGTCTGCATCGAAATTCATCTATGAAGCGACTGTACATTCCAAGAAAGTTGGGAGGCAGAGGCCTCGTGAACATTAAGAACCTTTGTCTGAACCAGGAGTGTAAGATGAGAGAACGCTTCATTAATTCAAGCAGCACGGTAATGAAGTTGGTTGCTAAGGAGGACCGGGGTTTCACCCCATTGAACCTAGATAAATTGAATCGTGTTGATGGTAGAACAACACTTACAGATTGTGTCCGTGAATGGAAACAACAGACACTGCATGGACGGTATCCAAAGTCACTCGAGGATGATACCATTGATGGACCATTGTCTCTAAAATGGCTGACCGATGGGCTGTTGTACCCAGAAACAGAAGGTTTTGCGACATCTATTCAAGATAAGGTAGTAAGAACACGGAACTATGAAAAGCATATACTACACATGGATGTTGTCGACCGATGTAGGAAGTGCGGTATAGTGGGGAAAACGATTGAACACCTTATCGGTGGGTGTGCAGTTCTAGCCCCTAATGCTTATTTAGGAAGACATAATCAGATGGCGAAAATTATACATCAGCAAATTGCATTAAAGTATTCGCTATTAGATAACGCACCTGCTCCATATTATAAGTACTCACCTTCTCCCGTATTCGAATCATCTGATTCATTCCTATACTGGGACAGACCAATCAGAACAGATCGAACGGTCGATTATAATAGACCAGACATTGTTCTAATTAGTAAAAAGGAGAAAAGGGCTTTTATAATTGACATCGCAGTGCCACTCTCTCATAATATCAGGAAAACCGAGTTGGAGATAACCACTAAGTATGAAAACCTTGCGTACGATTTGAAAAACCAGTGGAAACTACATAAGGTAGAGATAGTGCCTTTCGTTATATCCGCCGAAGGCCTAATAAGTAAGAACTTTTCAAAAAATTTGAAGAACCTTGGTATCTCAAAATCGATTGCCATAGTGGGACAACGTGCAGTACTCTTGCAGACATGCCACATTGTTCGTAAAATTTTATGCTAAGTGAGAGGAGTTGAATTGCTTTCTCATTTTGGCATTGAAATATAGACCAGCTTAGGTGGAGATGCTGAGTTCAGTACGAAGATAATTATAATAATAATATCTGGTAATAGCACAAAGCACAAATAATAATAATAATAGTAATATCTGGTAATAGGTATCTGGGAATAGGAAAAAATTAAATTTTGATAGAATCTAAATAGAAACATCATAAAAGTGGGACAACGCTCTAAATTGTTGCAAACCTGCCGCATAGTTCGAAAATTTTTGTCTTAATGCCAACAGAATACTGGGTTATAATGAAATTTATCCCCAGGCTCCGAGCCGAACTCCAACATTGCGAGGGAGGAATCGGTTTATGGTTTCCAGCTTTTTGAGCTGAGAGAGTGATGCCAAATCAATGAGAATAATAATAATATTAATAGCAATAAGCAAAAGTGTTGACGAATGCGACAAAGACTTAATTTGAAGCAAAATTTATGCTATATATACCTACATTGCATCCATTGCAACACCGACTAAGGAAAGATGAAACCAACATTCTTTGCAGCAGAACTAGCCTCCGAAGAATATTATATCAAATGGGTTTGCATATAGGACCACTACTAAAAGGCAAATATTGATGGAATCACAACAATTGCGACGATGACAGTTTTACTACTTAAACCATATAAAAAAATCCAGATTAGAAAATCGTCCCATTATCTACCTTGATGAAACATGGTTCGATACACATGAAACGCCAGCAGAAGGATGGGTAGATACATCAAGAAAATGCCAAACCAAAGCCTCAGCGAACAAGGGAAAAATAATTACAATTTTACATGCTGGTTCCGAGGATGCATGGATTCCAAATTATACCATTGTACTCCAAAAATATTAAACATTCATCTTTGGACTACCACAGCAGAACTTTTTGAAGATTGGCATATAAATAGCCTTTCGGCCAATGTCCCTAAGAAAAGCGTAATTGTATTTGGAGAATGCTAGTTATCATAACCTCATATTAAAAACATTTGAAATTAAAAAGGTTTATGTATGTGATACCATTACTGTCGATATGAGACGTACAGTTTTACGCCTTCCACCGTATCCGTATTTTTAATCTAATTAAGCATATGTGGAATTAGTGGCCAAGACCTGCAACATTAATTAGGAAGGTTGTATCTAGTATTTCCAAAGAAAGTTGGATAAATTCGATTAACCATGTCATTAAAATAGATTCCAATGCATCATTTACTAATAATATAGAACCACTTATTATTAATGAATCAAAATGATAGTGGGAGCGAAACCGAATTAAATGTATAATTAAATTTAAGTTATAATTTATATTGTACTAATAGATAAATGTATTTATTTATTTTTATTGTACTAATACATTCAAAATACATAAACCAATAAACAATGTTTTAGTCATACATAATAATAATAATAATAAAAAGAAGAATAAAGAAGGACTTTTCAACTCTATACCAAAAGAGACTTACAAAATTTTAAACACCAAACTGAACAGTGGAAACCTCATTAGAGCGATCAACGGTTGGGCAGTGCCAACTCTGACATATTCTTTTGGCATTGTTAAATGGTCAGAAACTGACCTCGATGAACTTGATAGGTTGACACGCCGAACATTAACAAAGTTCCGATGCCTGCATCCAAACTATACTGACTATACAACCCAAGAAAGTTGGGGGGTAGAGGCCTTGTAAACGTAAAAAATCTCTGCCTCAATCAAGAAAATAGAATGAGAAAACACTTCATTGATTCAAACAGTACGTTAATGAAATTGGTTGCAATTGAGGACCGGGGTTTCACCCCACTGAACCTAAATAAACAAAATCGTATTGATAGCAGAACAACACTCACGGATTGCGTTCGAGAAAGGAAAGGACAAACATTGCACGGAAGGTTTCCTAAGTCGCTCGAAGATGACACCACTGACGAACAATTGCCTCTGAAGTGGCTGATCGATGGACTCTTGTACCCAGAAACAGAAGGTTTCGCGATAGGGTAGGGTTCAAGATAGGGTAACAAGAACAAAAAACTATGAAAAGCACATACTGCATTTGGACGTAGTCGATAAGTGCAGGAAATGCGGTACTTTGGGGAAAACAATTGAGCACCTTATTGGCGGCTGCCCGGCCCTTGCTCCTAATACTTATTTAGGACGACATAATCAGCTGGCAAAAATTATACATCAACAAATTGCAAAAAAATACTCGCTATTAGACAGCGCACCTCCTCCATATTATAAGTACTCGCCTTCTCCTGTACTTGAATCATCCGATACCATTCTTTACTGGGACAGACCAATTACTACTGATCGAACGGTTGATTATAACAGGCAGGATATGGTTCTAATCAACAAAAAGGGCAAGAGGGCTTTTTTAGTAATTGACATTGCAGTGCCGCTATCTCACAACATTAGAAAAACTGAGATAGAAAAATCCACAAAGTATGAAAATCTGGCATACGACTTGAAGAACCAGTGGACACTGAGTAAGATAGATGTAGTGTCCTTCGTTATATCCGCTGAAGGCCTGATAAATAAGAGATTTTCAAAGAACCTCGAGAGCCTCGATATCTCGAGATCGATTGCCATAGTGGGACAGCGTGCCGTGCTCTTGCAGACGTGTCACATTGTTCGTAAAATATTATGCTAGGATGAGAGGAGCTGAATTGCTTTTTCATCTTGACATTGGAATATCGGCCAGCATGAGCTGAGATTCTACAGTAAAGATGAGCAGAATAATAATAATAATTAATTATGTATATAAGTGAAACTGCAAAGATTTTGTGGGATACGGCATTGATTACTGATTGGACGGTGGAGGCTAATCGGCCCGATATTATTATTATCGACACAAAGGTTCGCAAAGGACTTATTATCGATTTGGCGGTACCGTTGGACCACAATTTGACCAAGACCATTGCCGAGAAAAAACGAAAATATCAACCGTTAGCTGTAGAACTAACAAACATGTACAAACTCAGAGATGTCGACATTATACCAGTAGTAATATCTACAAATGGACTGATAACAAACGACTGGAAAATCGCTAAAAACAAGCTTGAATTACATGATAGTCATATGGCAGTCATGCCGAAGGCTGCTCTGCTGGGTACAGCAAATATAGTCAGAAAATGTTTAAGCTTGCATTGAGCTTGGGCTGAACCCTCTTGTTTAGTGCAATCATTGCAGTCTTGGGTTACAAACCCCGGCTACCGTGGATATGAAGAAAAATATAAGGTGAACATAATAATAATAAATGTCTTTATTAATTACTTAATTGTTAATGGATATGGCGAAGTCTAGCTCAACGAGCCACTCTTGCTCAATCCATATCCAAAAACCAATTACAATACATCACGCTAGACTTACATAACGTATATAAACATAAATTAATATTCTATAGGTAAAAATACAAATAATAACAACGTATATACGAAAATAAAACATACAAACAAAAACAAATAATAACAGATAACAAATAACAAGGAAAATAACTAAGATTCATCAATGAAAAATAAAGATAATCAAAAAATAACATACAAGGCTTTATCTCTGCGCTGATAGCAGATATTCTTTAAATTTAAATCTGATGTGCTTTCTGTAGCACATTAAATGACATCTCAAATCTCTACTTAGAGAGTTAAACAATTTAGCAGCATTATAGCTGAAAGAACGATGAAACATGGCTGTGTTATAACGTAGCTCTCTAAGAGGGACACTGTGACGAAGATAAGAATCATGAATAATTCGGCTAAAACCCGATTTATAGGATTATTCCTTAGGATTTTTCCTCCTAAGACAAAGTGGAGAGGACGTAATCATTAATCGTTCAATAGTTGATAGTAAACAATATCTAAATAAAGAGTCCATCTTTAACTACCCCAAATCAGTAATCTTTCCCGAAACATGATCATACTTGCGCAAACTACATACAAAGGGGCAACAAGAATGTATCTTCTAGAGACGGTAGCGGGTTACCACATCCAAGCAAGGAAAATACATAGTGACACAGTAACGTAATTTTGATATTACAAGACTTTCACATAGTGTCTTTTTCATGTTAAAGGATAGTACATCTCTAGCAGAGCACAAAAGTTTTAGGCTAGCATAACTTTGTCTTGTCAAATAAATTATATGTTCACGAAGGCGTAACCTTTCGTCAACAAATAAATCCAAAATGTTTGCACAATTTACAATCTGGATCTTTTGCTGATTAATGTACAGTTTTATTTGAAAACATAGAAACTGCCTTTTCTTATTTGAGCTAAAAATAATAGCTTTAGATTTGATGGGGTTGAAATGTAGGCAATGATTTGCAAAGAAAGCAGAAATGTTGCAAAGATCTTCATTAATGGCCTTGGCTGTTCGTTCATAATCATCGCACCCGAACTTCTTGCACTGCTGTGTGACATCCACAAAAAATGTGGATTTACAATTTACAATAACTGCATGTAAATCGAAGGTGTAAATTAAGAAAAGCAACGGACCCAATCGGATCCTTAAGGTACTCTAGAAGTTGTATTCAAGCTTGAAGATAACAGGTTATTTAAAAATATCCTTTGAGTACGATTGATCAAGTACATATGAAGAAAGTTAAGTGATGTTTCATTAGAGCCAAGATATCCACATTTAGCAATCAATAGAGCATGATTAACTGTATCAAATACATTACTAAAATCCAACAAAACAAGAGCCGTCGCTTTTTCATCATCCATAGAACGACAAACATCGTCACATAGAGAAAGCATGGAAGTTTCCATAATGTAGACCTTTCTAAAAGCAAATTGGGTAGCAAAAAGGATATTAATATTAGTTAAATACGCATTAATTTGTTTACACACGGCCTTCTCCAGAATCTTTGACAAAGTCGGCAATAAGCTTATTGGCCGTAGATCGTAGATATTCAATAAAGACGGGTTATACGAAAATCCGCTCCCAAGAGGGGGGCGGGGCGTAAAATATTCAAATAAACCCGCTTTCTAACTATAGGTTCTACAAACTTGAAACGTATATAACATCTAAAACCGCGTAGACTTATACCGTTGTTTCTTACTGTGTACAAAAGAAGCTTACTGATCATTATATGTTGTTTTAACTGTAATTTTAAATTATGAAATATTGATAATTAACTTTTATTCATTTCTATAGCTTTTATTGAAGTTATTTTTGCAGATTATTATGAGAAAAATGAAAATTTGATAAAAATTGGATGATCAACGAATGTGACAATTAGTTTAAATTCATATGTCAAAATATTTTTTTTAACGTCGTGCCATCTTTAATATTACGATTATCAATATATATTTGTGGATTGTTTCTATATTTAATTAAGGCATTATTTAATGATATATGTGGTTAAATTATTGTTTCCAATAATTTTTTTTATATTTGAAGTTTTCGTGTGTTTTTATTTGATTTTTGTTATTCCAAGTAATATTATAAATATCAAAAGTATGTTTCTTTGGATGTTTGTCCTTCAATTACACTCGAAACATAGAAGGATTTTGATACAATTTGTCATAGAAGTCGATAAAAAAGTCAAAAAATATCTCAATTAAAAACAAACAAGAAATAACATTTTTAAAATAAAAAACTTAATAAAAATGAACAAAAAAGATAACATATTTTCATAAAAAATATAATTAATATTATAAGGTAAATATACTATATTAAGATATTATAAAATGAAAAGTGTTTAAAGGTAATCTCTACACCAGGTAAGTATATATATTATTATAAAATGGTATGTGTTAAAATAAAACTTTATACTATGTATAGGGATAATATATATTATAAAATTGTAGCTGTTATAATGATGGTTTAATAAAAAAATACCGAAACGTTAACAAAACAAAGAAATAACAATTATTATTATTACAACTGACCTAAACCCAAGAAAAAAATACAAAAAAATTTAAACGTCATATATACATCCACAAAACAAATATATTGTGGAAATATGGCCTCAATCGGTCAAGTCGTTCAGAAGTTACACGATCACTACTACGACGCACAAACGGTTATATATGTAAAGATGGCACCACTCACTTTTCGCGAATTATTACCACTTACTATTTAGGGTTTTATAGGGTTTATAAATTGTTATATATTGGTTGTTAAATTGAGGGTTTATAAATTGTTCTCAAAATTTAAGTCCTACAGACTTAAAATTTGGCAGGAATATTTCTCATGCGTCGTTGATATTCGCTAAGGAGGAGGGTTCATAATAATCAACTTCTAAGGGAGGTTGCGGTACGATCAAGTATTATCAAGTAGACAGAACTTTGCTTCTCTTTTATTTAAACCTAGCCCGCAAGGGTGACCATCTGTCGCAAGTTAGAGGTTGGAGTGCTACTAGCTTATTCCGACCTCTAGTAGCACGACACTAGTAGCACTCCAACCATTAGGTGGCGTTAGTGTATAACGTTCATCTATATTATCCGATTTTCGGAATTAAAAATGACTATGTCTGGTTCGATTACTTCGATCAAGAGTTAGCTAGAGACCACCAGAAACCAAAAAATACCCACATCAGGGTCGAAATTTCATTAGAAATTAGTAGGAGCCTCCGGGCGAACTAAAAAACCTGGCTGAAGAAGTCGAAGTCGATTACTTCGAAAGAAAAATATACGAGCATCACTGATGAGTTCTTAAAGAATGAAACCAGTCTTAAGATGTGGATGATTTTTTCCTTCTAGTAATGGAACGAGACACAGTTCGTCTAGTCGTACTACCTGTATTTTAAATACAGTTAATTATTATATATTTATATTTAGTACGATCAGGTTTACAGAACTTGCTTCTCTTTTATTTAATCATAAATTTGCATTTGGTAGACAAAAAATTAATGAGTAAATCCATCACGGATATTATAATAATCTGTAACTAATTGAAGCATTACCGAAATTATGTCTCCTCGACGAAGTTATACACTTCGAAAACACATATACCTCAAGCTCGCTTAAAGTTGCTGGCAGTCAGGGTAATCGTTCAAGGGTTCGATCAATATTATTCTTATACAATCGGAGATAAACTTGGGTATGTTGCCAGCTAGCAGAGGGGATTATTGTGGGCTCCGCTAAAAATTTGCTTGCTTAACCAGCTGCATGTGATCTGGCGTTGTTTTGTTAAATGATGAGATATGGACGAGCTTGTAGATATGACCAAATGATGGGCTGCATCATTTCGTTTACTTAATAGATATTAATTTAAACTTCCTTGGTGGTGAGTATGGATGATCTATTTCCACGTCATGACCACCTAAACAAAATTTGAATTACATGTGATGCGCTGTAAGAAGCAAGAAACTTAATAAGGATGATCAGCTCTCATATCCATCCACGACTTTGATATTCTCTTATTTATGTCCCCATAACAGCAGAAACAGAAATTTCCAATCTTCTCGCCATGTTATGAAAACTTTGATCTGCGTCTCTATATTAACAGCTCTTACTTTTAAACTTTTTAATTTACAATAGTTCTTTACTTTAATTAGGATAAGTATAAAGACATAGTGTACGAGGTCGTGGCTCATGTTATACAAGATGACGAGCTCGCATTTCAGTAGTTTTAATAGAATTACAACAATTCTGCTCACCTTAGTGGCATATGAAAAACATCTCATAACCTGACAAAAAGAAAAATTTTAAACTCTTTTGTTTTCCAAATTATGTGTAATCGAATGCAGAAACATATAGATAAATATGTAAAAATGTACATATGTGATCAGCTTTTTTTTCAAGATATGCTATGCATTGAGTACATTTTCAATTTAATTAATATCCTAGTATATATTGAACGTAAACTATATTGATTCTCATCTATATAGGACTTCTGAAGCATATTAGTTAATATCCAGTCAATATATTAAGCAATAAATATGCTTTTATATATCGAATATTTTAACGATTTTCTGGCCTTTGTTCTAGCCTTAAATCGTTGGTTGTTTCCATGAAAATATTTACTGAAAACATTTACCTTTTTTCGCCGTTTGTGTAACCGAGAAAAGCAAACATTTGAAGTGCGTATCGTAATATATAAAACGTACTTGCCAGTGAGCCAATATATGACATTATCGACACATACAGTTATACAAAAAAGTATACATACCCCCTTTTGAAAATGGTATTTTTCAAAATCTTATTCATATATTTTGAAATAATTCTTAAATATCAAAAATAACATACTTTTTAGCAATAAATAGAATTAAAATATTAATTGTTAATTCTTTTATCTCAATATTCCTGGAAATAAAAATAAAAACCTATATATATATATATATATATATATATATATATATATATATATATATATATATATATATATATATATATATATATATATATATATATATAGAAAACTAACTAACACAAGGTTGAAAGTTAAATTCATGAGTGACATCTCGGAGCTTTTCGCTGGAGTGAGACAAGATGATGGACTTTCGCTCCTACTATTCAACTGTGTTCTAGAAAAAGTAATACAGGAGTGGCGTGTAAAAAAGCTCAAAATATATTAACGGCACAAAAACAGATGGAAATCCTAAAAGAAATAGCAGAAAACGTAGGACTCCAAATTTCAGTTAAAAAGCCACAATACATGACTTGCAACAGACTAAGAATACCATTTCTAAAAACAAAATATGGTAACATCAGACGAGTCTTTAAACTTACATATTTGGGTGAAATAATTATGGAAAAGGGGTTGGAAAAAGTGGCCAATAAGGGTAGATGTCCAAAAAATGGAAACTATATTGAGACTTACACAAAATATTTACAACAAAAAATGCATATCTAAAAACAGAAAACTGAGACATTTGAACGAAAAAATTAGAAAGAAGAGCATCGAGGAGATTAAGAAAAAAAGAAAGAAAAATCATAAGAAAGGTCTTAGGCTCCAAACAAATAAATAGCACAACATACTGACTTCGAGAAAACTAAGAAATCAAACAATACACAGATATACATAGCAATATGAAAAAAAGAAGACTTAAGTTTTTCGGGCACGTAAAACGGATGAATCCGAGTAGACTAACTAGACAAATAGTTAAATTTTATGAAAATAGGAGTAGAGCTAAAATAGAAACAATTAAATAGATTGCTGCAATTAAAGAAGACCTAAGATCAGCAAATATTACACAAGGTGAAATTCAGGATAGAGTGTGTTTCAGAAACAAGGTTAACGTTTGGAAGGTTGGCCATAGAGAAAAATGTACGAAGACTGAAACAACTTGGATGATAAAAAAGTAATCATATAATTAAAAAATGTAGGCTTGTTTTTCCATAGCCGACCATGTTGCAATTATTTTTGTGATCTGTATGAATTTTGCGATTAGTTTATGTTTGACCCTTGAAGTTATTTGACATAATAAATGTACATGTTATAAATTTAGAAATTATAAATGAGTCCAAAAGTTACAGAAAGTGCATATGAAATGCCTAAAATGATTATCGAATTAAAACATGAAAGCTGACCACTTCGTGAAATAAGCAAACTTGTGTCAAGGTCAAAATCTAGTCTGCAAACGGTGACACGAAACTATCGAAAGAATAATTGCGTAAAAAATAAATCACGGACTCGACGACCTTCTTTGTTAAGTGACCGAAAAAAAACGTGAAATTATCAGATTAATACGAACAAAAATCGTAACAACTGCAAAAGAAATAACCGAAACAGTTGAACATACAACAAGAATTAATATTCATCCAAAAACAATTAGAGTGGTTTTACGAAAATCTGGATCTAACAGCGGAATCCACGAAAGAAACCATTAATTAATCAAGTTAACCGAACCAAAAAATTGAATTTACATAAGAATATTTAAAGGAAGATGACACGTTTTGGAACACAGTTGTTTTTAGTAACGAGGGCAATTTTAATTTATTTGGATATGACGGGAATAAAAAAGCTTGGCGAAAGAAAAATACACAACTGAAAATTATTCCAACGCTGAAACGATGGCGGTTTAGTTATGATATGGGACTTAACTGAATCATTTCTCCAATATGCCATCAAAGGAACCAAAGATTAAGAATGCTGCCTAAAAGAACTATTCTTCTGTAAAGAAGAATTTTATCTTATATTTCTTAATCAATCGTGATTAAGTGTAATTGATTAACTAATTATCGTGACTTAAATTTAAAAAATATCCAAACATTTTACAATGTGAACAAATGATGTTAGGCATATTTAATGAGTTAATATACAAATGAACACGTGATATTAGAAACAAACTTCTATATATCAAGAAACCCGCCACTACTGTATGATGAACAGCTTGTCAGAGGTAACACCCGAAGTAAGAGATCTTTGGAACCAAAATTGCAGAAACATTGAAAATCACCAAGAGCGAGAATGGTTTGAGGGATACAACTTTGATACTGCGGTCATTGAACTTAACAGAAAACTGTGGGTCAAATTAATCCGCACTGGATGTGGTGATGTGCTGTCTCACTCTATAAATGAGGTATAGCGAAGTCTTCGAGTTGTGACTATAGTGCACTGAAACAATCCATCAGACATAATAGTGGAGAGTGCCCCTGCGATCCTATCAGGGCAGCTGGGACGATTTCAAGAGTGACGACGCTTCAGCGATGGAATGGATTGGAAACCTAGATAGTAATGTTTAGTTCATGTGCATGTTGTTTGTGCATTATCTGTTTTCTTTTTTTCCCCTTTTTTGTGTATACACTTATTGTACTATATGTTTATGTCCTGCATGATGCCATACGAATTAATAAATAAATACCAGTTGCTCTACTTGTTTTGCAGTTGTTAAATTCCCATTTTACTTTACCCTTAATTTAAAAACCCATTTTACTTTAATACAATATCAAAGCGTTAGTATTCAGTAGTACTAATGAATATTCTGTTTGACTGTATTCGTATCAAAATTCTGCAACCACAAGAAAGTATTAAATAATTTTCTTCAATAATATTTAACTGTAATAGAACTCGACATAAACTAAAACTTGTTGGACCTGGTTCAGTTTAGTAGTAAATTATTTCGTGGAGACAAAAGTTGGACTGAAAGCCAGATCGTTCGCGTAAAACAAATGTTATATATTTCTCAGGTAAAGTCGGTGCAACACACGTAAATCCATTGTTTTCAGCTAACCGTTAAATTCATCGACACAGCTAAAATTTCGAGTAGTGAATTCTGCTTTTCGCGTCAAGTCCAGAAGATTAAATCTGATAAAAGGATTAGTCGCTCGCGTGTATGTATTGGCCTGGGCTTTATCTCGGTTTGTTTGGCCATAAGAGTAATTTTATTTGTGGTTACATTATGATAAAGATGTATCCGCACTTATGTCAAATTAAGGCAATATTACGATAATTTCCAGATAAATTGGTATCTTAATATCTTCCACCTTATTCCTAAAACTAATATAAACTTTGCAATTTCATATACAACCGCAAAAAATATTTCAAAATACTAAATAAGTTAATTATGAACTTCCTTTCCTCGATTAAAAAAAAAATGGATTCCTCTTCTTCTATGTGTTTGTTTCTTGAATAGGACGTTCGTAAAAGTATCAAATATTTCTATATAATTAGTTTGCATTTTAGTATTCCTTATACCGAGTACAGCAACTATAAGAACTCAATAACCAATCAAAATAATATACTTTGCTTTAAAAATTAGAAATATACAGGGTGATCCAAAGAGTTGTTAATGTTGCACTGTACAAAATTAGGTTTTAGTTGTAGAAAGGTGGGGTCAATCTTAAACAATAGTTTGGCTTAAGGAAATTTAGTTACCATACAGAGCTACACCAGAGAGGAACGCTCGTTTTGTATGCGCGAGTATTACCGCAATAATAATTCCGCTACCATTTCCACCTTAATGTCCATGTCAATAATCAAAATGGTCGCTACTGGTGTCGACAAAACTCTAAAAAGAAACATAAAAGGCATCCGGAATATTCGGCTTTTTTCTTTTTCTTTCAAAGACTGCCAAGGCCTCGGAGTAACGGTGAATTCCAAGCGTTATGTCGACAAGCTTCAAACTTTTTTCACTCATGCTCTTCAAGAGTCCCGAGTGTACATTTGGTTCCAACCGGACGGAACCACCTGCCACAATTCCAATCTCTCTTTGCCTGTAGTTCAGGGGTATTTTCCGGGAAAATTAATTTCTCGAAGAGGAGACATTCAGTACCCCCCATCCCCGGACCTGACTCCCTATGATTTTTTATGGGGGTATCTTAAAAGTCAAGTATACCGCAATCAACCCGCTATTCTTGAAGGTTTAAAGAAGAATATTCGGCAAGAAATCGAAGCCATAACTACAAACACTTGCCAACGCGTTATGGCAAATTTTAGAGGTCGGCTTCAGGAATGCCTGGACGGAGATTGAGCACATTTAGTCAGTGTAATCTTCAAAACGTGAATTTTCAGGAATTTTTATATATTTTTAGAAAAAATTTGGTAAAGTTGATCAACTAGTTTTTTTCTTATTTTAATTCAAAAAGATAACAACTTTTTGGACCATCTATTACTACTTTACAAAAGAAATGAGCATTTTTTTAAATAAGATCTAAAATATCAATCTCTCTCTTCACTTAGAATCTTGTTTTTGTGTTCTAAAACCCAGCTCTCCAATATTTTGTATCCTTAAATCTGATAATTTTTGCTGGGCAAGAAATGTATCTATATTGGGAGATGACATGATTGGAAAAGAACTGTCAAGCCGGGTTGTCTTGCTGAAACCAGATGTCATTAACCCAATTAACAAAAGGATACCTAGTTAATTCTTGTCTCAGAATCATTTTGATCATGTGAACATAGCAGGCTGATGTAACAGTAGTTGAATTCTCATTGACACCCTCAAAATAATAAAAAGGAATAATGCCTAAAGAATTTAATGTAAGAATTTAATATGCAATTGGCGAGGATTTTTCTACAGACCAATATGGGACTTTTTGTATATTCACAAAACTTAAAAGGTAAATGTATGCTTTATTAGACATAAATAAATGATGATTAAGATTTCCATTTTCGTCCGAAAGAACCGAGAATTTACAACAAAAATAAATGCTGTTAACGTGATTTTGATCTGTCAATACAAGCAATCAACTTCAAATATTTATCTAAAATGTGATAACGGCCAGTTTGAAATGTCCACTGCATAATGACAATCAACAGAAATACCGAGAAGTACGTCAAACAGTGATTCTGATTCATATGTCCGCGGACGTACATACAGTTCTTCTTCTATATGGAACCATCTTTTTCGATGTAGAACTAGTATGAAGCCAGTATGTTTCTCTACCCCCTCTAATACGTCATTAAAAAATCGAGATGTCGAGAATATTGAACTAACTAAAGTGTTGCATTCATTTAATGGCAAGCTAAATGTTACAGCTTTCAATAAATTTAAAGTTTGTAATTTGAGGTTTTTTTTCATTTTACTGAAATGGAACAAGCTCCAAGGGGTGACCCGCATCAGTTCTCAACAACTAAAGTTAAGCGAGCTCTATCGCGGTGGATATCAGGAAAGGTGACCGTAATATGGCGACCCAATAAACCGACACGTAGACGTATAAGAAAATCAAAAGCCAAGGGAATGCAAGACCTGTAGCACTAAATAATAATAAAATGGAATAAATCATTCAACAAAACATACGAAATATTCTGATTACAACTCGAATAACTAACTATAGAATGAGCTAAATTGAATGCCGGGTTTAAATTTGGCGCCATTTTTGTTTTGTTCTGTCGGCTAATAACTCTAATACATTGAAAATTATAGTGTATGATTCTTCCGATTAGAAAATATGGAACGTTAGACGAAAGAAGAGCGTATTATTTTTAAAACGCACTACAAATTTACTCCGCAATTTGTGGAATGTTTGGTGGAGGTGTGCACCAGAAGAATTAACTGTTCAAAGATATTGATTCTCGCGAGTATAAACATGGAACAATGTCCTGTGGGAATATTGCCATGCTAAGAAAAACTGTCGTTGCAAATCCATGAATCCACTCGTCATCGAATACATAAATTAAATATTTCGAGCAGCTCCCTTTAGCGAATACTCGATGAAGAACTCCAAATTTATGCATACAAAATTCTAATGAGGTAAAATGTAGAACATCTTAACCATTCTGACAGTCGACAATTCGCCTGTTAATTTTTAGCGCATTATGAAAAAGACTTTCAATTTGGTTGACAAATGATCTCAAGGGACGAGGATCCAACTGGATTTCCAACACAAAGGTTTAGTATAGAAAATTGTCACATTTGGCACTCGAAAAATATTTGCGTAATTTATGACGAGCAAATACACTCCGAACGAATCAGTGTATGGTCTGGATTTTAAGCGGACGTGGATAGATCCATATTTGTTATAAATGGCGATTGCTACCGTAACAAGATAATGATACATCTTTTTTGGCTTCAACTTGACAATAGGATTCTTGAATATATGTGGTTCCAGCAGGACAGCGCCACCTGTCACAAAACTCGAGCAACAAATAATTTTTAACACCAACAAATTCCTGCACTTTTTCGGAAATTTTTCGGAAATTTTTCGGAAATTTTTCGAAATTCCGACATCAATTGGTCACCAAGATATTGTGGTTTAACACCCTGCTGCTTCTTTTTGTGTCTATGCCAGCAATCGACAAATAATTTTGATGACCTTAAAACGAAATCCGATGTGCGAAAAAAAAAATTCAGGCCACCATTTTCAGTGTAAAAAAACAGAATGAATGTATTTGAATGAATGCAATGAATAAATGCATTTTTAGAAAAAAAACACCACCAAATCATGAACCGAGTTAAAGGACCTATTCCGTTAAGTCAACTTTTTCAGTTATTAATGTAAGGCTTAGTTAACTTCACGGTTCATGATTTTTACACGCTTCATTAGGTAGGGTTTTCATATAAATAGAACATAGCTTAGTTTTAGAATTAGATTAAATCAACTCCTGATGATGCTAACATGGTTAGCTGAATGTGCGTCGATAAGTTTAAATAAAGTGATTTGGTGTTTAGTGGTAAATCTATTCAAGTTTAGTGTTTCACACCAAAGGTTCCAATAGAAGAATTGATAGTTTTTCATATTTAATCGAAGAGTGGCTTCAATACTCAATAAGTATCCA